>JAHXJK010000110.1:0-132577 GCA_019395245.1 Botrytis pseudocinerea | reverse complement strand
ATGATTACGGCCGGGTGGGATATTGACATAGACAAGATACATATTACCAACGACCCTAAAATTTGGGAGGAAATGTCCCATCTTGCATGGCCTTCAGATAGCTTGATGGCCATACTTTTCGAAGCTCGTAAATTTAGAGAAGAAGAGAGACTCGAAGAAGCACGAGAGTGTATTAGACGCATTGAAGATACGCAGATGACCAGAAAGATAGAAGAAGAAGAGAGGTTACATTAGAAGGGTGATGAAGATACGGAAGGGAGAAAATGGTTGGTAGTTGATGCAACGGCTGTGATGGATGAGATGAGCAAGATGGATAGGAATAACAAACAAGATAATTATGCAAAGAGATCCAAAACAGGGAAAGGATTGGGAAAGGTTAGCAAATCATGGACTGGTATGAATCGTTGGTCAAAGTGGTGGAAGTGGTGCTTCGGACAGAGAAACAGAGTGGTGGATTATATGAGTTAAGATTTAATCTCAATACTTTGGCATCCAAATTATAATGCCATCTAAAATTGTGATTACCCATTCATGGTAATATGAAAATTGGAGTTAATAGTTGAAGATAATTGGCTACTTCACCAAATGTATAATCCGTCATTCAACCACCAGTGAATATCAAGCATCGCGCTCAAAATTTCAACATTAACTAATTATCTTCAAAGTTGGCTTACCCAAATCTTTCCAAAAGTGCTATCATAGAAAATCAAAAACTCTGACTCCCCGGATTCTTTCCAACAAAATCTCCCAGAAGCTCTCTCGTATATCCTCCAAAATGGGCTGCGCACCATCCAAACCAGCGGTCCCTCCAAACGAAAAACATCAACGCCGTTCCTCCAGAGGCGCATACGCACCTCGCACGAGCGATGAAAGCAGTCTCAACGCACCCCGATCCGTTGTCATCTTATCTTCTCACCGTGCAGTATCAGCCCGCGTTATGAATGGATATGCGAGCTACCTCCAAGCACAAAAAAAGACTCAACCCCCCCTCGACGAAGTGTCAACTGAACAGAACTCGCAAAAGGAAAAAGATAGTGTGAAGGAATCTAGATTGAGCTGGACTATTCCGGAAAGAGGATCTTCGCTTGGAGTTGTTATGGCTGGAGCACAAAGCAGTGGAGCCAACACACTTGAACCTGGTAAGCTTGGTGCTCATACGGGAAGACGTCGAATTGGTCAATCGATCAGTAATCCGAATCCGAGCTCTGTGCCCCCACCGGCGCAGAGACAATATGAAGAAGATTATGGTTCTCGCCCTGTTTCTCCTGTTAGTTCGGTCGGTACGACGAAGTGGGATCGTCCTGGATTCGTTCTCAGGGGCTGAGCTTGGCGTGATGATGGAAATGGGGCACTGTTTGGAAATATAATGTGATGAATATTGGGGTTTTTAGATATGATGAAAGCTTGATGGAGTGGATATTTGGTACTAGTGAAGGTTCAGTTGGGTTAGAATTGGGTTAGAAGATCGCGCAAGGGAGGAGACGACAAGCACCGCAAATATTCAAAGACTATCTAGTAATGGGGGATACGTAGTGGGCGCAGATAATTAATTTGCGTTAGAACCCACAGGAACGATAGAAAAGCGTATTTGCCCAAGCTATTCCTAAAATTCAATATTCAAAAGTCCCTAATTTGATCAAAATGATTCCTTTGCATCTTCGTCCAGTTTACTTCTCAATTCATCACGATGCTATTCTGCTTGGTATTCTCCTCAACACTTATTAACTACCTACTTATCTAAGCTGACAGGGGAAACTGAACACGAATATCATATTTCTCCCAATCAAGAAGAAACATTCTTTTCAAATCAGGTTGTTTCCTGAAAAATGCACAAACATCCTGATGTCCGTTCTGATTCCATCCAATTATTTGACAGGCCTACGTCACAAAAATATGGTTAGCAACGAATTCAGCAATCTGAAATGAAAAGAGAAGGCGAAGAAAAAGTTCGGTCAAATCTTACCCTACTGCAATACCAGAACATTGAGCATTTTTGGCACTTGGCCAGCGAGGCTGATTTGTTCTGACATCCATGACACATTCTTTGACCATTCTTTTCTATTGAGAATTCTTGAATTTGGTCGTTCAAACCAAATAGCTCTTCTAGAGAAATTGGGAAGATCTATATGTCGTTGTATATGGTTAGCGACAGCCAGCTAAGAGAGTTATGAAAGCACAGAAATGATAAACACAGTACCTTCAAACAGAGTTCATCATCATGGAGAACACCAATCTTCCCACCATAGTTTTTATCTCCAATCGGAAACCTGTGGGGCTTTGCGTTGATGATCGCAACTGTGTATCCTAATTCAACTTTACTTGGTGGCAATTCTCCTCCCTTTTCCTCGGTTTCGAAAGCAAGCTTGATCTCTTCGTCATCGACATCTTTAACTGCCAACGACGATTTTCCAAACTTAGTCTTATGGCTGATCTCGCCAAAGAAACACCAATGATTTCGTGCCCTGGAACAAGAGCTTTCATTGATCTCGTAGTAGTCGCTATTGCTTGAGAAGGGCAAGTGACTAATTGGTGGGAAAGTGACGCGGTTTCGAAAGTCGACTATCCGTTCCACAGAACTTACTCGCTGTCTTTTCCATAGCCAGTCTTCGAATTTTTCGGGAGAAAGAGCAGTGGGTATTTCATCGACGGTTGCTTTCCATGCCTTTGAATGCCCAAAAAGTTCGTATTCGGTGGGATTTTCAAGTAGGTACCCCCATTTCTGTATTTCCATACAGTCACTGCCGTAGACTATTTTGAAGTCAGATATTGCCCTCTCCGCGAAAACCTTTCCTCTTGCCAGATCGCTATATTTGAGAACCCTCTCAGCGATGCCCACATAGATTCGCCCCACATCGGCAATACCGGTTTCCTGCTCATTATGAAGACGGATGAGTTGATCAAATTCACGAAGTTCCCGTAATGGCCTTGCACGTCTACTCTCTGCGATGCGACCAAAAATAAATAGCGACAACTTGAGTACTTCACTCAATTGCCTATCAGTTTTCTTGCTCTCTCGTGAGGACAAGGAGCAGAGACCACACGAACAATCAAATCCAAAATGTGTCTGAAGACTGGCACGTCGAGCTCTGCGGGGCTTATTGAGACCAAGATAGTTTATCGTAATTTCCTCGTCTTTGGAGATGTCTTTCAGAGCTGTGACGGCGATTTTTTGGCTACTCTCAATCCAGTGCGCTCCTGCATTCCTGTCACAAGCATGGTTGATACGACATGCATCGGGGAAAAGTCCGCCTCTTTTGTGTCGCTTTTGAGATCCGTCTGTATTGCCGGGTTCCAAAATATAAGTTCCTTCCAAAGGCAGACAATTTGTGTTGTAAATCGCACATAGCCGTTCAGTGTCATTTGTGCATGGGCCTACATGACCAAAGGAAGTGTAATCCTCTCGCTGATGTCGAATGAGAGTAGACCATTGCTTCCAGAGGCAAGTTCTCAGATTTTCCCCGGTTAATTTAGGTCCTAACATCAATGCAGACTCGGAAAGAATTCGAGTGCCACTAGGAATATCTACCGTGGCAATGAGACCTAGACCTTTTCCTGATACACTCTGCTTCGCATAAATTTGATGGGCCATCATGGTACACTTATTCGAAATGTCCGCCTCGAGATCTGCGTAACCTCTTTATCTGAAAATCGTGTTTTTGAGACTTTGTGAAAGCGAATTTGAAGATCGGAGTAGGATGATAAGTCAATATAACCAACCATAATGAGATTGTTTGCAGTGAATTCGTTTTACAAGAACGTACTGAAACTTCTGAATGATGTGAATTGATGATGCATGTGACTTGTAAAACTGCAGAATCATATCAAAGAATGAAAAAGAGAGGAAGCTTGATCTTTCATGCACGCAACCAAGGAAACTGGTGACGCATAGTAGCATAAATTGAAGCATTAGAATTTATGCCTCAAACTTCAAGATGAGAGAGAAGTGAAATTTAGTGGCCGGCTTTATTCACTCTATAATGAACCTCCATCTATGACAAGTGCTACATAGATATCTCCTGCTTAAGTTCCCACAACAGTCGACAAGGGAAATTGAACAGCGCCATTGGATTCGTCCCATTTCATTAAAAACATCATGTGCAGGTCAGGATCGTGAAGGATTTTGCAATCATTCTTATGAACCTTGTTCTTCCAACCGTTCGCCTGACATTCCTGTTTGTTGTGCACATTTTTGTTAGTCTTGATGCTTTATATGCATGAGCGTTGAGTCTTTGTGTTAGACTAACCTTGTTGCAATACCAAAAAAAGGAGCACCGGCCGCATCTCACCAGTGAAGATGACTTCTTACCACATCCATGGCATGTTCTGGCTTTATCAGTCTCTCTTTTTGTTGAGAATTCTTGGGTCACATCTCTTAATGCAATCAAGTGAGTCAAAGAGATCGGGAAGATCTGTATCACGTTAGAAAATATTGGCCAATCTATAGGTATTCAGAGATAACTGCTTGGCTACCATGCCTACCTGAAGTAATGAGACATTTTCGAGGCGAATTTCAGGTTCAGTAGCTGTGCCATCGCGTTGCGCATAAAGAGTTGCGACTTTGTGCGCTTTTCAAAGTCTAGAAATTATGTCTCGTGCATTGGCTTTGAGTGAGAGTTCGACGATTGTGTCATTGATATCTTTGACTAGAATTGTGGGAGGCGATGTTTCAAAGTCCAGAATATCGCCCAAGAAGCACCAGTGGCGTCGTGGCTGGTGACTAGATCCTTCAATACTCTCATAGAACTCTGGGCTCATCTGTTTCCTATGCGGAAGTGCCAGGAACGTGGGGAAAATGGAGTGGTTCAAAAAACTTGTTGGGCTTTCAGAATAGATTTGTGAGTTCTGTAGCCCCTCTCTTCTCCAAAGCCAGTCTTCAAATTCATCGGTTTCAAGACCTGACGGGGCATCATGGACGGATTTCGCCCAATCCGAAGACAAAGATCTGTAAAAGGTTCCCATGGATGGATGGCTCGCTCGAAGTTTATTATCTCGTGCTTGTGTACTGTCGCTGCCATGATATGTTGTCATGTAAGGTATTGCCCTCTGTGCTAGAATACGAGCTCGTGCTAAGTCGCCGTGACCTATGTTGATTGTAGAAGCTTTAGCGAAAAGGCCACCTAAGAATCTGACACCCAGTCCTTTCCTAGAGAAAAGTTGGACTGCTTGATCCATGTAATGATAGGCCTGCCATGGATATCTTATAAAGGTGCCGGGAACAAGAGTCATAATCGAAGCAATATTCATCAATTCTCCGTCAGATTGCCTGGATTCCCCGGCAGGTAAAGCACAAAGACTGCATGAACACAAAAATTTGAATTTATCTTGAAGAACCCGACGTCGAATCTCGCGAGGCCATGGGCGGGATCCAAGGTAGCTTATCGTGATTTCTTCGCTTTTCTGGATTTCTCTCACAGCGTGAATGGTGTGTTTTTGAATATTCGCGTTCCAGTCGCTAGAGGCGTTGTTATCACAGGCGTGGTTAATCCGACAAGCTTCAATGAATAGTCCGCCCTCATCGTTGCTTGCCATAGGAAGAGCATTTGTTTTGAAAATACCTAAGTATCGTTCATCTGCATTCTTGTAAGGGTATATATTTGCCAAAGATAGGAATGCTTGCCGTTGTTCATCATTCAGGGCATTGACTTGACTTCGAAGGGAAAATCCCCTGGGTGCTCGTTTAGGCCTCGTCATAATTAACGTCTCTTCAATGATTCGAGTACCCTTGGGAATGTCCTGAGTTGCAACAAGACCTTTCCCTTTTCCAGGGACATTCTGCAATGCGTATTTCGGATTGTCCGGCATCCTACCTCACTTTTTTCTCTTCGCTCTGTTATGTTTCTTGTTTCCGACCGAAGAGGTTGACAGAAGAATGTTGAAATTGAAGAGGTAAGAAGAAGGGTTCTAAATCAAATGAGGTTCCGTTGACTTTGGCTACGAATGTTTGTTTGTATAATCAAAATGAATTTGCTAATGATAAATGGGAGCTAGCATGAAAACAATCAGCTCCGTGCATAGAAGAGTATTCTTTTTCGAATCAGTTTTTTTTTTGGAAAAGAAAATAACGCAGTCCGCGTACTTGCATAATGCATGTAGCATAGCAGCATGATTAAAGTCAACCGCATAGGTCCTGGGAAAGGGATCGGTCGAGAAAAGTGGTTTGCCTTGCACGTAATATGATCAATATTGTCCCAATGAAGCCATGATAGAAGCGAGGAATAAGTTGTTCGGATGACACCTTATGAAAGCCCTCAACATCCATCCTAGAAAACAGAAGGGTCTGAGTCGACATAAGATACGCAAGGTTTGAATCAGGGTTTGCTGGGGAGAAGGACGTTGCCCACCAAACACAAATGCTATATGCAATATTTTGAGAAAAACATACACGGAAGTCCATGATGCTGATGTCCCCGAGGTTACCAACCAGCCGCTCGCATTCTGTATTAAGATATGATATAATATTTCCACGGCCGCTACTAACGGATAGTGGCAGTAAAAGAAAAAGTAGCATTTTTTCGTTTGAGCATGGCGTTTTCAACGCTTGATATGGGTTTCAATGGAGCCTTCATATCTCGATTGATTCTATGGATTGCTTCTGCTATTTTGATTGCCCACTTACCATATTGCTACACAGATATCATTCCAAGTCAAACTTTCGACCTAGCGACCATGTTATATTGGTAATGTCCAATTAGATGGAACTCCACGGCTTTTCTTTTTGCATTTATGACGGCTACGCTGATATGCATAGATGAGATGATGGAATGGGAGATTGCATCGTCAGCAAACAAAAAGACACTTGAGATGAAGATCTTGGTTTCCATTCCAACGGAATGACAAACGGAAATCTCCACTTCTCCACCCAAGACATAGGTCGGGAGCAATCTCGGGATGTTTACTGTTGGTGATATCATGCTCAAACCAAGGACGGCAAGCCGTCAACGTAACACCATGAAGCGACGATGAAATTCCAAATCTTCAAATGCGATGGAAAATTCAACCCAAAACCCAAAATCTTTAAGGTTACAACGTCATGTATTACCAGTCAGCCTTTTCTGTGTGCCTTAGGCCTGGTTCCCCAGTAATGTATGTTAAAGTGCAACGAACCTTATCCCCGCAAATACCTTCACCTCTCCCAAACCCCCATTGTTCAATTGTCCAATGGCTAAACTGCCGATAATCTCAAGTCCAACTATTGGTGTTGAACGGGATTCGGAGTTGTCCCGGAATTGTGATGACAATTTATCCGAGGCCAAGCTTCAACGTATCCCCCGCAATTGACAAATACCATCGTAGTTAGGACAGCAAAGAAGCTTGAGATATAAACCGTAGACATCTCTTCGATCTCGGCTTGATTGATTTCCTATTCAATTGTTGCACTCAAATACCAACAAGTAATATATAATTCTCGCCAAAATCTACCAAAATGGCTGATCAAACCAAGATTGCAACGCTCGATGTAAGTATATCTTTCGCTGGAAAAATACCCCGCTTCTGAGGACAACAACTACCATATGGAGAGAATAAGCAAGAGTTCATCACCACTAACACATTCAATGCAGAGCACACTTATCGACCGTCTTCCCACCTCCTCCAAAACCCTCTTTGAAGCTAAAGCCACCAAAGCTCTAACCTTCGAATCCATCGCCAACGAACTTGGCCGCTCCGAAGTCGCCGTCGCTGCCCTCTTCTACGGCCAATCGCAAGCCTCTGCCGCCGACATCGAGAAGCTTTCTCAAATCCTCGACGTACCACAGTCGAAACTCGAGGCCGAGCTCGGAGGTTTCCCAGATCGTGGACGTGCTGGCCCTATGCCCCCAGTTGAGCCTCTCATCTACCGATTGTACGAAATTGTTCAGAACTATGGATATGCTTACAAGGCTGTCATGAACGAGAAGTTTGGAGATGGAATCATGAGTGCTATTTCTTTCAGTACCAAGGTGGAGAAGGAGACCGATGAGCAGGGAAATAACTGGGCCGTTATTACTTTGAGAGGAAAGTGGCTGCCATTCTCCAGATTTTAAATTGTTTTGGAGTGACAGGAAAGAAGGGAATCGAATTGGGGGAGGCTTTTTAAGGAAAAAATGATACGCCAAAGCGATTGTAGATTTAGTACATGGTTTCTACGATTAATTATGAGAAATATGAAGAAATTAATGAATCAATGGATGTTTTGCATATGGCTTTCCTAGTCGTCAATGCTACCATCATCGGTGGATCTTGACGTCCACAATACTTTGGCTTTATCGTATCTCATGAGTTTTCCAACACATAGTATCCCTCTTGTTTTGGTCTTCATACAATTCCTTTAATCCATCGCATCTGTAGATAATTGATGTCATGTCAGTCTCGATCGAGAAATGCTTGGGAAAGTTCCCTTGCTATCTTATTACCCATGCTCAGACCTGCTATAACCACGTTAATCTCTTGCACTTACAATTTTACTATCCCTACCTGTATTGCTAAGTATCTACAGTCAAATAATGAATTATCCCAAACGTGTTTGAGACATCAAGACATACATATAATGCTAACTATCGTGTCTACCATCTACGAAATTGATGTGTTCTTTTCACGAACTTCGACAATGAGGAAATTCTTCCCGGCCAAGTAAGATGACCTAGTAGAGTCTTGCAAGGAACACGAACATCTGAAAGTATCGCGAGAGCTCTAAAGAATCAGAGGAGTTTACTGTCATGGAATACAATGAAGACCGTTATTAGCTGAAATGTCGCAGTAACATTTCGCGTCATACATCTATGTCGTAATTTTGATACCTACTTCACTTAGCCGATGTATCTATTAAACTCTCTTACTCATATTCACCACCAACATATATCATCATATCAGATCACATCACATCACATCACATCACATTCAAGGTCCAAAAGAAGTCATGATATAGGGAAAGCAAAATAAGAGTTTGATTCCCTGCAGTATAAAAGGGCACATCACCATCCCAAGAGAACAGCAACGTCCCACAAAAAAGTATCGAGCGACAGAAAATTTCCCGAAATTCCCTCTTCCATCAAGAAACGAAAGAAGTCATCAAGCTTGTCCGGGAAAGAATCCTCGCCCCCCCATAACCGCAATTTGTACGAAAAAAAAACAACATGAGTGATCAATCACATCGTCGATTGCCGGTTATGTGTGTGGAATTGTAAACAAGGTATATTGGTATGAAATACCGATAATCGAAGGGTGAAAGTTGGGGCCAAAGTGTGTTATGACCGGAATGAATGTGGTGGTGTGTATTGAAGACCATGGGAAGTCCAACACTGCCGATAAAATCTTTTTCTATTTTACAAAGTGTCTATTTTTCTAGAAACCCCATCTAATTGAACGTTCGTGTGCGCAGCATTGAGGAGATTGCCAAAATTGGGTGCAAAAAATGATAGAGATATCAAAAGTGTGTCTCGAATATCTCACATCCATTTCATTCCGATTCGTCGTCGTTACACGTGTTTGTTACTCGCAAACGTATCTAGCGATTCGTGCATCGGAAGCAAAATAATGAAAGTCGTATATCCAGCGTGCTCTATCGCTCCTCCAGAATCATCTCGGAAAGAGATGATTTATGCCTTCTGAACGTTGCAACCACGGCCTGGGCCACGTTGGATGTTGCATCCACGGCCTGGTCCGGCGGTCTTCTGGACGTTACATCCACGTCCTGGTCCCTTTTGAACATTGCATCCACGGCCGGGTCCGGCCTTTTGGAGAGTGCATCCGCGTCCTGGTCCTTGCATTTTGATTGATTTGTTGGGGTGGGTTTTGGTTTTTGGTAAAAAGATTGTATATAAGTGAATGTAATTTGGTGAAGAAGAAAAGTCTAGGAATGAGGGTTGGAGGAGGGGTATTTATAGAGATTTTTTGAGGAGGGAATCGGGAGTTGTTCAATGAAAGACAAAGAGTACTGGGCGCTGGACCATGGAGATAGTATCAAAAGAGAATTTGTAAAGGAGAAATAACAGATGAACGAATAGGTACTAATGTTTGCTTCTAGAAGACTTTTCGAAGGAAAATCTTTTCTGCAATTTCACCTCAAATGACTCATTGAACAAGGAAATTCGGAGGGCCCGAGTCCAAGTGGAAAACCGGTTCTCCTATAGAATAAAAGAGAAATCGTAATTCAAAATGAAGCTATCCATACTTAACATTGTCCTCAAACCGTGAACATTGTTCTCTAGCCCCAATCAACCCAACAAGGAAAGTAGCCTCAGTTGACGAATCTCAGCCTCAGAATTCATTTCTTCCTTTTACCATTCATCGATTGTGAATCTGAAGGCTCGTAGCGACAACCTACAAGTAGTCGCCCCATCAAAAGATTTCTGGAAGGCGTTACCATATCCCAAAGATCGAGAGAAAATTCATGAATCTATTCAGCCATGTAATTTTTCGCGAAAGGTATCAAAGGACTATGAAAACTGAATAATAATAAATAAGCGAGCCCCTTAGTATTGTCTCCTTAATATTGTTCTTCCAGAGACTACAATCAAAGGATCTAAGAAGAAATGATCTAGAAGCAATGAATAGAAAGTTCTAGAAGTACTTCTTCGAGTGTTCTGACCAGAATATCATATCGTGGCGTGGGAAGTAATGGAATGAGTTGGTTGAGCGGGATTGCCATACCGGAAACTCTAGGAATAATTCATAGATTTCCATCTCCGACAACTTCGCGCATTGGATTTTTTTAGTTCCTTACGTATCATTCTAGTTTATTTTACCTCGAGTTTCAGAGTCAAAGGCTTACATTAGGTCAGGGATAATACAATCTACTTTCCACATCCAGAGCATTCTATTCCTCTCTCCTAATCTCTCCATCGTCAAACACCAGACTCTCCGATGTTCTTCAACTTGCACCTTCAAAATATTAACGCCAGAAAGCCATCCAGAAACCCGTTAAAAAAACTCTCCTCGTGCTAACCGTGTATTTGAGGCGTTTCTCCAATCAAAGAATCTACAATTTTCGAATCTTTCCCAATCTAGCTGCCCCCCCCCCTCCAAAAAAAGAATCCTTTTCAAGAAATATCCAGGAAACCACTCCATGAATTCCCTTGTTTTCCACCCGTGATTTTCCGTAATCAGCAATCTAGAAATATGAAAATCCTTAGTGAATATCTAGAACATGTATTATCTCCACTGAAGGAAACGCAATTTAAGCCGCGAGATACATACCGGTGAGATGACAACAGCCCGTGTACCACGAGATTTCCATGGGGAAGAAAGCATTTAGACCTTATTTCAGAAAGCTAAACTCCACTTCTGCTGCATGCAGCGGGATATCGGGACTTTGGAAATCGAAGCATGGATTCCGGAAGACACTGCATTCCTTCAAGAATTCAAATCCAGCTTGTGCGAAAGCCTACTTGGATATTCGTGAGTCAATTCACATCGAACTCTTTCCGTTCCTCGGTATCTGTGTAGCATGACAAGTTACTTCCTGGTTTTTGGGTAGAATATCACTGAGCTCTGACAATCGGCATTTTGGTTTCTATGCCCAAGGTATTCCTTCTTTTCTCTCTTCTTTACTATTTATACCAAGTTTCTCCCCCACGTTATCTCTTGCTTTTTTCGAGATCTGGAAGTATTTGTGGACCATCTAATTCAATCAACTTTTCCCTTTTGACGGGACTCTTAATTATTTGGATAGTATCTGAAGCGTACCCTTTTCTTGTGAAAAGTCTAGGACCAAAAACCCTGGAAAATTCTTAGAAAGTATGGCTGGAGAAATGCACCACTCCTGAGGGTTTTTTTCTATGAGATTTGTATCAGTATGTATCGTTGCGTGTTACTTGGTGTTTCTCTAATTGAGCGGTTGGGATATTTAGACAGGAAGATAGATAGATTGAGATTAGATATTCGTAGAATAGAAAGTCGAGTCTTTTGGAAGTTTATTTTCCCGGGCTCTGATTTTGATCGGGAAAGTTTACAATGGCGTGGGTAAGTAGTGGTGATATTCATTGGAATGATTGAGGTGCTCCGATTGTTTTTGGGTTCATCGTTGCTTGTAAAAAGATATAGAGACGAAGAAGCATCGTATGTGTTTAGACGATTTCCGCAATCTTTTTATTGATAAAGTGACACATGAAATATCAAAATTTACTCCTCAGGAATGTCTCTATTTACTCCTATCTATCCCTTGAAGATTGCCATTGCTCACATCAAACGCCGATGATGCTGAAGTAGGTATTTTAAGCTGTGATTCATCACTATTTCCTTCTTCGTTAACAAATCTCAATATTCTCTGACCCAATTTCCATTCATTTACACCTTCTCTCCCATTTTCGGTAGCCGATCTTTCCCCTTCATGATTCCAATACTCATCGACAATGTTCCACCACCAACTCCCTCGTCGTTCCTTCCTTATACAATAAGAACAGCACTGTTTGCACTATTTGCTCACTTCTCTCTCCCCCTAGGACCCTTGATTGACCCAGCACAGACCCTTCCGTTTCTCTATAAAGATCCGTCTTCTCGCTCGCATTCTCTTCTGCTCTACATGATATGATAATTTTTGCAATCAAAACCATGTTTCTGGTAGTGCACTACCTCCAGAAAATATAGGAAACCTCTTTTCATTGAGATGTTGGCTTTATGCTGGCACTTGAAGAATAATGCTTTTGTTCCTTTGTTCTCGTCGTTGTCTTTTTGCTGGTAATGTTGTTGGGATAATATGATGGCGTTGTGTGTTCTTGGAGAGAACTACTACACAGATCTCGTTGGAGGACCATTTCGTAATTTCAGCAAAGACAGTGATGATGATGGTGGCAGCATTGCTGGTGGAATAGTGTAAGTTGAGCTGTGGTAAATTGCCTGGTAGTAACAATACCCATAAATTATTGATTTCTGCTGGATTTCAATTCAGATGCACGCCGTGTAAGCTATGTTCCCCTCTTCGTCTCTCCTCCTCACATACCATCAAACACCGCACTCCTCAAGCCTCAAACTTCCATACTTCCATACTATCTACTCTCTCCACCCTCCTCAAGCGCTCATCACCTCTTCATATCCTCATTTACACTCACCAACAAATTCCACATGAATCACCAATAAATCACTCATCAAAACAATGAACAGAAGCTCCTTGTCAAGAACACGAACTTCCCCTCTCATCTATGTTAATCTAATTGCCGGTGAAATTCAAGTACAAGACACAATTACAATAGAAAGACAAGATTATATGCAACATCACAAGTAACAAAGAACTTATCAGAAACTCCTCATTCGTGAAGATGAACCCCAAGTCATCCCTCTAGAACAATAAAGTCACCCTCAAATTAAACGTTCACATCACCTCACAATACAAATCACAAATGCAGAATACATCATTGTTTTCAGGAAATACTATTCTTTCCATGTGTGATTAAAAGCTAATTACATGCTCATCCTCCTAATATATTGATAATGTACCTAAAGACCCCATTGATTCTCCCATTGTTGCGCAGGCAGAGCTCGTAAAAAAGATCTCAAATAAAATGAGTTCATAAAAGCTCTGCAAATAAATATGTTAATATGTAAATATCCCTCCCAGTAATTGTATCCTTCTTTGTGGTATCATAATGTCGTCATTTCATGAAACCATAACTCATTGAGCAAACATCGCAATGATGTGTGTAGATAGATAAGCTGTAAACAAAAGAAAAGCAAGGTGAAGCAATGTTTTTTAAAGGTCAAGAATGATATCCCGCAATTCTTGACAGTCAGCTTTGGTGAGTTCGCCAGACAACTTCTTGGCGACGATGCGCTTTTTCAACTTTGTGAAATCATCGTCGTCTCCCTCATTGGTTGGTCGACTCGGATCTTCACTTGCGCCAATATCGCCATTATAAGCATAATCGGCAAAGTTGGCAGGAAGAGCACTCTTTTCCGCACAAATGATGCGATCCTCCGGGCTGAGCAGCTCAGGCTTGACGTGACGACAAGTAAGAGCAAATCGTAAGAGTCCATGAGGTGTGACGGCGTGCTATTAGTATTGATTAGCACAATGAGTTTTGTGGGGATTCAAAGAGAATACTTACTTCATAATGCTTATGAATACCAGATCCATGCATGACAATGATGTCGCCATGGTTCAGAGTAACCTTGACATAATCTTTCTTGGCTGCTTTGGAACCAAGATTGCCCTTGCCGGGCTTAAGAACACCACCAATTGTGCTCTTGTTTTTTGGACGGAAGCACATGGTTGAGGAAGCTCCCAAAGATAAAGTTGCCACTGTTTCACCAAGAGTATCTTCTCCATCGTCGTGATACTATTTAATAAAGATCAGTATCTCTATTTAAAAAAGGAGAGAAGGTAGTGCATACACCGATGTGCATGCTCTCAAAGTAGCCAAGGGCCAGAACTTCGTTGAAAGGGGTAAACTTCGCGTCTTCCTTTCCAGAAAATGCTTGCTGCCCAGCCCAAGTCATTCTTTGCATTGCCTGGAGGATAGGTACTGGAGCATCTTCGAAAGAATTGGCTTCGTGTGCAACTAAGAATTTGTATGGTGCGCCCTAGATTGCTAGATTAGCTAGAGAAAAAGACGTAAGGACGAAGCAGAACTTACAAAGTTGGATGCGAAGTGTGCAGTAACAATCTCCATTGGAACTAGTAAAAGTTAGAAACATGACAATGCAAAGGAAGATCACAGTGACTCACGACCAGGATGTCTAGCAGGACCTCTGCGGAGCTTGTAATCATCCTTCTGCATTCCCTGAAACAAGTCATTTGGTCCACCAGGTTGGCTATTGATAAGGCCATTAGAGCGGAAAATCTGGATCCACCCAGCTTCTGTTGACTCGCCAGAAAGTTGAAGTTCATAGACATCATAATGACCAATGGGCTTATGGTTGACACGAACGGTGTCATGAGCAAACAATATTGGGCTCTGATCGGCAATGATGTTATTACCTTCGATGGCCTTAGTGATGGGAACTGGAATTTGCGTTACGGTGTGAGTGAAATCACAACCAGGATTTTCACAAGTCCATCTTTGCCATTCCAAACGACGAATGCATCCGTGGCACTTTGGACAAACAATGCCTTGCTTACATCGTTCTTCAACACCAAATATATCTTCACCGACCAAGTCTGCATCAGCGACAGGCTCGGGTCTCAAAGGAGGTGGTGCAGCGCCGGTGTAAGGAGTACGCTCTTGAAGAAACTCCGTACAATATTGGAGATCATTGACATCAACTTGATGATCAAAAACGTAGAAGGATTCACAATGAGGGCTTCGACAAGTCCAGCCTTGTGTGTAGATGGTCTTGCATGAAGTATTGCAAGCACCACAAGTTTGGACATCCGTCTTTACACCATCATATCCTTGAGAGAGATGAGCGACAGAGTCAATCGGAGACCACCAAGACCGCTTTGTGAGATCAATCTTCTCCATTCTGACCTTCCACATCTTGAGACCACTCTCAAGTTCACACCAGATATCTGTGATGTGGAAGAAGTCAAGGACATTGAAGTGGTGATTGAGCTTGACAGGGCAGATGGTATTGCGCTGACCTATAGGAATGTTAGTGGGAAATTCAACTTGATACATGACAAAAGTAATACTTACCAGCAATCATTGCAATTGGTAGCTTAGCTTCCATGGTGCGTTGGAAAGAGATGGCAATTGAGCTAAAGTCTTGATCTTTGACCCGCTTGGTTTCACCATCTTCACCCTTTGACTTACCGCCACCACTGTTGTGGAAATATTAGCAAGAATCAATTGTTGTTGGAATTGGAGTAACTTACACGGAAGTGATATAGATATCCTCTGTGAAGACATCGTGAGGGCCAACTCCTTGGTTTGCCAAGAAGCCAGCAATCATACCATTAGTGCGATATGCAGCAGATTCATATCCTTTGTGGTAGGGAAGTGAAGAACAAAGCTGTTGTCGCTTCTCAGCCCAGACTGGTGGCTCACCCCAAGCCTCTGGCTTGCTCAAAGTTGTATTTTCCAAGGAAGGTAGCTCCTTGACTTTGGCTGCAGCTTTTCGTGATTTTGAAGGGGTTGTTCGGGAAGGCTGACGAGGGGGTGGGGTCATCACCTTTTTGCGAGGAGGCTCCAATGACTCTTGAACGGTATCTATGAGAAGGTCCTCCACACTGTGAGCCATAGCCTTTCGCTTGGTGGGTGCCATTGGCTTTTCATTTCTTGTAAAGAACCGGTCCAACTTTGGTTGCACATTTTGAGTGGACCGAGTACTTCTTCGTGGTGGTGGTGGAGAAGATATTTCAAGGGTATTAGAAGGAGGTGAGGGTATATTAAGTGGACCAGTTGGTAGATTAAACTCAGACCAACTACCATCTTCATTCTGTGGAGAATAATCTTGGTTCATAAAGAACTCAAGATTCTTCAAAACTCAAAAGTTAGTATAACGTGTGTCTTTGGAGAGGAAAAAAGCATGATTATGAGACAGGAGAGAGCATTCCAGCCCATAGCTTGTGTTGTTTGATTTCAACAGGAAAGAACGATGCACAACAGGGGAAGAAGTGACGAGTGAATAGTATGTAGCGTGGTTACAAATAACCAAAAACTGACTTTGGAGACAGACACCCAAAAGGAAAGTTGTTTAAAATGGAACAGGAAAAAAGTGCAAAGAGAATTTTGTTTGGATTTGTGGTACTCGAAGGCATTTGTGGAAGGATTCTTGCTCGATCTTACCTCTTCTTTGGTGTCGGAAATAGAAGACATGGATGTTTCTGATCCCGCACTGGAAGGACGTAAATTGTCCAATATCGATGATGACGATGATGATGATGATGATGATGATTTCAAGCTATCAGATAGACTGGTATTGTCTCGCTGCTGACGAACTTTCAAAGAAATCATATTGAACGTGTCAAGAGAAGTCTGTTGGTAGGTAACCAGAGTGTAAAAAGTGGGAGTTGTAATAATAACAATGATGAAGGAATGAAGGAAGTAAACGGTATCTGAGTGATACCTTGAAGAAAGAAAAGAGAAAAGATCTATGAAGAAAGAAACGAATTGTAAAAATTGAAGAATAAGAAGGTGTAAAAGGAAAGAGAGAGAGAGAGAGAGAGAGAGAGAGTTGATCAAGGGGGAGGTCGAAGACTTAAGTAAGGTCTAGGAAGGACCTTCGAGAACTCAAATGGAGCTAAGACTAGCGTGGTTTGTTGAAGAATTCACCTCGCCCCTCATCGACTCGAAAGATGATAGAACTTCATTCGTGTAAATGGGGTCAGATTGAGGGATTGCTTTACCCAAAAAGGAAACAATAGAATGATTTACTCTTCGTCTGAACTTATCGACCGTTTGTGCATGGGAAGAAAGACCAGTACATGGCGGTGAATTATGGATTTCTAGTCTACAAGCCTCAGATTGCCTGATCCCTCGAAAGGTTTCTTTTGAATGAGGTATTTCCTCCCTTGAACCGGAAGAATTCTTGGTGGGACGAGGGGTGTCTTCGAATGATACAAGTGAATGAAAAGAGTTCAAAAATGAAGGTGGAACCTCAAATCCCCTCATGGAGTTGATAGTTGTTTGCGTTGAAAGTAAAGAAGTATTCACATGAAGGGGGTTGATGAATGGAATCTATCCGACCTTACCCCTATGAAGGGATTTGGCGGACAGCTTCGAACAAATCGCTTATCCGAAGTGAGTCCGAGAATTGAAGTGCATTTTGATGCTGGAGAGAATATGGAGAATATGGAGAATGTAAAGACAAAGGTGAAGATGAAAGTGAATTCTACCATGACTTTTGGGTGTTTTGAAGAACAACTCCTGCCAGTTCTGTCAAAATCATACCACTATGAATTTGACTATGTAGTATGTAGTGGTGCGATTTTGGCCATGTATTTGACCCCAACAATAGCCAACCCAAACCCATGTTGTTGTGAAGTATGTATAGTATATATATGGCTACCTAGTAAACCCTTTCTTAAAAACATTCCATAAATCCCTAAGAAAGTCACTTCTGACGCTGGGATTTTTGGCTATGGACTTTAGCTATCACAATTCAACTTCGCCAGCATCTTCCTGAAGAATCAAAGTGAGGATTCAGTGAAAAACTATGCGCATCATTGCCCAGATTCACTCGTTTTGGAGATGACATGCAAATACAACATCCAGCTTTTCATCATCAACACGTGCTACTCCGAGACTTTCAATTGGTATGCGAAGGTGAGGAAGAACGTAGAAGATGTTTACAATGTGATTTACTTGATTTTATGATCAGGTGCAGTTCGTAGACAGATACATTTGCCTATACAAAGCAGGGTCAAGACCTCCCCCTTTTCCTGCAAAACCATACTAACAATATTAACGACTCTCAACAGACTCATCCTTCATCGCAAGCCCCATTCGACTGCCACTAGGATTCAAAGACAAATTAGAGACGCTTGGCTGTTCTATGGAGAACGTGAAGCTGTGGATCAATCTGTCGCTCATTCGATTGACCCTATAAGAAAACTGCCTCTCTAGAGACCATCTATGGTCCGAATAACTCTATGATAGAAGCAAAGACTGGGCGATCCAACATCGGTCCCCATCAGACCAAAGCACCTAATCTGATATTTGCATCAAGTAACTTCTTCCACGTACTACAGATAGACTGCCAGGTACGCAATGCTCGGTCGCCAGCCCAGTATTATGGGAAAGAGTAAGTGTCGATAAAGAATACCGATGTGCGACTCCTTCAATTCTGTCTGGGACTGACTACAGACATATCCAGTATCTGTCTTGTGCTTGGCTGGCATTTCAGCCATTGATAAACAAGCACGATAAAGATAACCTGAGAAGCTTGTTAGGCCTCCAGAATATTGCTGAACAGCTTCCATACCGCACATAAAACTATTATCCACTACCATCTGTTTGGTACAGCTTCAAGTATCTATGGCAACTCGTCCCGTCCTGTCCTGTCTTGATTAATTTGTGGGCAATAGATGGCCCAGACACAAAACTCTTTCAACATCAGCATTTGGCCCACCACACTATCAGGTACCTCTACTTTCATCTCCATCAATTGCTTCCTGGTGCTGAGTGAAAGGCGTACCCATTGTTTTGGTCGAGGCGATGTTTGACTCGAAAGATAAAAGTCTTGAATATCAGATGCAGATGCCGATGGCTACCTAGCATGCTAGCTACTAACAATCAATAGTATCACCCTTCGAACCCCTATCTCCTCTTGCATCACCATCACCGACTTATCCGATCAATCCGATGGAATGACTAGCGGTGTCAGTACTCCTGCATCGATCTTTCTGCCGCTTTACCCGCCAACCCCAAGTTTCCATTCTCCGATGGCCACGATGTATGTAATTTAGGTTTCTCTTGAAATCCAATCCGAGTTAATATCGAACAGTTGCCGACGCTAATGTGCGGTTGGATGGGCCATGGTGGATCATTGCACTGACCATAATATTGGGGATTGAGCTGGGGTCTCCATTTCCTTGCTGAGCTCAACGCCGCGCAGTTTTCGGTGTTAAGCAGCTTGTCGCATGGTGGTCTTGATATTTCCGATGTATCGGACAAGAGAGTCAGGCATGAGGATACAAAAGATGTAATCTTGCATGGCAAGTACAAGGGCGCACGATTACGAAGTGCAACCTTCGAGGTGTGTCGTGTAGGAGCAATTGGAAGATTTAAATGAACGTCGTCTGGATCATGTCCATGTCCACTTACTCAGGGGGCCTCGGCTTCCGGTCAGTCAGTTAGCCGTTCAGTTAGCCGTTCAGTTATTGTACTTCGTATATCTACTTATATTGAAGGTATTCCCCAAACCCCGCATTTCTTAGCAAGAGTGGCAGTGTTGCACCGTGGTTTTGAACGGATCATCATCATCTCCAAGTATCTCCCGGGTACATCATACCTAGTCCTCATTTATGATAGATTGTCAACATTTATCCCCAGTTATTGTTTCATCTCTTCTATCTTCGATTCATATATACATCCCTTTGATTCGCTCGTCTGCCAGCGTTTTCTGTTTTCTTTTGCCAAACTGAAGATTGCCCACCAACGGCGCAAACATCCTTGCTTGGTTCGAGAGCTCAGAGCCTACCAAATAGTAAATCCATCATCATGGTTTTTACACCTCCATCATGGGTTTCCAATGATCCATTGAGTATGTCGAAACTTCAATTCTTTCAATTATGAAGCTTCCTCGCCTGTTTTCGCCTCACAGTTGCACAAGGTGTGCTAACAGTCCTCAAAAACAGATATACCAGATGATATACCAATCAGTCAATTCATGCTCAACGAGAAGCACGGCAGAAAACCTTTCAAATCATCGCGCAATCCATTCACATGCGGAATCACTGGAAAAACATACACAGTGTCGGAACAAGCGCAACGGGTAGAACATTTAGCAAGAGCTTTGTCAAAAGAATTAGGATGGCAACCAAATGCTGGAACGGAATGGGACAAAGTAATGGGGATATTTTCCCTCAATAGTGTAGGAGGATCCGTTCAAACATCAGGAAGTCGGGGGGCTAATGACTTGGCAGATTGATTTCATGACATTGGCATATGCAGTTCATGAATTGGGTGGAGTGGCTTCACCTGCAAATGCTCAATATTCTGCTCCAGAATTGGAATTTCAATTGAAGTCTTCAGGGGCTAGAGCACTTTTTACGGTACGATCTTTGAGTGCCACGAGAATTTGATCGATGGAACTAATTCAAAGATAGTGCATACCTTTACTCGAGACTGCTTTGCAAGCTGCCAAGGGTGCCGGAATTAAAAATGATAGAATCTATATTTTAGATTTGCCAGAGATGTTGACTGGAGGCAAGAAAGTACCATTCAAGACTGCAGACGATTTGATTTCTGCAGGAGAAAAGCTTCCAAAATTAGAGCCATTGAGAATGGAGAAGGGACAAGCAGCTCGACAAACAGCATATTTGTGTTATTCGAGTGGAACTTCAGGGCTACCCGTAAGTATTTTTCCTGTATTCAATTGAGACAATTCTCAAAATAATTCCGCGAACCGCGAATCCCCCTGGATATGGCTAACAAGATATCAGAAAGGAGTTATGATCAGCCACCAAAATGTCATTTCCAATGTCCTGCAACTCAAAGCATACGAGGCAAATTACAGAGATCAATGGGAAACAGACACAGAAGTCGGCTTAGGTCTTCTTCCTCTAAGCCATATTTATGGTTTAGTCGTCGTAGCCCAAGGAACAACTTATCGCGGCGATGAAATAATTGTTCTCCCCAAATTCGAGCTCAAATTATTCCTCAACAGTATCCAAACCTATAAAATCCGAGGTCTCTTTCTCGTAAGTATTCTCCGCATGAAATGTATTGCAAATCAAAATCTCACGGTCATTAGGTCCCTCCCATTATTATCCAACTCGTAAACAATCAATCCATCTGCTCCAAATATGATATTAGTTCCGTTCGAGGTATTTTTACCGGAGCCGCACCTCTCGGTACAGAAACTGCAGAGGAGCTCCAAAAGCTCTATCCTAAATGGGTTATTCAACAAGGCTATGGTATATACTCCTACCCCTCTACCCTCCCATCAAAACACGACGCATCTAACATTCCCCTCTTAGGCCTAACCGAAACATCCACCGTCGTATGCATGTCCTCATTCAAAGATCTCTGGCTCGGCTCATGCGGCTCCCTTATCCCCGGCGTGCGCGTAAAATTAGTCAATCCAGAAGGTGTCGAAGTCACGGGTCTCAACCAACCAGGTGAATTGGTCGTTCAATCCAAATCCGTCGTTCTCGGCTATCTCAATAATGAAAAAGCGAACAACGAGACGTTTATCCCGGACACAGATGGAAATGGTAGATGGATGCGCACGGGTGATGAAGCCGAGATACGTGTGAGTCCGGCGGGAAATGAACACGTTTTCATCGTGGATAGGATTAAGGAACTTATAAAAGTAAAGGTAAGCAAATCTCTCTCCCCTCTCAAGGATTTCAGCATCTCCCCCTTTCTCCTCTACCTTTCTCCTTCCTCCAAAAAAACCCCCATCTAATCCCTACCCAGGGCCTCCAAGTAGCCCCCGCCGAACTCGAATCCCACCTCCTCTCGCACCCCTCCGTCGCGGACTGCGCCGTCATCCCCGTCCCCGACGCCGCGGCCGGCGAAATCCCTAAAGCCTACATTGTGAAATCCACATCTGTCGGCATCGAAGAAAACGACGCCTTGATCAAGAGAGATATCAGTAAATGGGTGGAGGACCATAAGGCGAGACATAAGTGGTTG
Organism: Botrytis pseudocinerea; assembly: GCA_019395245.1. NCBI lineage: Eukaryota > Fungi > Ascomycota > Leotiomycetes > Helotiales > Sclerotiniaceae > Botrytis > Botrytis pseudocinerea. The sequence continues at coordinate 110,423 of JAHXJK010000110.1, read as the reverse complement.
AAAGGAGGTGTGGAGTTTATTGATGTCATTCCAAAGAGTCCGAGCGGCAAGATTTTGAGGAGGTTGTTGAGGGATAGGGAAAAGGAGGCGAGGAGGGCGAAGGGCGCGAAGCTGTAGTTGTATTCGTAGCTTTGAGGCTAGGGAGAGGAGGGTCATTGCAGACAGTAGTAGGATTTTCGGTATTAATTTTGTATCGAGAGTTCATCCTACATGTATTTTTAGATTGAACTGGGTTGGATTGACTAGAACTGGATTGGATGAACAATACAGTTTAGTCTGTGCACATGGCGATATGGATTTTATCTACTTATTTTTGATGTAAATTTTTATTCAGATTTATAACCAATCGCTTGCCTGCTTGCTCACATGCTTGTTTGTAAATGAAAATGTCTATTGTCCACCACGAATTCTATAATTCGTGTAATATAAAAACTCCTCCGCCATCCATGCATCCATACCTGACATCCAGCCATTCATTCATTCATTCATTCCCCTGCCTTAAATAGCCGATTCAAAAACCAAACTAATCCCATCATCACCCGCCGTCACAATTCTATTTCCATCTCCCTGCACAAATCCCATGACGCCCACCCCATCTCCCCTATGACCCTTCCACTCTCCCACCAATCCCGAATTCGCAATTCCCGTTCCACCCCTCGCGTCCCATCGTCTGACTACTCCATCCATGCCGCAACTCGTCAGTAGCCAACCCCCAGATTGTGTATTCTTTACAAACTCTACCTTCACCACCGCGTGCTCCTCGTGCGCTTCTTTGATATGTCTCCGCACTGCGAATCGATGCGCCGAGTCGAAGAGCGCAATACTTCCATCTACGCTCGCGGCTGCCATGAGGGTTAATGGGGGCTGTGCAAATGCAATCGATTCGATTCCATCGCCCTGCGCTTGAAGATCCGCGAGAATCTGTCCGGATTGACCTGGGGCCGCGCCCGCACCGGACGCATCGGGTAAGCGGGGTAACCCGACGATTTTGATCGATCCCCCTGCTCCTCCGGCTGCGACAAATGAACCGCTTGGCGCGATACCCACGCTGAAGAGTCCGCCTTCGACCGCAAAGCGTTGATCCAAGGCTGTGAGTCCTACGACCGTTTGTCCACCTTCTCCTGTTAGTCCCGCGGCCGCAGCTTCTCCAAATACATCCCACACATATAAGGAACCATCCTCGCTAACCGTCGCCAACAGCCTTCCATCCGCCGACCACGCTCCCGCAGTACAACTCTCCGTGTGTGCAAAATAACTCTGCACCAATTGCAGCGGCGCCTTCTTCTGACTCGGATCCACAGTATACACCCACACCGACCCATCATTCGCACCAAACGCAAACGTATTCGGCGACTGCGCATACGGACACGCAACCAACCAGTTAATCTCCTCGACCTCGCGCGCCTCGGTATACTTCTTCCACTTGCTCCCATTCGTCACATACACCTGGACTTTCCCATCCAGTCCGCCAGAAACCAAAAACTTTCCATCCGGCTGCGAAAACGCCAGCGCGTTGATCGAATCCGTGTGGCCCTCGAGTTTGAAGATCGGCTCCAGACTCCCGCGCTCTACCCGCTCGTTGGGATTACTCTGATAGCTCGCGGGCAATACGGGCGTAGGCGCAGGCGTCGCGTCGAAAATATATCCAACGCCGGGAGCATTATCGGCATCGCCGTCCGAGCCTCCGGTAGCGACGAGCTCGGGGCGCAGCGGATGCTGCGCGATGCAGAAGATGGAGTCGCCGTGGGCGTCCATGTGGGCGACAGAATCGTTCTGCAGTTGGATTTCTTCTTCTTGCATTTCTTGCTCGTTGGGGTCGTGTTCTTCGTCGCCCGAGTCCATGGCCGCGTCGCCGTCTATGTCGGTGATTTCTTCGGCGGCGTCCGCGGGGTCGAACATCTCGTTGTCGTCTTCGTTGATGGGGTCATCGTCGTGGGGGTGGTGGGAGGAGGACATGGTGGTTTGGGGTGTGGAGGGAGGTTTACTTGTTGATGCGGTTTTGTAAAGGAAGGGTACAGGAGAAGAAGGAGAAAAAGAAGAAGCAAACTAAACGTGCCGTGAGAGCAAGAGTAAAAATAAAACTTTCAAAAGAAAACCCAATATCTATATCTCTAGACTTCTCGACAAACAATTCTCCCAAGTTAGAATCAATCCTTTGAATTTCTTCCGCGTTCGAAAATGCTTGCTTGATTGATAATCTTTTTTTTTTCTGACCTGGAATTTATTTTGCCCCGCGATGCACAGACCATCCTTTCATTCATTGCCCCTCCATTATTAGTAGGGATTCAATATCGATATCGATATCCCCGAAGGAAGCTTATAAATAGACAAATCAATGCCAAGTGAGTGAGTAACTAACAAGTATGAGGTAGGATTTTCGAATCTTGGGAGTTCATTCATTTTCATGTGCAGTTTGTTTGTTTGCTCGTTTGTTTGGGTATGTATCGATTGATTTTACGGTTGATTCGAGTGGAACAAAATGGAGGAGACAGGCAGAGAGAGAGAGAGACACTCCTTTCTTGTGGATACTGGGTTGGGGTAATGAGCATACGAGAGGATGACCGGTGTGACTCTTCGGTAGACACGGTGGATGTGAAGGATATCGGTTGGACTCTGTAGATGTGGGATTTGGAGCTTTATTTTATATTTATACTATGTATCTAATATATCTTTCATGCTCTAACCTATTTTTTCTCCCATTGTGATCGAGAGATTCTGCATACTTACCTGCTTGTGTGGAAATGGGTTAAGAAATTCAATAAGAATTCTTCGGAGGGTGATGAGTGATATGGTTGTGGGAGTTCTAAGATATACATGAAAAGAAAACCATATGGGAGAAAGCGAATAGGTATTCCACTCTGGATCACTCAGAAAAGAGTCGGGGGATAAGAGGAGATAAATGGTAAGCCTCGCCATTATCAATTTGAATCACATCAATGCATAACTTATACTCTATAGATATTCTTGACATCCATCATTTGAATCTATATAAATTGAGCTTTCCTCCTCCCCCAGATTCATATCTCTGTCTTTCCACCATATCATATCCCAGAAATACTATTCAAAAAGTCCTCTAATAATTCTCTCCTGTACGTACCCCTAAACCTCTTTCCGCTCCTCTCACACCCTCCCCGTCATTCAATTTCCTACATTATCCACATCATCTCCCTCTCCTACAAGTTCAGGAGTATAACGACGCCGAAATCTCACACGTAAGCGGTTCGGATTTCCCTGTTCTTCTTGACACGAATCATGTTTTTGACAGCTATTTACTGGTTGGAAGGCTCCTGTCGAGGTTGCATTTACCGGATGGAGGAAAATGAGTATGAAGAGAATGGTGGTGAAGAAGAGGGAGAGGGGATGAATGTACATATCGAAGCGTTGTGTTAACGTCGACGATGTGAGTTTGTACTTTGTTGTGGTTTGAAGTAGAGACTGAAAGAGTTCCGGTGCCGGTGTGTTGGATGTGTTGGGTGTATTTTATATGTTCCAATTTTTTGATTTTGTACGAGGAGTTGTAAGTTCTAAGTGTTTGGACTAAGGATACCGTATGGTGGGTTTGTAGTTCGTTGTCTTGAGATTTGAAGATTGTACTTTGTAGTTGAAAGAAAGAGAGAGAGAGAATTAAAATAATAGAAAATAGCGGCATATTTGTGATCATAAAATTGTGCTCAAAATGACTAGAAAATACTTTGAGGGCTGAATGGAAATAAGAAGTTCATGAATCATAAATCATAAATCCAACCTGCCAAACTTGATCACCAGATCTGACTCTATGAATGCCAAATACTCGAATGGCAAAATCATCGCTTAATTCCCAGTTTTACAGTTCCTCTTCCTGGGCGTTTAAATTGAAAAAGTTCTTCCATGCTTTGTTGATCATGTATTGGTTGCTCGAAGACAGGAGCTTCGTGGTGAACATTCAGCCGCCGTCAACATTGAGGTTGGGTGTCCCATCCGGGCCACCTCAGCATGAGATTGTAAGTTAATCATAAGCAGAAATTACCAAGCCAAATAGCATCCAAACCGTATATGCAGATACCTGATCGATCACTAAACCACCAGATAATTTCTGATGGACACTCTCACCAATCAAAGTTACAATAGACGTGATCCACCTGTGATTCACCAAAAAGCTTGTGACTATGCTTTTCGACAAGAGTCTAAAGAAGATATAAACCCAAGTTAACCTATCAACCATGGTAGATGCCACACAGTGGCACAATTTCGTCAGAGGTTATAAGCGGTAATCGAAAATCGAACTCTCTTGCGTTCAGAACATGGACATCTAGGGTTGGCGTCTAGATTTTCAAAGGGAGGTCATCTTATTTGTATTTTCTATGGCGCTACAATTCCTCTAATATTGAAGAGAGGAACGAAGACCGAAGAACAGGTCAATAAAAATAAGGTATTAGAGCAATCAACTGCGTGCTATAAAATCAAGCTCGGGTGGGTGGGAGAAAACAAATCTGAAGCACGAATCCTCAGAATAGCGGCAAAGGAATGAGCAAATACAGCGTTCCGCCAACAGAAACCTAGAAACGATCATAATCCACTAGTGCAACTGGTGATCTCTCGCTTAGACAAAAATCACTTTTAGTTCGTAGCCTACTGTATAACAAAGGTACGACGATAATACTTATTCCTAGAAAGACTAATAGCACGGACTTGTACGAAGTTTCAGAACCTGATCCGGTAAGTTATCAGTTTATAGGCGAGTATTGTCTGAATGGGAAAACGGATGCAGAGGCAATATCGCTCCAAAAAGAACGTTCAGTAACAAATCCTCAAATATTTGAATTTCGATGAAGCAACTTGCAATCGGGCATAAACGTTCAAGCTGCATGGTGATTCAATCGACGCTATCTTTTGCGGTGTATCTCTCGACTATATTGAAATTCAACCAGCCTCTAAGATCTGCCTTTAAGGTCAAATTAGAACACGATCTTCTTCATACATCATCTACCTCTCGAATGTCAAATCCAAATAATCCGTTACTCGCCACACTACTTTCATCGACCAATTTCTGAGCAGTTTCTACACCAGCAGTTGGAACTCGATATTCGAATCGCTTTCCCTCGGCAGGCAATCGGCCATCTGGAAGAGGATATGGGAATGGAAGATACTCAGGTAAGAGGCCGAGCTGACGGAGGGCTGTGGCTTGATCCCAGGCAATATGTTCATGATACAAACGATCACCACGAACATTCACCACAGAAGTAAATGGGATCCGTGCATATTTGTGAGTTGGTGGGACTCCAGGGAGACTATCAGAATGTTAATCAAAAATTCGTTACACATTTCGAAGGATACTCACATCCAATCTATCACTCTATCATGCGTGAAACTGAAAACGAATTCATCAATAACGCGATCAACACCAACTGTCCGACTAACAAGTTCGAGCTTCGTGTCTTCCGGATTATTAAAAACAAAGTGATTGGTGTAAAAATCTGTCAGAGGTCCTCTTCCAATTCCACCAGTCATCTAGGGGAAAGTAATATGTATTAGTACAAAGATAAAGCAGTCACCAGATCACGCACTGTTGGAATATGATTTACATATGGCTGATCAACCATAGTACCCATCGTTTTCTTAACATTCCGTTCCCCAAATTCATAGAGTGTATGCTCATCCCAAATAGCTTCAAGATCAAAGATAGGTCCACCCAGGTGCTTTTTGATGAAACCAAGACTTCTCGTATGTGCTACACCCGCACTCCCGGGATCATAGTGGTTATGACTAGGGAAGATAAAGTTTGTCGACTTTGTTGTGGCATACACATGAGAAATATCTTCAGATCTCAATTGAGGACCTTGTAGGGGCGAGGAGCTGTGAACCATCAACGGAGATACAGATTTGTGCGTAAGTTTTTCAGTCAGTTGTTTGGTATCATTAGTGAAGAAAATTGCGACTGAGAATACTCCTCCGAGCAACAATTTCAAGACAGAATCAGTGTGCATGTTTTCATCCAAGTTTTCAGCATAGACTAAACGAGAAAACACATTGTCAGCTACACAACGTAGATGATCTGGACATTGTAAAGGACACAAATCAACATTAAAACATACAAATAAGTCCCAATTTATCAGAATCGGTACATTCTGGTGAAGACTTCAGAGCTTTTATACCCGACTCCAGGCAAGCTTCCAAATCCGCTTCACCAGCTTTCAATGCATGTTCAGGAAGTGTAACATTCACAACAACAAAACTTTCTTCTGCCCATTTTTGAATTGGCTCTGGATCAAGAGTTTTGCGATCAGTTCGTGAAGTGTAGCTCTCTGGTGTTAGGATTAATAACCCTGGGCCTCTACCTCTCCTAGATAGAGGCTTTTGAATCGTCAATCGATCACCCAGATGATGAGGTTGTGAAATCAAGTTTTCTTCAACGGTATTCATGTTGTCACCGTGGTGTGAAACGGCTGATTATGGGAATAGTTAAGATTCTTGAAGACGTTTTAGGTGGTATGGGGCGGATGAAGCTTGGGGAGGAGATACTAGGTAGCCTCAGGCAACCGTATCGTGCGGAGAATTGTTCACATCAATATCATTGTGATGTCCACGGCGACCTCGAAATTCCAATATCGCAACTGTGGCTTTGTGTCACGTGACAGTACTGCTTTGTTCTTATCACCGGCTTGTCTCACTCACTCTACACTGTATGTTGTAGACTTATGAACCTCGCAATGAGTACTTCACACTGTACAGTCTATCAACACTACCTATGTGTACTCGAGCATACACTGCACAATATAGACTGTACTCGTTCATACTAGAAATGCCAAGTAATGCCCAGTAGATTCCACGGGATTTCCTTGGACGCTCCCTCACTCACCCATCGTGAGATCAAGTTATCAAGTTTTGAAAATTCTTGCATCTTTTCCTGCAGCTTTGTAAGATCACGTGGATCTTATCTGGTCGCCAGATGTGCTCAGACATTTTTCTCTCCATTCGATCTTTTTGCACTCTTCTATGACGTCATTTGGCGTTTACCCCCGCCAATGCCGCCATAGCTCACAATGTACTACGGTGCCGGTATGGGCCTAGTATCTCTTCAAGCCAAAATAAACAATACTGGCGCCAGGACTTTACTAGTAACTATTTTCCAAAATCAGGAGATTGTATTGGAGGGAAAAAAGCATAAATATACTTAGCTAACGACTTGATCCCTTCAACAAAACCCTACCGACGTTCATCATCATTTAAGGGTTCCGGAACTTCAACTCTTTTCACGGTCATGTTGACGTTCATAACTCTTCATCCAGAATTCAGCAATCTTTACAACAGAACATGCGATTGATCGTTCTAGTCAACATCAAGATCAACAGCAATTACGAATAGTATCACTGTCTTCGCACATAATTTCATAATGGAAGACAAAGACAAGGACAGGGACAGAGACACAGTCAACCCAAAGAGAAGGCGGGGTCTTGGTATTGTGACGCCAAATGCTTGCACAGAATGTAGAAAGAAACGTGCAAAGGTATTATTTACAGTATTTATTTCTACCAATTCAGGCTCTATTGCCTTCTCCCCATTGTCTGAATAGTGTCTTTTGTCAATGCTAACATTTTTGATTCTATAGTGTGATGGCGAGACTCCCTGCGCAAGATGTGCATCTCAAAAGAACGTCGAATGTGTTTACGAAGTTCCCGTGCGTCAATCGAAAGAGAATATGAGATCCGAGATCGAACACTTAAAGGCGTATCAACAACAAAGTGAACGTGTGCTTGCTGCTATCGCTTCACAGGATCAAACCGCGCAGGTAATCGATCGACTGCGACAAGGGGAAGGATTGAAAAGCATCGCGGACAAGTTACAAAATCCACCACAAATTTCATCGGCGGGGGGAGAAAATATTACGACATACACAAGTTTTACCGATCATCAAGCAATTGGAAATGCACTCAGACCGGTCAGAGGGATCATAACAGCTCCATTCACATCATGGGGGAAAAGTGGTATGCAAGGGCCAACTGCCGACTTTCAACATGAGGAAATGCAAGGAATGTGGAATCAATGGCCTGATACTCACAACACATCATCTGGTATGGCTGCTGGAGATGACTTGATGAATTGGGAAACGGAACCTGTTAATCTTCCTGAGAATAATGATCATCCGGCAATTGGAGGCACCTGGCCGGAAGAAGCATCTAATCATTCTACTCCGAATAGCACAGTACTATATGCTAGAGGTCAAGGTCAAGAGACGATTCTCGGTCAAGGAATTGGTTCATTGCGGGAAGATAGTCCAACCTATCCACCTGCATCCTGGACCAAAGTTACCTCGGATTCTGAATTCGTAGACCATCTTATGGCGCTATATTTTTGCTGGGAATATCCCACATTTGCCTCTTTGAGCAAGGAGCATTTTCTTCATGATTATAAAACTGGAAAAACCGAGCATTGTAGTGAGCTACTAGTGAATGCGATATTGGCTTTAGGATGTCGATTCTCTGCTAATGTAAATGCAAGAACTGATCCTCACGATAGTAGTACTGCTGGTGGCCATTTCTTCGCCGAAGCAACTCGCTTGCTTAAATTGGAAAAAGACCAACACTCTTTGACAACAATTCAAGCATTGGGCCTGATGGCAATTAGAGAGGCAAGTGGAGGTCGCTCCAGTGCAAGTATTTATCTTTCAGGTCAATCACTTCGATTGGCAATTGAGATGGGTCTTCATCTTGAAGCTGAGGGTCAAAGGCCTAGTGAACCAGTAGGGGGATCACAAGCGGTACGACTAGCCACATTTTGGGGAGCCTTCTCTTTAGACCAGTAAGTTTGGATTTCAATTTCTCCCAATGGAATCTATTGGCATGGATCTATTCACGGGTGTTCTGATGAGTAAGTACTGATAAATCATAGAGCCTGGTCATTGACTATTGGGCGAGTACCTCAATTTTCACACATAACCAAGTTAAATGTAAAACCATCAATTGTAAGTACAATTGAGGCATCTGCATGGATTCCTTATACAGATGATGGTAAGTTTTATACGGTGACACATACTTTGAGATATTCTAGCTGACACATTTAGGGGCACCACTTGAGCGTAATTGTACTCAGCCATCGAATATCAGAAGTGTATACGCAACATTTTGTGAGCTTTCTGAGCTAATTCACCAATCCTTGTATCTTTTCTATGCACCTGGCTCCAATATCAACAGCAATTCGTTACTCCGAGTATATACCAAGTTTCTCCGATGGTATGACTCGATTCCTGCGGCTTTACGCTTAGGACACAACTTTACACCATCCGTATTATTCTCACAGTAAGTATTAGGGTAAGCCATGTGTAACATAAGTCATGTGCTAACAAGGTATTTCTAGTATGTACTATCACTATGCCATCTTACTTTTATTCCGCCCCTTTATTAAACTTTCTCTAATCGGATCGGGAGTTTCACCGCGTGATGTTTGCAATCAAGCTGCGGATGCAATTTCTGCCCTCACCAGCTCCTACGCCCAACTTTACACGCTGAGGCGTACTCCCTCTTTTGTACCTCATTTTGTACTCGCCTCAAGTATTACTCACCTCGTAACACTAGGCAATGCAAAAACCGGCGTTGAGAAAGTCACTCAAGGAATCACAGATCTCAGAGAGATGGCTAGCTGTCATGGATTTGCTGCTCGCGCCTGCAATATCCTTCGTCATCTGGCTAAAAAGTGGGATATCGAAGTTCCTCATGATAGCAAAGAGCCAATAGAGCCTGACATCTTCGATGCCCAGGCTCGTCCTTCTCCCAATTCTCTTAATCAATTTTGTACACAAGTTGATGAGGCGGATATGATGCGCGGTATTGGTCTAGCAGGGGAAGAAGAAAATCCTCTCTTTTGGCCTTTCCCTATGCAAGGAAGACCATTAATGCAATATGCTGGAGGGAATTTGGGAAAGCTGGGATTCGAGAGGTTGAAAGAATGAGTGGAAATCTGGAATTGGTGTTGTGCATTTATAGGAGAAGCTGGACGTATACCCCGTTTCGTATCGGGAAAGCCGATTCGATATGGAATATTGATAAAAGAAAAAGTGAAAAGCGAATCCAATTTGTTTCATGGGTACAGTGGGTACGGTGGTGGGAACGGATGGGCATGAGAATATGATACCTTGGAGGCGTTTTGTCTTTCTTGCGGGATTAACAAATGACGGGCGGTTTGGAGAGGGCTTTATCAAGATCTGAAATTGGAAATGAAATGGAATGGAATGGAATGGCATTTACAGAAGCCTGTAATCTATTATACTGCACGGGGTAGCATGTCTATTACATACGTACGGCTTTATTGCTTGCTCCCTCTAATTTTAATTCAGATTAGGATTGATGTCATAAGGATTTAACCCTACAAAGATGTCGTTTTATTGTTAAAAAATTGCCTAGTGATACATATATGTATGTATGTACTCACTCGAGAACTTGGTTCATTGGGTGCTTCTCATATCCCCTATTGTATTAAAAGAGTATCCTTCGAGTGATCGATCAGAGACATGCTGAGAAGTCTCATTCTTGATAGCCTAACCACTTATCCACCTATCTATCTATCTATCTATCTACCCAACAAGCCCGGCTTCCACGAATGTGGAAATCTGTTTGTTTGTTTGATTGTGTGCGGATGATTGTGAGATGGGGATGGGGATGGGGATGGGGATGGGGATGGGGATGGGAGATAGGTGTTTTGCGGAATGGGAATGAGTATGAGAATGATGATATGGATGAGTATCAGTATGTACTATCAAGAGGGCTAGGCTAATAGTAATCCGTAGTACAAAATCCGAATCTTGATATATAAGCTATTAGATATTAGATATTAGATATTAGGTAATAGATAGCTCCTTCTCATCGACCATGCAACTCAACTACGACTGCGAAAATATACACACACACACACACACATATATATATATATGACGATGACGATAACAATGATATTACTCGTAATTTAAAATAGAGTCCTCCCCGAAAAGAAATGTTGATATTGATATTAAGAGTAATATCAATCTACCAAATAAACTTAAATGAAGTAACGTTATTAAGTTCTTTCATGTAACTTATGCTAACTATACCATTAACCAATATAGCAGCAGTTTTGATAAACATCACAAAAAAACATCACTATGACTGAAAGTATCATCTAGTCACCATACCACCCATCATCCATCACATAAATCCCAATGCAATTTTACAATTTGAAAAAAAAAAAAAAAAAGATTCCTATTCATTAAACACGTACACATTTGCAACTGCAACTGCAAGTACCTATCTATGCACTCATGCACAGCACAGCAAATCTCATCTCATCTCATCTCATCTCATCCGCCCCAACCACATCCATACTCAACATCATACCTTCCATCTTCGACCACCCATCCACCCCTCGCCATCCCATCCCAATCTCCAATTCCACTCCACCCACCCGCAAAAATAAGCTTCAAACACACAAAAAGAAATTTCATGCCACCAGCGCTCTCCTCTATTCAGAGCATACATCGAATCGAATTAAATCCGTCTTGATGCAGATCAAAAAGCACAAAATGACTATTTTCCAGAGTTGACTATCATACATAAAAGAAATAGACAGAAAGACAGACGGATAGATATACTGGGTAATTTCTTGCCGCTGCAACGCGAGTGCAAATGAGACATTCGAAAGGGGAAGAAAGGAGGGGGGAAATGAGACAGAAGTCGAGGGGAAGAATGGGAATTAAGAAAAAAGAGTCATAAATCAATTAAATATCCCAATCGATCTCTCAATCACCCAACATATCTTCATCCTCATCCTCATCAGCCACGTCACCATTTTCTTCTACATCTCCTTCTCCCTCGACTTCTTCGTCACCACTGACATCCTCGATTAATTCTCTCCTCTTCAAATCTTCTCTCGATCCCTCTTCCGGTTCGGCATCCGCAAAAGGATCATCGTCTTCTTCCTCATCTTCGTCTTCATCCTCTAATTCCAACCTAATAGCCTCTTTCTTTGCCTGTGCAGCTGCCTCCGCCGCTGCTTGTTGAGCCTTACTCTTATGACTTTTCTTAACCTTTTCTTTAGGTTCATCAAGATACGCAACTACTTCCTTGAAGTTATGACCCAATCTGTTTCTATTTCTCTCAATACGTTTACGCAGTTTCCCCTTCATAGGTCCTGAGGCATCAATAACTTTTGCGAGAATAGCCAAGATGAGTTTTCCAGTCAATTCACAAAGTTGTTGTTCGGCCTTGAAAGTTTCACTTTGGCGTTCGTTTTCTGTGATTTCCTCATCTTCATCATCTGAGTCTTCGGGTTCATCTTCAGGAGCTTCGTCATCATCCGGTTCTTCTAAACGTTTCTTGGCCTTTTTCGCATAGTGTTTCTCGGCATGATCAAAGATGGAGGTTAATTCAGTTTGAGCTTCAGGAGAGATTTGCTTGAAAAGGGATTGGAGGTTCTCGGATTGATTTTGGGGATCTTTTTGTCCAATAACAGTCGCTTGAGGTCGCAGAGTGGCAAATAAAACGTGAAGATCGAGAAGAGTACCAGTCGCAAGCAAACGGACTGGATCAAGGGTACCTCGAGAAGATAAAGCGGCGACAAGATTTTGAATGAAGGTCTCTTGGCAATCTTTCAGGGAATCGATATCAGTGTCTGGTATTTCTTCACCTGACGAAATTGATCTTGTCAACGAATGTACTTTCCACATGAAATAAAACATGGCCGAACGAATAGCCGATATGACAATTTCATCTTCTTGAGCATCAATATCTGGATTCGATTCCTCAAGTTGCCCTCTTGCAACGACGTCCAAAATGATGCTAATAGGAGATGGGGTTTGACTATCAACTTCGGCGTCAAGAATTTCAACACAATTTGAAATACTTGCGAGCTTTTCTACCTTTGAAAGATTGGTTGAAAGTTCTACAAGAATTGAGTCTGTGAAATCTCCTCTGACAGAGATTTCGCCAGCTTTGTTGATATTTTGAAGTATATTCGTGGTATCCTCCCATAATGTTTGGAGTTTGCTTTCTGTGACATCTTCAAACTCTTCATAACTTCGTGCGTGTAATATTGCTGCACTTGCTTCAGTCAGAACATTCTTGTCAGCGTGGCCACTGAACTGAGCAGTGATCTCATCAAGTAATTTAGCATATCCTGTTGAACCTTGTCGTAGTTCTTGAAAGACACCAAGGTTCAAAGAATGTTCCAAGCGTAAGACGGCAGTTGCGGTTTTTGGGTGGGCTCCAAACTTCTTGAGTAATCTTGGAATGACGTCTGCTAAATGACGAGCTGTTGTTTCTTTGATTTCTGCTGATTCGGCTCTAGCATTTCTCTTCTTATTTTTATCTCGTGATTTTTCTGGCTCGCTGAGTTGGTTTAGATTAAGCTTGACCACTGCATTCAACGTCTCTAACAGTATAATTTCTTCGGTTTCTTCTGGTTTAAAACATTCCTTTAATGCTCGGTTGGTTCCCTTGCCTTTGGGGTTAGAAGAATGATCGTGAAGTAGGTAACCAGCCAAAACTTCCCATTCTTTGAGCTCCGGCATCTTTTCGTATAATGCATGAGCCGCAAGGGTAAATCTTGACTCTCCACCGGAAAGATCTAAATAATGCTCGATGGTCGCTTGATCTACTTGACTTGGCATCTCATCCTCGTCGGAAATGTCATAATTTTGTAAAACCTCTGCAAGACACTTGAGTTTAATCCAACTAGCACGAGGTGAATCGTAATCATCATCGTCGACTGTCAAAATCTCCTCCAAGGCATCTTCTCCACCCAGTTGCTCAATTTTTTCATCGAAAACGTCTTTGACGTTCTCAACGAAAAATGCAACAACAGCTTTGCGTACTTTAGGCTCCGAGTCGAATATAAGTTTTCCAATGACATCAATATCATCTGGTTCTAGCATTCCTCCCTTTCGAAGTATATCAACCAAATCAACTGCATTTGACCGAACAGCAGCATCCGAATCTCTCGTGGCGATTTCGATAATGCGAGGTCTAAACCTTTCGATGAATGTACCCATTCTTGAAACATTGCTAGAATTCTTCAAAATTCTTTCCAGTTGTTTGACCACTTCGAGTCGCATTGTTGAAGCCGAGTCTGTAAGCATCCATCCCAAGTATCGTAGATATTGTCCATCGAACCAATAACCAGGTAGTGTATGAATCCAAAGCCCTAGTGCTTCAATACATTCTGTCCGAATTTTCGGGTCAACATCTCGATATCTGTGCACCCAAATTGTATCGAAAATATCCTTCAATCGTTCTTCTAAAATCTCCTTCTTGCCTTCTCCTTCCCGAACCTTCCTCTCGAAGTCTGCAAGTCTACCTTTGTTGGGTCGTTTGTTTTTCTTTTCTCCTTCGAGTTGACGCAATGTTCTCGCAGCAATTTCGATTTGTTCCTTCGCGATTTGACAGGTAGAGGTAGCAATAGTTAAAGCAACGGCAGTCGCAGTATGTCTGAAAGGTCGTAGGTTGGAAGATGACATGGAAGCCATCCAATGAAATATACTTTCTATTAATGGTTCATCCTCATCATAAAGTGCTCCAGATGCATTCATTGTTTTATTTAAAGAGTCGAAAAAATCGAGGAAAGAGGTACGAAAGGCATGGCTATTCTTCGCTCGTGAGATTAATGGATAGTCGGATATATTTTGCTACCACGTAAATCAGCACAATTAAACCCCAAAAATGTGCCAAAACTTACTGCCTGGTGTTCTTCTTGAAGGTCTGTAATCTTCCCATTAACATTATCTGCGTCGTTAATATCATCCTCATTGACAAGAAGATCACAGCCAGCACTCTTCAATACAAAATTTATCAATTCTGCCACAGCCGCAGGGCCGTTTTGTGCATATTTTTCCAGGAAGGTAGAAACAACCTCATCGGATGGTCGCCCACTCGTATAAACATCAGCTACAAAACAAGTCAGTATGGCCTATTAGTAGGATCAAAATTGCTCATGGCGCATACCATAAAGTCCTTCAGCATCCTCATCTGCTATGACGACTGACTTTGCCTTCTTGGGTCGATTTGGCAACCTTACAGCAGGTACTCTCGCATGCGAAGCTGTGCCATTAATTTTTGGTTTCTTTGCTGCCGGTTTCTTGGAAGTTCTGGCTTTCCTTCGAGCTTCTTTTAATTCTTCTTCCCCCGCACTTTCTTCCTCTAATTCATCGTCCTCATCCTCTTCTTCTGCCTCTACTTCTTCTTCCTCTGACGCGTCATCTTCTGCGTCTTCATCGGACCTCTTCCTTTTGGCGTTGGTGGAACGAACTGCAGACGATGGTAAATCTGGAACGAATTTCTCGGGTGCTTTTACGGCGCGTCCTGATTTCCTTCTACCAGGTACGACGGGTGTACTTGACACATCATTTTCGATCTCCATGAGTGGCAATCGTTGAGTATTCATCAGCGCATCAATTGCGCATTTGATTGAAATTTAAAGAATGATTTGGAGTGATATGGCGCGTTTGGTTGTAAGTTGTGATTTAATGTTGACGTATCGCGAGAATTAACTGAACACCGCGTTTGAACGTTTTTGATTGGATTTAGCGCCACTCAGCTTTTTTAAGGCTTACAACGCCTATTTTCAAGCATCTCCAGCATGTAGGTACGGTTACAGCCTGCGGTTACAGCCTGCTTCCATGTATGCATCCAGCTCCTGCTTTCTCTACCTTGTCTCGCCTTTTCTTGTCTTATCTTCTCTCCACTTGAATGGGGTAAATATTATGAGAAAGCGTTAAGTTATTGAAAAAGAAAATAATAAAGTTATAAATTTATAGATTCATTGCTTGTTACTATCTCTGTCTCTCCCTCTCCCTCTCTCTCTCTCTCTCTCTCTCCCTCTCTCCCCGTTCCGTTTGAAGGATGCTCTGCTTCCTACGAGGACCGAGTCAAGATTATCCAGAATTATCCATCCATCAGCTCTGCCACTTCTCCCGCTCCTAACATGATACGATAGCATACACACTCCTTCTACTATACCTTTGGTCCTTCACCAAATCTTTGCTCGAGCTCTCAATCTCAACATGCTATCTCCTTTCCCCCCTTCATCGTCTGCTCCAGGCGAGGGGCTTTTGGTTGTTCACCTACTACCTCATTCAATCTCCGCCTTGTCAACAATGACTTTTCAATACCCACTAAAATTGATATCCCCGTCCCCTTCCGCCGAGCAAAAGAGTGTCTTGGTCTTTCTCTTGTCATATGGTGGAGGTCTCGTCGGTGGGGATCAAGTTCATCTCAAGATAGATGTCAACCCAAATGCAAAGTTGAGTATCGTCACACAGGGTCATACCAAAATCTTCAAATCACCAACACGTGATGTTGTCACACGTCAAACTTTGCAAGTTACCATTGAGGATGGTGCTTCTGTTTGTTTACTACCCGATCCGGTTCAACCTTTCGCGGAAAGTGTATACGAGCAATCACAAACGTTCAATCTCAAAGAAGGTGGATCTCTTTGCTTGTTAGATTGGGTCTCAGCTGGGAGAACTGCAAGAGGGGAAAATTGGGATTTAAGAGCATGGAGTGGGCGAAACGAAATTTGGTCGATAGGAAAGGATATGAAAAAAAGGCTTTTGCTAAGAGATAATGTCTTGTTAGAAGGAGATGAAGCAACATCCCAAGAGAAATTACTACGGCATAAAATGCGCGGAAATGGCATATTTGGTACATTGATCCTGAAAGGTCCTCTGGTCGAGAAGTTATCTGCGTTCTTTTTGTCTGAGTTTGCCGCACTTCCCAGGATTGGTGCTAGAGATTTTCGTTCTGATGATAGGAAAGAGAGAGACAACGAGATCGTTCTATCGAGAGAAGAATCGTGGAGGCTTCGACGACTCCAACAAGAAAAGAGAGAAGGGATTCTTTGGTCCGCCGCCAAAGTGAGGGGATGTACAGTGGTAAAATTTGGGGCACCAACTGTTGAAAGTGGCCGGGTATGGATTGGTGGTATGCTCAAAGAAGAATGTAGTATATCTGAGATCTTTGGAGAAGATTCATTGATGTGTGTCCGTGAATGAATAGAGTGGACTTGGATTGGATGAGGATTTAATGCAATACGGAGTTCTGATTGATATATCAAGCCCATATATGTGTTTATACAGGCGGAAACTTGATCGATGTGTGACATGGTGAGAGAATGTGAGGAAGTTCTTACCGCACAAACTCGATCCTTGTCGCCAAACAAGCCCCATTGAATCAGTCCTGTGTGTGCTGCCTTTGAAACGTTTTGGAAATTGGAACTCAGGAGATACAGAGTGGGTTTGTTTGCTATGAACTTCGTTTGAACTTTGAAGAGATGGCAATTCTGATGATGATAGTGACCAGCCATCTGGACACACAATACAAAGTTGATAGCATGATGGGGGGAGAAGCGGCTGTTGATCTAAAGCTAACCAAACCTCATCACCTTCTTTACCAGCCATTCCATTTCTCCATATATTTTTAAGCATAGCACGTCTGTGAAGCACAGAAATTCGGTGTCGGGCACGCCGGGGTACGGTCAGCCTCTCGTCACAAGGCACAAAGCAAGATAAAACGTTATGGACACCGCACCCAGGTGGATGCGTTACGGAAGGCAATACTATCCGAGCATTTGTCCATTTCCATCCGAAGCTCATGTTCTGAAACACCAGTCGAATCTCTAGGACATTGACTATGGCCAAACCAAGCATGGTTCTTTGACTAAGCCATGCTGGCACGTGATCACTGCCGTCAAGACTTTCTGTTTGTCCCTTTCCCACATGACACACCATGAACATTGCCGATGATTTATTTGCATTGATTTCAGACCAAACAAAACACAAAACAATTGCTAGACAAGAGGGATGAGCCCCCCCCCCCCCGAAGTTTTTGCAAAGGTTGGTAAAGCGGTATCAAATAACATCTCCCGACCTATCAGTGCGGCGTGGTCCTTGGACCTTGACACAATTTTAAACACAAATTAACTTCTTTTGAGCGTTTGCAACTTGATGAGATTCAGGTTTTGAAAGCTTCGACCAGTGGTGGGAGGTCTGTTGATTGAATATCGAAAAGATCTACAATATGCAATTACATGATTGCTTCAAGGGTCCCAAGTATCAGATACCGGCAAAGCATTTTTTTTTTCAACCAAACTCACAGAGTCATGGCCAAATTCCAGGCCGTTCTCCATGCTCCATCGGAACTCCATATTGATCGCCATAGCAAAGACTGATTGGTCGATTGGCAGCATTCAACAAGCTTAATTCGACATCAACGCTATTTTTGGAAGCCACTGTGCTGGAAAGGGGGCAATACGACGGGCCGCCTCCGGTATTCAAAGTCCAGTTCAAAGCAACTTCTCTTCTAACATAATTCAAGTGCTGTATTTGAGGTTACATGACTCTTTAGGAGTTGTGGTGTGCTGGATGCAACAATGTTATTGATGATTCTGACAAGTTTTGATCATTAAGCGTGTAAGCCAGCAAGGGTATGACTTCAAAACTTGCAGTCCTTTCTCCAGCCTTTACTTCGATGGAAATTGATCTAGTGACAATATTTCAAACCAACATAATGTTTTGAACGTCTCAAATGAAATCAGCCTTAGCCATATGAGTTTTTGCCCCTTCAGTTGAGTGTGGCTTTGGAAACGTGCACAGACAAGACCATATGAAGAAACCTGACCCTGTTTGACTACATCTGCCAAGAAGAAGCATACAAACTCCGATGCGAACTTTTCTAGGCGAAAACATTTCCTGTTTCGATACCCCTCAAGATTCAAATCATCAGTCTGGAACTATCGTACTTCCTGGATACCTTCTCCGCAATCTGTCTCGTGCGTCCGCTGGTGGTCCACCTTACCTGGATGTCAGGACTTCACCATTACAATGGCAAAGAGTTTAGACCTTTCTATCTAGTGTGAATTGTCTGTCGTCCGGTCGTGGCAATTACTCCACTATTTTGCTACTATGTTGACAAGATAGTTAAGCCTTTGATTGTTTGTATCCACAATATGTCGGATAAGCTCTGTGCATCAGGAACGGAGGTTGAGCACAGACTTCGCATCACTTCCCATTGTCCTCCTTCTCTTCGCATTGAGTCCAGTATGGAACTTTGGACTGCTCTTGGCAGGTTTCTTATGGATACTCTCTCCCGTGATATGGAAATTGGTCTGATCATAGTACTTGGGAGTCGATTTGCGCATGATTGAGAAAGTATTAAAGGAACTGAATATCCCTCCGTTTACAATTCTCTCCTCAGCATCAACAGTTTTTCAGTTTCTTTCAATCTTCCAATTATCTTTCACTTCCAGCCGCATACTATTGACTAGTATCCCGCTTTATACATCTTAAATCTTTAATTAACAATAACTCTTTAAAAACCAACCAACCAACCCAAATCAGCAAATATGCGTTATACTATCGCCGTCGCCGCTATCATCCCTCTCGTTGCCGCCCATGGCAAGATCGCAGTCATGGTTAGTAATCTATCTCATTCCTTCTCATCGGATGATTATCATTTCATCATCTCTACTTTCGATTATTCATACTAACTCATTATTACAGACTGGTGACATGGGAGGAAACACCACTGGTCTCGGTATCCAAGGTGCCGTCATCCCTGGTGCCGGAACCAACAAGCAAACTGAGGTCGACACCACTGTCTTCAACAGCAAGAACGCCGCTACCGATGGTCTTGGAAAGACAAAGGCTGGTGCCAACACCATGGCTGACATGACTGCTGTCATGGCTGCTTCCGGTTCTACCCTTCCTCAAGTTTCCGACGGAGGTCAGCTCAGTGGAACTATCCACATCGTCACCACTGATGGAGCTGGACCATACTCCGCCATCGTCGACCCAACTGGTACCGGTGCCTTCTCCCAAGGTACCCAAGCCAAGGTTACTACTCAAGTACCAGGTACCAAGGGTAACATCGCCGCACCCAAGCAACGTTCCCTCGTCATGAGATCTCTCGTCAACATGGGTATCGTCAAGCGTGCCAAGAACGTCAACGAGGACTACCCCATCGCCGTCTCCATGCCAGCAGGCATGTCCTGCACTGGATCCGTCGGTGGTCAAGAGAATGTCTGCTTGGTCAAGCTTGCTAACCCATCGGGCGCTGGTCCTTTCGGTGGTGTCGCCGCTTTCCAAATGGCTGGAACTCAATCTGCCGCTGCCGCCGGTAATGCTACCGCAGCTACCACCAAGAGATCCATCGGTGCCAAGTTCCGTGCTTAGATTTTTCGCAAGAATCATTTAGGATTACGGTAGTTGGGATCGCGGGTTTCATACCAGGAGTTGAGGGATAGAAATTGGTAATCGCGGAAAGGATCTTGTGGGGATGGAGCGGTGGAGATTTTCATTTGTTGCATATTGGGGTTGTGCTTGGTTGTTGGAAAAAAAGAAAGAGATATACTACTCTTACATTTCTATATTGTATCTAGTATAGCCACTCCTTTATAAACTTAATGTTGATGCTCTTGCTGGTCAAAAAAAAAACTCTAGTCTCCCTATGCAAATTGATTGTGAATTGTGATAATTTTTCCTCTTGCAGTCTGGTTTCTACTAATTAGATTTCGTGATACTCATTCATAATATTCTTCTTGTATTCATTCCTCTTCAAAAATTCAAACTTTGCCTTTCCTTCATCTACTGTTTCCGTCAATTTGATCCGCCTGAATACCTACTCTCTACGAAACTATTTTTACCCCTCCATCCTTCACAGCACAGTAACATCTGATATCAGTGCCGGTACATCTCCAAGGGAAAATAATATTTCCCAATGCTTTGCGCATTTATCACCAATTTAAATCCTCTTCTCTCTTGAGATTCAAGTCTCAATCAAATATGTATCAACTGAGAATAGTCCGTCAGTCCGGGATATTCAACACTCTACTTACTCTACCCTCAAAGTAAACAAAAAAATATATGCAATACTAATCAAGCTATCTCGAATTCTCCATGATGGAGGATAGATGGATACCATGCAGTTTTGGAACATGATTCAAAATTGATGGTTCTATTTTTATTTTTTTCAATAATTAATGAAATTTTTCAAGAGGTTGATTAGGTTATATTTATTCCATTTCCATCTCTATCCCCATCTCTCTATCCTCCAATCTCTTCCCTTAGCCTCTACAATAAAAACAAAAACTCTTCTCTCCATATCTATCCATGACAATCCATGGAACTCTTCCACCTCCTCTATCTTACACGCACAACCACCCTTTCAATCATCTTCGAACCAAACTTTTCCCATCTCCCCCTTTCAAATCCACAAACCTGTTACCCTTCCCTATAAACCGTATATCTATTCTACGCTTTCAATCCTGTTCCTGTCTTTGCAACTCGATCCCAACTGTCCGTTTCTTCTCCCCTCCTTCATTCTTTGTACATATCCTCTCATCAATCAGCATCCCTATACTCGCACCCAAAATCTACTCGTCAATACAACTTCTACTCTCCTCTCAAATTCCCACTCCACACTCCGATATCGTAACTACCAGCACAATTATCATAGCCATAAACATACTCGCTTCTAAAAAAAAAACATATCCGACAGACTTCCCCAGTGGTAAAGTAGATACTAAAAAGCAACAATATCAAGATACAAATATATTTCCTTCCTTCCATTCGGGGGAATTTGTAATCCCAGATATATAACAGCTTGCATGGCGTATCAGCAATCGCGAAACCGAGACCGAGACCGAGACCAAGAAGGATAAAAAAAGTGAAAATGGGAATGAGAATATAGCAAGCGAGCGAGCGAGACGCAAGAGGGGGGGTGCTATAATGGGTATATAAGAGGTTGAATGGTGCATGGTGGAGATAGAATCTTTACTTACATGAAGCAACCATAGTTCTGCGATATAGAGGAGATATACTGGGAGAAATAATCTATTTATTATCCACTTTGAAAAATCTGCGTGGAAGTGTATTCAAGAGTTAGATATCGGGGTGCTGTTATGAGAGTTTTTTTGGGGGTATAGAGGGGAGGGTTAATGAGAGAGGTAGATGGCCTTGATGGGGTTTTGTTAGTGTATAGAGATGGGATGTTGTAAGTGAGCGATAAAAGGAAATTGATTGTGAGGGAGGGAAAATTAGAGGATGGGAATGGAGGTTGAAGATGGGCTGGCTGATAGATAGATAGATAGAAGGAAGTCAGGGAAGGATGAGAGGTAGGGGAATTATATGTATATACACATTAGCATGAATGTATATATATATATATATATATATATGTGCGTGTGTATATATACATATATATATATATGTGTGTGTGTGTGTGTGTGTGTGTATGGAGAATAATCTCTACATATTAAGAAATCAACAAGCCAGTTTCGGTGAAGATGAATTGGCGAGTACATCTGTGCTATATAATTCGACATTTCATTGGCTGATTTGATTATATTGCTAAAAGATATGTATATCATGAGAAGAATAGAAAAAACTATAATGATGATAAGTAATAATCCTTCTTAATACCCAGCACTTTTTTTCTCCTTGTTCTTACCCCTGGATTTCCCTCGATATCATTTACATATGGTATGAGGAATTGATTGAGTAGAAATCATGCAATTAGGGTCTTCGTAGCACGGAAATCTGGGAATGAATTTGAAATCAAAATGTACGTTCCAATTGCCTCAATTTTGATATGCCACAGTTTTGAGGATGAAAGAAATCCCCGATGGATTCAGGTGCATTGGTCGGTAGTAAGCTTTTCGAGGATCTTAGCGGCTGTTGAAGTATTAGTAAAATAACGACTCGTAAGTCAGAAGTCGTCAAATACATAGACATTCGGGTTTCTAAAACCAAGGAGGTTAATGATATAGGAAATATAACAAGGGTTTGTATAATTTGTGGAGTAAAAACTGTGATTTCGAAGCTATTATGCGAGTAACGTCCTGCAACGCAATGCTACCTCCCCAGTCTTTTATTGCGGTCGATTGTAACGCCATCAGAACCTCGATTTTGATGGATGGATTTTATGCTTGGGATACTGTAATTTTGTAAAGATATAAAAAGGCTTAATTTGATGATAACACTAAGATATGTCGGTTTGCTTGAATTTCATCTTGCTAGCATTTGTACGAATACTATAATAGGCACTTGAAGACTAGACTTCCGGATGTATACTATCGGACCAATTTGAAGGGTTCCTTGTCAAACAGTAACTTGACTCTAATCTTTGAAGTTTCTCGAAGGGTACTGCCTGACGTGGCAGTCGATATAGTCATACGTAAGATCCATGATATTGTGCTTGTCAAACATACCTATCAGGATCTGTGCATTTTCTCTCTGGTTCCTAATCCACCCCGGAAATATTTTGTGTACCTAGGTAGAGTGTAGAAATGTTCAATATAAAAGTATATACAAGATATAAAAGTCAAGCTTGAAGTATGGAACTATCTGGGTGCTGGTTGCACGCTGGGCACTTGACAGAAATTAATAATGAGGATCAACTAAGGTTCTGAACTTTACGGCTCACCAGGGCTACTGGATATTGCTGAAGATTGGAATAGTACAGTAACATTTAAGAGGCTGTATTCCTAGGCACTCGTAGATAAGAATGGGTTGGTGAAGATGTAGAACAAGTGGTGTTGAATATGAGAACGCACAAGATCATCTCAATTATCAAAACAAAACACGAAATTAAAAGGCATATGGTCATTTGAGACAACAGATAGATAGTATGTAACGACAGCATAGTTTGAAGATGCCATGATGGCAATTCTATCGATCCTCAAAAGTTTAGTTGTTGTAAAGTTAAAAAGTACCAGCGTGAATGCTCAATTTACTTTGAGTTGAGCAATCATAACTGTAAAAATAAATAAACAAAATTATACAAATTAAGTTGTAGTACTTTTAAATGATACCAAAACTTAATTGTCGAGCGATATGTGTGAATATTAAAATTTCTACGATGAAAAGGATTTATAGTTGCGTGCCAATGAAATTTATGTGGGAGTAACTTTCCGACTTTTCTTTTACTGGAGGTATACCAGGCCTGAAATGTTAAATAAGCATAAAGCATAAACGAATATTGACTTATCCACTAAAACCTTCTTGATATTTGACATGGAACGAATTGGGAGTATTCAAAGAAGATGACATCATGGACTTAAATTGCAACAGCAAGCTTTGGGCATAAATATGTACTCCACAGGCAAAAGACGGTTACTGTCGAAATAATACAAACGTGATGACATCTTTAGGAGAGATAACGCAAATTAATGAAAACACAACTAAACAATAAGAAACTTAAGAAAGCATGGGAGCCAAACTAGAGGCTAGGTCCTAAAGCACATGATATCTTGTCTAAGACATTAGGCGATGAATAGGGAACGTTCGCGAAAAATCCCTTAACACGTGAATACATAACAGCAATGACATCTATAAAAGAACGAGCTCATCCATATATCGGACCTACTTGTACTTATTCCCTTTTCCAACAGAAAGAAAGAGAAAAGTATGGGACAAAAAAAGTAGGAGCTCCAACTTGAATGCAAGGACTCGAGTACTCCACGTTCAATGGCCCCATTTAAACCCACAGATCTGACGCAGATAACATTAACTGCCCTGAGCTTTCCAGCTGGTGGGGCGATGGGACACGAACAGTATGTAGAGCGGAACATCTCTAACTGAATTGTCTGTAGGTTGAAGTGCAAGAGCATTACTACGCTCTGAACAGTTAATTGGAGTTCTGATAAGACGGTGAACATGGAGACTGTAATCTCGAAAACCACAGCTAGATTACCAAATATGATAAGAAGCTTTATGGAAAATGAACAAGCAAGATTGCAGAGCGAGCAGTGATGAAAGAAGAATACAATGGCAAAAATTGCAAATGAGAAAACAAACTTAAAAAAACTTAGAGGTGTGATTTGGCTTTTGTTGGAAAATCCTTAACAAAGTATCGCGTCCCACAAATTGGCCTCTCTACTATTGTCAGAAGCATAGGCAACTCGTTGAACGTTGATGCCATCAACCTGCTCTATAGTTGAATTCACAATCTTCTCGCTTCATGTTCGACGCCAAAACATCCTGACAGGTAGGTGAAGCTCATGTATCAGCGATTTATCCCGGCTCAATTCATATAGGGCCAGAAAAGCGTTTGACGCTCGGGTCTGAAGATATGTTGGATAACGGGACGATAGAGAACGATTCCTTAGAATTTACTCCGATGTCTCGAGGACTTTTTAGTCAACCAAGTACTTTCCAAACGTTGGGATAAAAAGTAATGTGGAGCTGAGAACTAAATCAACGAACGGGCCATTTGGTGGACAGTCGAGATCTCACCACGTTCTTTTTTTCTTTGCGCCTTTGAAACACAACAAATGAGGCAAGAGAAGGAAAGAAGAAAGGAAAAAAATAAAAAATGGTGAGTCGGCAAACATTGAATGGATTGTAGATGCATAAAAAAATGAACCAAAACGAACGCAAAACAAAACGACACCTGCAGGATTTGAACCTGCGCGTCCGAAGACATAGCATATCTTATATTCTGTAGAGGCTACAGAAATTCGAGTGCTACCCATTAACCACTCTGGCAAAGTGCCTTGTCGTAATTTGATACCTAAGCGTGCGCAAAGCTAGAATATATAGCAGAAGATAGATACGCTTTGATACTAGAGAATTTCTCGCACCCTCGAATGTAAATAATGTTCCTACTGCCCAGTCATACATTCTTGCTATATTCAAGATAACTTAATATAATTCTTAAAAAAAAAGAAACATTTAAACATGGCATTCAAGAAAATGATTAAAGGAAACTTGTGCCAGCAAACTTGTTACAAAATACTGTTTAGCTCATCACTAATCGGAATAATAGTAATTCCGGCTCCTCAAAAAATTATTAGAATGAATTAGAGCGTCATTATTACTGGATTCATTGCGAATTTGCGGTTCATCATATTCTTTCAATTTTGTATTACTACAATCTTCATCTTCATCATACAACACACGACTCACATTACCAGCACATCTCCATCAGCCATATCTCAAATACCAAAATGTCTACAACTCAACCATCTCAATTTACTCAACCCGATCCTGCCAATCCAAGAACCACCCCTCTCCTCCACAATGCATCCCTCGCTGCTCTCATCGTTTGTCCAATTGTTATGCGTAAGTCTCTTCTCGATTTTGTTGCATTGAAATTGGGATTGGAATTGGAATTCTAAATTATAATGTTTGACATTGTGCATTTCACAATTCCCTATCCACATGCGACTAATTGATTCCGAAGTCTCAGTAATAAACTAACCTTTTTGCCCCATGCAGTTATCCCACCCCGCAAAATGGATGTCTATACTTTCGCTCTTATGACCACCACATTTATTGGTGGTAATCACTTGGCCTACGAATATACCGGTGTCTCAATGATGACCCGCATACAAAATCGTGTATCGTCTATCTCAACCACGGAATTGCCCGAAAAGGCAAAAGAAACTCAGAGAAGAATCCGAGAAGCACAAGAGAAGAAGAGAATGGAGGAGAGTGGAAAGTTTCTCGGTCAGACTTTTAAATCGCAGGACGAAGGTGCAAAGGGCAAGAGTGTACTCGAGGCATTAGAACAGAGAAGTGCTGGCCAACCAACTTCTGGAAAGATTCAAACAGAGGACAAGGAAGGTGTCTTGGAAAAATTGTGGCTGGGTGGTGAGGGGAAAGATTGGAAAGAAAAAAGAGATCAAAAGGAGAAAGAAGCTTTGGAAGCAGGGAAAGGGTATGGCGATCTGATTATGGAACAAATATGGGAAGTGTGGAATAGAGGAGAGAAGAAGATGGAAGAAGTCAAAAAGATTGACGAGAAAGTGGTAGATGAGAGGAAGAAATGAAAGGGTAGTGCGATTATACTTTCTAGACGGAACGGGCATTGTATGAATCTAAGCTGGACCGGGCAAGGCGTTAAAGGTGCAACAGGTATGATGCTGCATTGGTGTAGATCTATCAGATCTCGGAGGTTTGAATTCGTTTGCGGAAAATACGGTGGAAGATTGGGCTCCATCCACTCAAGCTCTGGCCGGAGTAATATGAAATGGTCTCTGAGGATCGCGTCATTTATTTCAGCTCTACTCTTCCTCGTTTGGCTACACAGTGCAGCTGTACGTTACCACCCGGGCAGAAGTTTTCAGATCACCGGGGGAAAATTGAATTGACAACAGTCTGCTGCGCATGAACTCTATCCATCTATACACCTCCACGTCACGTTCGTCGGATCCCCTTGATAATGAACTCAGTCCGTCGACATTCAATGTCATTGTTGCATGAAGGGATCCTTAGGGATTTTTAGTTCACCCATAAGGCGAGGATTCGACGATCATCACAAGTTCACAACTAAGGTCCACGCACTATTTTTCAACACGAATGTTATCTGCGACATTGAGGAAACTCTCGTCGCTCACAGACCATCTTCTACTAAAACTCTAAACCAATCAATAACCTGACATGGCATTTATTACAAGAGGAAAGTTCTCCAAAATCCACCGTTCGCACGGACAATGGAGTGGAACTAGGAAACCTTACTTCCGTTTCACTTTATTGGGCTATGACCATCATATCCCCAAGTTCCAGTTCTATGTTTTTACCAATCTCTTCATCTCCAAATATTGATTGAGAATGTTTTAGTATGTATAATATAGCTGTTCGGATCTAAGTAGCCTCTGCAATACTTGTTGCGAGAAGTTTTCTACAACAAGTCAGGTTAAGTGACCAGTAGGTATAATTGATAACGGGGATTTGATAATTCTGCTGATCTTTTCACTACTTATCTCAAAATAATTTCGTCTGTCTTTCATTTGTTAGGCACGGGTATTTCTCATGAACCATTGACCGAGTGTTTTTTGAGGGGAGTTTCATGGTTCCACAATCCTGTTGCGAGATATAAGTACATAGGCATTGGTAGCCTTGGCTTGAACTGTGTGTCTACTTGTCAAACTTATACTTGCTTAGATTTTAGCTATCGTCTTTACCAGCAGGCTGACATCCTTCCATCCATCAGTCTTTCAGTACTTTCATCCGTACACTCATTCTTGACCAATAATACTCAACGAACTTAGAGTCCATCTTTCCTTGATCTAAGTTTCCTTTACCTTTTAATAAAATCTAACCAAGTTGAGGTTATATCTTTCTGCAAAATGGTCAATCATAATTCAAGAGGGCTAGTGAGGGATTTGGTAGATGCGGGTGTATATGAAGAGGATTTTGAGTTGGTTTGGGCAAACAAGAGAGATGAACATGAACATGATAACGAACCTTCTGTTGAAACTCCTCCAAGCCCCCCCAGTCCTCCAAACCCTCCGACGAATCCAAAGCCAGCACTACAGTCCACAAGTACTGGTGATTCGACAAGTACTGTAAGTTTTCAATCACCTTTTGTATTCTCATTGACTCATAAGATATCATAGACAGCGAAGATGGCAACAGAAACATCAATGAGCAGCGCAACAACGAGCGCAACAACGAGCGCAACAACGAGTGCAACACCTACTGCTACACAAATATTACAAACTGCTGCCTCTGCTAGCTCTTTACCAACGCTTTCTATTTCAACAACAGCTTCATCTTATGAGCCCAGCAGTACATCTACCACCTCCATATATGCACCCGCATCTTCTCCAGCCTCATCCTCAAATCCAAGTCCTGAGACAACAATAACAAGCACAACAACCAGCATGTTGAACGCAACCGCTTTGACTGCACACAACCCTACAGTATCCCCACTTTCAAATGATCAAGACACGACGAAAGAACATCAACATACATCCTCAGCTCTGGCAGTAACTGTTAGTGTTACAGTTATTGTCAGTTTAATTGTGTTAGCTGTTATGGCGTTTTTGGTTAGGAGAAGAATTTTAAGACAAAGGAAGAGAGGTGGTCAGTTGAAAGAAATAGGAGAGAAACCGGGCTCGGGAATGGAAGCTTGGGCTGGTGTGATACCTAGCAAGAGAGGGAATGGAATTCGAAACTCGGTATTTACTGGAATTAGGGGGAATGGAATTCGAAACTCGGTATTTCCAGGCATTAGGGGAAATATGATTCGAACCTCGATCTTTCCTCAGGCACCTCGTCCCGTATTAATGAGAAACTCTTCGGTCTCAACAGCAGGAACTGTCAGAGACATGGGAGGATACGAAAAGGAAACAGGAGAAGGAGCATCGACTATCAGAGCGCCTTCAGCTATGAGCTTGGATTGGGGAGATGGAGTATCGATTCATTCATTGGAAACCACTGATAGTGAACAGCCTCAAGGGTTGGGAGTTAGGCCGCAAAGAAGAATGTCTCGTATTCGGGATTCAGAACACGATATCGAGAGTAGGGATGGGAGTCAGGGAATATTGAGTTATTATGTCAATATGGAATATCATCGTAATCCTTTTGCGGATCCAGAACCGAATTTGAATATGGATACCTCCTTTTCATCGATCCAATTACCGAACTTTGAATTCGATACATGGGGCGACGATACGAATAGGCTTTCAAGAAATAATCCGCAATCGCCTGGAGATTTGACGAGAGATCATTCGAAGAAGAATACACCGAGTGCATTAAGGCCCACGAGTTTCCTGAGCGAAACAGACACTCTGGAAAGCCAAAAAGCGATGGCAAGAGCTAGTTTTGGAGGAGCACTTTCGCACCTGGGTTCAGCAAGATGGTCTAATCCTTTCTCGGCAAAGGAAAAGAGGGGGACACGGGGATATGAGGAGATGGGGGAGCTGGAAAGAGAGGAGAGGGGAGAGGGGAAGTGGAAGGATAAGCTGAGTTGGGTTAAAGGACAGGTGGACAGGGTTAAAAATTAGGGGCTGGGACCACCAGACTTGGAATTAGGTGTGCGGGGTGTGGATGAAAAAAAGGTCGAGATGGACGTTGTAATATGCAGAGATAAACGTTATAGATGGGAACCAAATAAAGATGGGACGGCGCGGGATGGATTCGCATGATATTCACTAAATACCAGGACTGATTTTTGGAGTTCGGCCGAGAGGATGAATACCCTTCATTGTTGCGTATATTCTGTACCCAGATCATTTACAATTATTTACTTTGTTAATTAATTCACTTTACTTCACTTTGTTAAATCACATCGCATCACATGACATGATTTTTCTCGATTTCCGATGTTGAAGTAATTGTATAAATTATGTGTACAATGCAATGTTAATGCAATGAATGTACGATACCTTTAGTTAATCGTAATAATTAAAATAGACAATTTTCCTAAGTTCCGAAATCAAACTAAACTAAAGGTTAACTAACGTGCTAACTAACTACAGTTCACGCACGTACGTACGCACGCACGCACAAATCTACCTACCGAGCCTACCTACCTACCTAAAGGAACATAAACTTTAAAAGCTTTTGAGTTTGAGTTTGAGTTTGGGTTCGGAAAAGAGAGTTTTCAGCCCTAGAAAAAGAAATTCAACGGTGTTGAGTTATCATTACGAGTAGCGTGGGAGTTTATTTAGATGAGGAAAAGTTATTGTGGGATTAGGTTTTATGGGTTTGGTGGGATTTTTGGGGGTTGGGGTGGGAGTGAGAGAGCAAGAGGGAAGTTTATGAAATTGTGTGGTTGTCGATCTTTTGGATTGGGTTGGGTTGGGTTGGGTTGGTTGGATGGATGGATGGGGAAGAGAAAATGAGATGAGATGAGATGAGATGAGAGGAATAAAATGGGATGGGATGGGATGGAATTGTTAATTAAGGGTTATTTTTATATATGGTGGTTTGGAGAGTGGAGAGTGGGAAAGTTTAATGGTGGGTGGAAGGTAAGAGGTAAGAGGTAAGAGGTAAGAGGTAAGAGGTAAGAGGTAAGAGGTGGAAATTGTAAGAGGTGTGTTAGAGATTTGGGTAAGTAGATGGATGGAGGTAATGGGGCTGGGAATGTAAGTGGGAGGAGAGATGGGAGGAGATAATCATTAGATGTTGGCACCTACCTCCCTACCTATGTGCTTTTATTGATTTTACAAAGGGAGGCAGGCAGGTGGGTAGGTAGGTAGGTTCAGTAGATGTGTGAATGGTGATGCTGAAGATGGGAATTTACCTTAGAAGGGATGGAAATGGAAAGTCTTAACATACTCTATCTAATATATATTCTCTTCTTCTGTCTATAGCTATGGATGAATAAACAAATGAAAAAATGCATCGAGATCTATGCGATTGAAATCAGATTAGTTAGGAATTTGCAGTTCTTGTTTTGAGATTGGAGTCAAGAAGTATATGCTGTAAATATGACATGAGATGAGTTAAGTTGAACTGATATGATATGATAAGATTATATTATTTCGCTTCGATTCGATTCGATTCTCCTATTCGGGTTTTCGAGTTTAGGGTTAAGCGATATGCTTGTTCTTCGAGGGATAGAGAATGAGTGGGGTTGGAATGGGGTGGACGTGGATGTGAATGTGGATATGGATATGAATATAAAAATTCAAAAGGTCTATAAAGATTGGTAGCGAGAATATCGACAGCGATTGTTATTTATTATTAGCTAACCATCTACTCATTCCTCCGATCCCCCCTCTTCCAGATAAATATCAAACTACCTTCTCTCCACCATCTAACTGCTCTCCCTCTGCAATCTTATTGTGCTACAATAATCCTATGCCCAACAAACATGCCACACCCTTACTCCTCGCAGGCTGATTCAGCCGACTTTCTTATATACTCACCCCTCACCCCTCATCCCTCCCCATTCTCACTTATCAATACTCCAAATCCAGAGAAAAACCAATCTGCACACACACACATAAGCTTCCCTAGCCCCCCAACTCCCCAACTCCCCAACTCCATCACCCCACTCTCTTCTCCACAAACCCCCCCATCACAACTTCCCCACTACATCCACATTCATAGCCATCTACCACCAGCAACACCATTTAAGTTCCATCCATCAAAGCCCTGTTCACCACCCATTCAGATTCAGACAGCGAACGATTCCGCGCCTAGCCAATCGAGAGAAATGCAAATAAAATAAATTGGTCATCAATGAACAAGCTCACCTCAAACTTCTCCTTCTCAATAGCATAAATACTTATATTCTCGCATGCTAGTATCAAATCATTTCACTCGAGACATTATCAGGAACCTGCTGATAGGCGTTCTGATGTTAGTGGTGAAGACACAATAGCGGAGGGGGGCGGGGGGTAGTTGCGTTTGTCTTAACTTTTTATTGACAGGAATGAAAGGAAACCCATTGGTGCTCATCATAGCTGCAGTGAGGATAGAAATTTATTCTTTGATATAACATCGTGAAAAATGACACCTCCTCATCTCATCTCCCATTCTAGCCAGCTTATTTCAAGCCACAGAACCGATACGACTTCTTGATATGCCATGATCAATTCAGTCCTTGTGTGGCGAGCAAGTTTCGCTTCAATCGCATTTGATCATTTGCAAGACGAAAGGGGTAGCAATGTATACCCCATGAATTCTCCATTTCAAAGCTTGCTTGAGTAGAAAACACACCTCATTAAGGAAATACGTAGTACCGTATATATTTCATTCCTGTCTGTTTCAGCTATTTCCTTTCTTGTGCCTTGATGTACATAGGAAAATGCAGCCATTAATACATAGATTACCCCATAAAGCACCGGCCGAAATCCGTATTCTCATACATGGCTAGCTCAGACGCCCAAAACACCTTGCAATACCTTGATATTTCAGTTCTCCACCCACCCATCATCCAAACCTGCCCGTCGAATCACCAAGCCGACTGATCAAAATCAAATCTTTCCAACTCCTTCCCAGCATCTTCCACATCCTTCTTCGCCTTCATTCTCATGTAGAAAATGGGACAATCCTTACTACTACAAATAACTTCACAATGCATACTTCCTTGACACCTCTGACATTGTGTCCATAATCTTCCAAATCTGACTTCTAGATCCGATACTTTATTAAGTTGCTTCTGGTACATTTCTCCAATTCTTGGAGCACAATCTGTACAGACTGCACCGTCTTTTTCGTGGGCTTTCACGAGTGGTTTTTTGCAAGACATGCATGTTGATGTTTTCTTTGCAAATTTCATGAGACCACCGATAGTAGGAGCTGCGACAGATATAGCACGGGTATGTGCGCCTGCTAGGAGGGAATTCGCTTTTGTTTCTCCGAGGATAGGTTCGAAAATTCTACCTAAAGGTTTGGCAAGCTGGTTATCAAGGTAATATTTCGTATCGATGGGGACATTATTTTCTAGTACGAAAATAGGATCCTCTGATCTTTCGAAATTCTTGGCTCCAGCAGATCCTTTAATGATGACATAGGCAACACGGTCACCCAATGTAGGTGCTGACCCTGCGTCTCGTTTCTTCATACGCTCAGCTAGTTCTACGTGAGCTTGTTTGGCAGTATAATCGGCTTTTGCGAGGGCCTTGGTGATGACAAGTTTTGACATATCAATTTTGTTTTGAAGAAGATCTGAGATGGTATCTTTCACGTAGCTAAACGAGTATGTTAGTTGTAGCCTGAAAAAGTAGGGAGCGGGAAAAGCTTACTCTTGTGCTCCTTGAACATCCTGATCGATCAAGATCATTCTCAGCACTGTTTCGATGACATTTTGAACCAATCGACAATTATCACGACGAACAGTTTCAATACCCTTTGTATCCATCTTGTCATACTTATCCGGATTTGTCCAGTAAAGACCGGCATATCTCTTCTTATTGATAAGAAGGTATGGGTAATAAACCTTTTCGAACTCCAACTTAATCGGCTTGATGAATTTCGAAGAAACATATTGTGCAGCTTCTTCTCCTAATTTCATTGCCTCTGCCAATTCTTTTACACCAAATTTAACCATGACGGAATCGGTATCACCATAAATGACTTGAGCGTCATGGGAATAACCGTTAGCTATAGTATATTTCGCCTCAACTTCTGCTTTTGTTTTTTCAATCATTTGACGACCATAACTTGTGGTACTACTAGCAATTGGCAAACAAGGTACCTTTCCGACAGTGGCACCAGTCAAACCGTACACACTGTTTGCGCTAATTTTCAAGGCAAGTTGTCGACCATTTAGCACAGCCTTCTTGAAAGGATCAGTTTCAACAGCAAGTTCTCTTTTAGCTTGTTTTCTTGCTGTTAACAATTCTTCCAAAATTTGTGTTAGAAGACCTTTTCGTTGCTTGGTAGTGACGAACATATCTCCATTTGGTGTAACGATATAATCTTCATCTTTCTCAAGTTTGAGAGCTTCCACAACATCTTTCTTGAGTAATGTAGTATAGCAGAGATTATGTGCTTGAATAATACTTGGATATAGAGAAGCAAAATCCAGGGTTGCAATTGGGACACTGTAATATCCTCTAGTGGGTTCAATAACAGTGGCACCTTCGTACTGTTCCTCAGATGAGTTGGATGATAGATTAGGAATAACCAATTTCTGTTCCAAGGCTTTTCGGAACAGTTGACTAATGAATTTGACTTGTTGGCCTCGAGATAGAAGAAAATTGAAAGGAACACCCGTAACTCTAGCCATTTCCGTATAATTTTCTAAACATGAAAGTTTGTCCATTAGACGCTGAGGTAGAAAAGCATCCTTTAGACAGTATACAGCCAATCTTCGTCTAGACTCAGGGGTTCCGTTGAATAATTCGGTAATCATAGTGTGATGAACATCTTCCTTTTGCTCACCCAAGAATTGAGCACAAACGGAGTTGAGCGTGTAACTTCGAAGTTGATGATCTCTTTGAACAAGTTGTAACAAGTCCAATTGAAGTCGTCCATTCGTATTGGTAGCTTTTGTATCCCTATTACCCATTTGCTTGCTGGAGAAGTTGGAAGTCTTAGCTTGAGAGTGGATAGACTTTAATCGAGTCCATTGGCTGAAGTTCTTTATCTTCAAATGATCGGCTCGATCTAGGAGGTATGGGAAATCGAAATTGGCAATATTGTAACCAATGATGATATCTGGATCCACCTCTTCAAGAAAGTCCCTCCATTTCGATAACATCGTCTCCTCCTTTTTGTGTTCGAAAATTTGTGTATTGACGATCAAACTGGTAGTATCAAGACAAAAAACATTCCGTACGAATGGTTTCTTCTCTCCATATCGAGTAACAATATTAGCAATTTGGATAACAGGATCCTGATTTGCTTCCGGAAAGACACCCTTGCGGCCAGCGCATTCAATGTCAAAAGATAGAATACGTAAAGGTGCCATTTTAGCCCATTCCCCTTCTGGCTTGTGCGCAATTAAGTCTCGATATGTCATGACGGCTTCGATCTGACAATTCGATTGTCTATTGTGTTCTGGAACTATTTCGTATTTCTTTGCTTCAACTTCAACCCAAGACATACCATAAATCTGCCATTGATCAGACGTGTTAAAAATCAGAGTGTGGTAGGGGATGGTTCATGAGGGGCAAATTTGAGGTGGAAAATGAAAAGAGCGAAGAGACACACCTTGACATCAACCATAAATCGTAACACGTATTGAATGCTATCAAATGTCAAAATACCATTTCCATCATTCCTCCACATTCCTTTCCAATTTGCTTTACCCTCCTCGATAGTTGTCCTAACTTTGTTGATGTATTTAGGATCCGTAACTGTAATCTTAATGTATGCGTGCTGTTTATTTCCCGTAAATCCGTATAAATTTTCTCGGAGGACAACCGACACTGAATTAATGGCAGGCGTGTGCATTCCAACTTGTGAATCCAGGAACATCTTGTATGGCTCACAATCTTTATGTGTAAAACTAACTGGGGCGGCAACATAAAGGTAGTGAAGGAAGTCTTTTACGTGTAGCATAACTGAGTGACCGGTCTGCATATGGTATTAGTTATAGCGTCGAAAGGCATTTGAATGAACTTTACCTCAGTAACACCAAACAACTTCACAGTCGCCTTTCCTCCATCATAAGTACCTTCTTCGCACTCAATCTGCTGAAAGATCAAATTATCAACCTCGGGGTTGAAGTCTGACAGACTCGGCCTTGCCCATTCTTGATCTTTTTCTGAATTATTCTTCTTTAAAGTTTCCATATCCTGTGTCATTTTTTCCAGCACTTCCGATTCAAAATGACTAGGCTGGCTAGAAGCCAGCTTTCCTTTTGGGCCATTCTGTGAACTCTTGAATCTGACTGCTGCTGGTGATGGTGCAACTGGTTCTAACTTTCGTTTCTTTGCCCCAATCGGAGGAGATGAGGGGATGTTGCTTTGTTGAATATTTTTTGCTTCACCTAAGATTCGCTTTTGGGGAACTCTTGATGGAGCCATTGGGAAGGGTTTGCAGCTTCTATGCTGCTAAAAGGAAAGACGTGGTTGGAAAGGTTGTTGATAGGAATTTGGCTTTTGGATTTTAGAAGACGCATTTCAATATAAAGTTCGCGTCAATCAATCACTTTTCGCGCGGTGTGGACGCGTCGAAATTATAGTGGACAAGGGGGGGCAGCTTCCATAGTGGCGGGTGTGGCTGAAAAGTGCTGCTGTGATTAAGTAAGCAGAGAAGCCATCTCATCACTTTGTAGTATCTTGCACAGTATCTGATCTCGTTGATGAGACGAAAGTAACCATCGACTAGAATAACCATTTCCTGTGAGCACAACTTTAACTAAAGAACCATCTATACTCTGTGCAACACAACTTGCATACGGAGCATCTCGAGATCTTCTATCAAAAACTCATCTCAAGACTCGATATATCAGTGACTGAGGTTCGGTATTCAGAGGTTCGAATTCCACCACTTGCCATGGCATCATTCCTGACGGTAGCATTCTTGGTGTCACCACACACTATTGCGAAAATATCATTGGGATGGACAGTCGACTAGATGTAGTAAGAATATATCTTCACGCGCGCTCATGATGCATCTCCCTACCTCCGACTCACTCCAGCATCAAAAATCCGAGTACAAAAATTGTTACACAATGTGAGTTTCCTGGCTTCAAAATTGGGAAATCGGATATCACTTTCAGATCTTTCTTTACCTAGAAGATATACTTGTCCGGTGAAACCGCTCCATACCGTCGTTATCATGACTATTTCCAAGCTTCAAGGCTAAGCTTTTCCCATATCCGCTTAGGAAGAAGGTCGTTGACCAGTGGCAAGTGTTATTACCCAGCGAAATTCACGCTTCAAACTTGATGACTGGAAATATTTACATGGAAGTATCCCAAAACTTTTTGGAAGTTATACAGAGTATGTGTGTTGTCCTACCATGATTACATCACAGAAAGAGAATTTGAGGAGTCATGCTGCCTGACCCTTATGGGTATACCATATTCTCTTGTTTATTCACTCTCATTCATCAAAGCATTCGGAGGACTCTTCTATCATATACGGCTTCCAACAATCAACTGAGGCAGAGCGGTCGTGGGTAACACAACCTCTGCTTGGCGCAGGATCACAAATACGAGATATCGAACCACCATCTTCATCTCACTACCATTTAAGTGTAAAGAATCCTGAATATTTCTCACATGATGTATCGATATTATCTTCAGACATGACAATGTCCGTTTAATCACGCCCAGACCGACGCACAAGTGAGACATCAAGAAGTACATCGGGGCTCAGACTATTATTGATTCCCCCTCTGGCAGTACTTACCGTGCAGGAATCTGAGCATGGCGATCGAGAGACTGGTCCCAGCATCAGCAGATAGAATTGCAATACCTCAAGAAACCTCGACTAACAAATGTTTTACAGATGAATCTCACGTACTTCGATTGCTCACCATTTCCCCTTTGCCAGCGTCGCCTTTTCAATTATACCCAATGGGGATACTATTACGACGGCGCACAATTGTCTCCCTTATACACACATCTGCAGGAGCTAATGAATTTGATGATAATGATATACAATGATGGAGGTGGTTCGGACGGGTTCATTTCGACACTCACGATGCTCAAGTATTGGAAACTCGTCATCTCATTCGGTACGGGGCCCGAGAAAGCTCATGAAAATCTTTATTGGGGGCTGGATCACGAATAAATTAAATGAATATTTTCTCTCCATAGTTTTCCTCTTTCAGGTGATCTTTAACAGTTTCATGGGTGGGCGAGCTTCATGAAAACCAATCAGCCTTGTTTACTTCTCACAGCCACTTTTCAAGATGTAAATAGAAACAAAGTGCCGACACGACATATTAGTCAATTTGATTGGGTGCAATGGGACCATATTCACAATTTCTCCACTGAATCGTCGAGTTGCCAAGAGAGTGACGCGAAAATGTTACGTAGCCCTGCTGCTGGCTGTTGAGCGATACAGTAGAAGACCAGCTTGCACCACTCCGTACAGCCCTATCAGTATTTCGGTATGGAGAGCTGGATTCTCCAACTTGTTGGTGAGTGAGTCCCACTGGATCGATTTCTGTGAATCAGGACAATGTGAAAGCTCGTTTTGACGCTGATCGCGACTTCGCAATTTTACCGTCCCTACCTTTACTGTCTGTACTCTAGCTCTAGACAACAGGACTTCCTTTTGTTCCGCTGATTCTCAAATCTTCTACACATCCAAAAAGCAAATGCTCACCGCACAATTCATCCAATCTGAGATTCGAACCATTTTAAGGTTCTCGGGCTGCCAAAAATCCCTACAGCAGCTCAGGTACAAGCCTCTTTGGTTTGATGGTTGGTTCTGAAACGGGGACAAGTCCAAAAACAGAATCTTTTCCGATCGAGTAACCTCTGTGCCCAGTACCTGCTTTCCCTTCCCTTGCTTGTCTTGTCCTTTCTCGAGCCTTTCTCTCCCTTCTATCCTTACCCTTACACAACCTGGTGAGCCTTCTCAAGTCCCCCTCGGTCGAGGCAGTGCTTCTGGAGCAAAAAGATCGTACCTAGAAATCAATAAATGGTATCCACCCCCAGCCTATCTGAAATCATTACGAGCTTCTCGAGAATCTACAAATCCGTGGAGGTTTCTTTTTTCTCGCGCCATTTCAGAGAAACGCAAGAAAGAGTACTTGTGAATAGTAGCTGATCACCACTAAGATATTTTGACAGCGTCAAATCTCCACATTCGTTGTACATATCTAGCCAAGAACCTGCATTTCGACCTTGGGATCTCTTGTTTCAGGCTTGTATAATCTTCAGACGATCGCAACTTCGACTTTCTTTTTTTATGTGAGCGAACCATTTCTACCTTTACGAACGATTCTTCAATAGTGTCAAGTTGATACGGTTAATCGACTGCAGCCAAACTGTATCCGACATCCATAATGGCGTCGAATGATTATTACAACTCTTATTCACATCAACAACAACAATATCAACATGTCGAACCACC
Organism: Botrytis pseudocinerea; assembly: GCA_019395245.1. Taxonomy (NCBI): domain Eukaryota; kingdom Fungi; phylum Ascomycota; class Leotiomycetes; order Helotiales; family Sclerotiniaceae; genus Botrytis; species Botrytis pseudocinerea. The sequence goes on along the minus strand of JAHXJK010000110.1, from coordinate 71,267 downwards.
CGAACCATACCAGAGCCAATTCGACACTCAATCACAACAAAACACGGTACCTCCCTCATATCATTCTCAAGTACCCTCGAGACAAGGCTCGGTTCCATCCCGAGTAGGATCGACTAGACCTCATGAGATGTCACCCGTCTCACCATTCGAAGCCCCGTTCGATGATCATGTATATCCAGCACCAAATGTGCCGCCGCATAGACAAGAAAGCTCGAACAGCTTAGGGGAGAATTCACAATACTATTCACAAGGGGGAGGTGGCAGGCCTCATGATGGAATGGGTTACTCCAATGATGATATACCTTTACGAGAAAATCCGCAAGTACCAGCAAAGGACGCTTCTACAGACCATATTTACGATTCGCATTTAAATGATCATGTATATGATGCAGAAGAATCGGGAGTACCTTCGCATTTACAGAATAACAAAAAGAATAGAATGAGCGACGCTATGGCTATGGGACTGGTAAACAAAAAGAAAGGCTTTCCTTTCGTTACATATACTCTCACATTGGTACAAGTGATAGTATTTATTGTGGAGATTGTGAAGAATTGTAAGTATTTTGATGCAGAGTTTAAGTATGAGATACTAATATCAAATAGCTCAACTTACTGGCTCTCCTATCGAAATCCATCCATCCTTCAATCCCATGATTGGCCCCTCACCATACGTGGTTATCAACATGGGGTCAAGATTCACGCCTTGTATGCATAATATGACCGGCATACCAGATCTAACTGCCATAAGCTGGCCATGTCCAAACACAACAAGTTCAACGGGAGCCGATTGTTCAATAAGTGATCTTTGTGGATTTGGAGGAGTTGGAGCAACGCCAGATCAATGGTATAGGTTCATTTTACCTATGTTCCTTCATGCCGGAATCATCCACATAGGTTTCAACATGTTGCTTCAAATGACCATGGGGAAAGAAATGGAAATTCTAATCGGACCAATTCGATATTTCCTGGTTTACATCTCCAGTGGAATATTTGGATTTATACTAGGTGGAAATTTTGCAGCAACCGGTATATCATCAACAGGCGCCTCGGGAGCCCTTTTTGGCCTCATTGCTCTTACACTACTTGACTTATTGTACAAGTGGAAAGAACGTGTTAGTCCGATGAAAGAATTGGCTTTTATCATGCTCGACATTGTCATATCCTTCGTTCTAGGTCTTTTACCGGGTCTTGATAATTTCTCTCATATTGGAGGATTCCTAATGGGTCTTGTTCTCGGTTTATCGATTCTTCGTTCACCCAATTCTTTACGAATGCGAACAGGTCAATCAGATCCACCATACGCACCTGTTCCTACTAAAGCGAGCCAAGGTGACCGTGGTATCGTTAGTTTATTCAAAAATCCTTCGGGATTTTTCAAGGGCAGAAAACCAGCTTGGTGGGCTTGGTTACTTTTGAGATTAGCCGCCTTAGTCTTCGTCTTCATTGTGTTTATTCTGCTTTTAAACAATTTCTATATCTATAGAAAGACTTGCGGTTGGTGCAAATATTTGAGTTGCATTGTAAGTTTTCTTTTTGTTTTATTCGGTTATATCCCTTTTATGAATTGAAGCTAATGATATGGAAATAGAATGTGAACAATTGGTGTAGTTTGGGCAATTTGGATTTGACTAATACTACGACGAAGAGAAGTTTACTTGATAGTTGGGATTCAATGGCCAAACTGTATGCATAAATCGAGATGCATTTATCTAGCTTTTGGCTATGGTTTCAATGAGAGCTACGATATGGGAAGGAGAATTGCAGGAGTGGGAGTGTGAGCAGACGCTACTTTTGCATTTTTGAGGGGAAAATAAAGAGCATGTTGCAATATGCATAGCGCTGGAGTTGTTTTATCGGATTGGAAATATGGATTTTTTTGATACTCTGGATGAGTTACTACCAGACTTAACATCATACGAATGTATGGGGTTATGATGAGACTTGAGTTGAGAAGAGTGATCGGGTATCTGGGACGAGGCAAAGGGGAAAAACTGCATCCAACTCGAGCGTTTTGATTCAAGGTCTGCATATGTGGGTGGAATGAGGCGTATACCATGATATATTCCAATATACTTAATGAACGATATCATTTTTGACTCTGATTGAATTGCTTTTAGTTTTTGTATCGATATATGACAATTACATGAAGGCATCATGCCATGTAATGTTGGCTCTCCAACTCCAGCTCATCGCCGGCAATAATTCATCTACTTCTTGAAGTAAAATAGGTTACTTTATGTACCGTATCATACGAGTATCTTCGAAGATATTCTCAGTATGATCTTGTCGGGATAGTAATCCTATAACCACGGGGAAGATCATACCGTATAGCAAGGTTCTAGTCTTCGATATCTTACTCGCAATTCTAGCTTCCTGCTATTCACCTACCTGGCATTATCAATCAAGATTCTTATGAAAAGATTCAAAAATTACTCCACCATTTAACGTCACCAAACTGAATCACACCGCTTTCATTCTTCTGATTTCTAGACCATTCTGCCGTCTACAAGCCAAGGCGGTGTAACAAATATTCCGCGAAAATGTCATGTCGCAAAGACATTTTCATCTTCCATAAACAAACCTCCCAAGCTATTCTACCTCGCAATCACCATCAATTCTTCTCATCATGGGTCGCAGCGACGGCAACGAACGGGTAGTCAAGCCCAAGAGAGAAAGAAAAGAAAAAATCCCCAAGGATCAGCGGGTTCGCAAACCTAAACTTCCCAAGGATAAAGATCCGCTTCGTACGAATAAACCTGAAGTCCCGTTGATGAATCGTTCGGTGCATGCGAAATGGGGCGCACTTTTTCGAAAGCATTTGGGGGTGCTAGAGGCGCATTGTAAGGCGTTGGATAGGGTTCAACAGGCTATGAAGAATGAGATGAAGAGTTTGAGCGAGGAGGAGAAGAAGGAGTGGCAGTTGAATGAGGAGGGGCCGTGGAGGATTCTGTGTGGGTTGTTGGATAGAGGGAGGGATACGTTGGTTAGCGGGAGGACGATGGCGCAGTTTGTGGTGAGTTTCTCGGGGAGGGGGCAAGGGGATGTGATGTGATATGATAGGAATCTGGAGATAGGGATTTACTAATGCGATTGCGAAATAGCTACCTCCTCGTTTGATCAAAGATAAAAAGGGATTGGGAGTCCAAGGCACAAGTTATCAACCTCTTGTTCCACAACTCGATGCTCGTCTCGCGGCGGAAAAAAATGGCACTGCTACTACCAAGACCAATGAGAGTAATAACGATAGTTCTGATTCCTCCTCAGATTCAGACTCATCATCCGATTCCGATTCCGACTCCGAATCCGATGCAGCAGAAGTAGGAGGATATGAAGATGAAGATGTGGAAATGGAAGATGCACCTGCCGCAGAATCTAAAAAAGATCCTTCAGCAAGTGCGCCGGTGGAAACGGAATCAAGTGCGCATTTTTTTGTTGATACAGAGCCAACTCCAATCGCAGATTTGAATAAGAAGGATAAGAAAGATAAGAAGAGAAAGGCGGAGGAAGCTCTTGGGGGAAGAAAATCAAAGAGAGAGAAGAAGAGCGAGGAAGAAAAGGAAATAGAAAAGGACAAGAAAATCGAAGAGGAGGAGGTTAATTTTAAAGCTATGGAGGCACAGTTGCAAGCGGAGGTTGAGGCGGGTATGAGAGCCCAGGAGGAAAAGGCTCAGAATGCGGAGAAAAAAGAGAAAAAGAGAAGGGGAGAGGGTAATGGAGAGGGTAATGAGGGCAAGAAATCAAAGGAAAAGAAGAATAAAAAAGTTGAGGATGAAGAGAAGGAGGTTGAAGAGGCAGAGCCAGAGATTGAGCCAGAGGTAGACAGTAAAAAGGAGAAGAAATCGAAGAAGGATAAAAAGAGAAAGGCAGATGATGTTGCGGCAGAAGATGAACAAATTGATGGAAAGAGGAAGAGGAAATCGAAATAAGAGGTTTGTAAATTGAAAGAGAAATATACCGGTATAGCATATCCAAACCATTTTAAGCAAATGGAGAGGAGCATCTGGGCATTGCGTGGATGGATAGATGGATGTGTTACTTAATGAATTGAATTAAATACTGTTAAAATGATATATGTACACTCTTACAATGGGGGTTTGAAATTCAGATTCTTGGGTTCTGGGGATGTATGTATGGTTATATTCACAAGTGTGGTTTGGTTTGGTTTGGTTTACTTTACTTTGTTTTGCTGGTTCGGGCTGGGTTGGTATACTCTCCTCTACTTGAGTACTATTTATATACATATATATATACGTATATATATGAGGAGCGCAAATCAGTAATCACATCCCCAACGCAAAGTCGGCACCGAAAATAGACGATATCTCGATGTGAATATGGATAATGCTTTAAGTGGTGTATCCGCTGATGGCGTTGAAGTTTGAGCTATAAACGGCGCTTTTATACTGGATCTCTTTGCTTGCTGGTTTCGTTGCGTGTGGGGATGGGATTAGGATTAGGATTGGAATTATAAAAAGAACTAGTGTTTTGGATATGATGTTTCAAGATTGAGCTCTTAGGTCGTAAGGAGGCTTTTGCTCGTGAGGGGGTAGATGGATGTGCGGAGGGGGAGGGAGGGAGGGGGGAAAAGGTAGAGGGAAGGAAATGGGATGGGATGGGGTGGGATGGGACGGGTAGGTTTTGGAGGGTTTTTGTTGTATGGTGCAGTGAGGAGTTTGGATGTTGTTGTTGATGTTGATGTAACTTTGTTGTTGTAGTCATTGCTATCATCATCATCACTCTACAATTTCCACACAATTCTCTTCTCCAAGCCCTTCACACATGCAGGATAGTTTCCCGCATACACCGCAACCGCAAAATCATCTCACAATTCCCAAATATCGTAATCACATCCTGAAGGGAAATGAAGCAAAAATCTTACTATCTGTGGAGGTGGAGGTGGCTAAATATATAGATATCATACTTTGCGGAAGACTTGGAGAAAAGAATTGTTTATATATTTCGCGGATTGCGAGTGCTTTGGACCGGGATGGATTGGATGTTGAGGGGTGAATGAGGGAGATGTGGTAAAAAAATAAAATAAAAAAGTGTTTATTTAGTATTTTTTTTTTTAAAAAAAAGAGGGCAATAGATATTTGGAGAGGGGAAAAAACGCAGATCGGATGGTCTTTATGTCTGAGAATAGTTTTGAGAATCTTTGTGGATTTCTGTAGGATTTTGCGGAAATTGGAAAGTATTGTTGAGAGAATGATGTTCTTTGAGTGCAGTGGGAAGAGGAGAGTGGTAGGTGAAATTATGCATAGATGGATAGATGGAAGTCTCCCAAGACCAGAAGAAAAAACCAACGACTTACCGAACAACCAAAAGACCAAACATCAGATGAACCCTCTCCCCCCCCCCCCACCCCACGGCACACCGAAGAGAACTTCTGGACCGCGCCATGAAGACATCCCAACTACATAACCCTCCTCTGCCCATTTTGAATTCACCGATGCCATACCTCCGAAGCTCAGCCCGCCAAGCCTCAGAAAAACATTCACTGCCGTTCCCACAAATCACGAGAAGAAGATTCCGCGTTTTCACATCCACACAGATGTAGAAATAATAACTGTCATTTATCAATTGCACAAAGAAAGCACAAATACATACCGGTATGGACGGACAGACGTACCCATCTCTGTGTGTAAAACTTGCAAAACTTCCAATACTCTTCTAGCGACGAATCTGAGTTCCTACGACTTTGTGAGTCTTTTCGTGTAAGTCTCAGTCGTGAGATCATTGCCTAATAATTATTTGAGATCAATATTTGGCGGATCAATAGGATCGATAATCCCATCGATCAGCGCTCAAAGAGGTGGTGTTCTAGATCGGAACCGTCTGAGAATATCTGCTTCGTTTGGTGGTCGCCCGTGACGACGTATACTCTTCACAGTGACATTTTGTTCTTTCGAATCTCTTGGGGAGATTTGGATCAGCAAACGTGTTGAAGTGGCGATTGTGTAGAATGTACTGTGCTGGGAAAACAAAATCACATAATTGTTTGCTGACTGTATGAGTAATGATTTTTCCCCTTCAATTTCTGGCCGATGTTGAGTACGGAAGACATTAGCCACTCGAGTTTGCAGATTTGACCATGTTGAGAGTTGCAGAGGCGGGAGTTGAAGGAATGTTGAAACAAACTTTGGATCAGATTCGGTTCAAGTGAAGATTGTCGATAGATAATGGTGTTTTTGCATATGTTAAAAGTGAGAAGACGTTGTCGCCGCTACGTAGACTAGGATGCAATGATATATAAGTAGGAATCTATATTTTATGACGCCGGTCAGCGCCAGTATAGAGCCCAAGGGTCTATAGCCACCACTCATTTCAGATTCTAATGAGGGCGATCAGTAAAGTATGGCTAGCAAGCGGAATCACCTCGATTGGTGTTGTATTGCAGATTGCAGATTTTAACGAATATGAAAATGTCTCTCTATTCCTATCATGAATCTAAAAGATAGAAAGGAAGGAAGGGAAAAGAAGAAAAACTCCTGTCTCCCGTCTCCCACGTCCCAGAAAGTCCGTCCCAGAAGTCCGCAAGTGCACAAGTCCACAAGTCCAAATCCAAACTCAAATCTAAAATCAAGAGACGAGATCAAAAAAGAAAGAAAGAAATCACCGCTCCATACTGCACTTCCCACCCCGCAAACACAATATCCGTTTACCAAGTCCCCTGTGCCCCATTATAAACAGCCACATAACCCACCTCCATTCCACTCCCCACCCCACCCCTCGTCAACGCATTCGGGGACCCCGGATACTGACCCCCCACCGCCACATTCAAGATAACAAAATACGTTTCGCCGACCAACGCAACCCAGTCCTGATAATTGCCCACCATACTCCCCGTAACCGTAAAATACGAATTTCCATCCAATTCCCAGGTAATACTCTGTTGTTGCCACTCGCCGACGCGAGAGATGCGTATTCCATATGTATGCCATTTTGTTCTATCGAACCATGCATCAGGAGATCCGATTGCGAGCGGATACGATGCGCTTCCATAATGAATCGTGCCCACGTTCGCAGATGCTCCGTTGACTTGCTCCATGATATCCCATTCTCCGCACTCGGGCCACATATTATCACTTCTGAAGCTTTCGCCCAGTGTCCAGAAAGCGGGCCATATACCTTGTTGATGAGTGGGATCACTACTGCCCATTTTGATACTGGCGGAGACGATCATTTCGGCGCCGTTGGCGCACCCCCAACTTTGCAAGGTGCTTATGCGCGCGGAAGTCCATTTTCCGGAGGAATAGAGAGGGGTGATATAGAGGGTGGAGGAGCCGGAGAGGTTGGCATTCAGCGGGGAAGATGTGTAGTGTTGGATCTCGTTGTTTTGGTTTGTGGCGGGGGTTTCATATTCCCATTTTGAGGAAGAGGCGAGGGAACCAGCGGAGCCGAAGAAGGAGTCTGACCATGTTAGAGTGAAGCCTGGAATTTTGGGAGGAGTACCGGCGTGAGTCAAAGGGAGGGTAATGGAGATGGAGAGAAGGGAGAGAGTGATCTGGGATAGGAAGGGAAATGAATGTTTCATGGTGAACTTTGATATGATTTATCTAGTCCTCATCGATCCTGCGATATAGACTGGAAAGAGCAGAGTAAAAAGGAAGAATAAAAATGTAAAAAATGAATGAATGAGGGAGTGGGTGAAAAAATGAACGATAAGTGGTATTGTAATGAATGTGAAAAGTAAGTAGATCCGTTGACTTGACAAAAAATAAAATGAAAACATGTACATGGACAACAACCTACTTTATGAGCATGATCTCTCCCCAAATAATGTCTTCAAACATTTCTTCATAATCAACGGTCTACTTGAAGGTTAATTCCCAACTTGACATATATTTTTATCCCTCTTGGCCCAGGTATTAATTCTGTCCCTTTTCATTGATCTTGTCTTCTCAACTCCAATCACACCAACTTCTCAATCCAAAGTACCAAATCTACGACCCAAATGTGGCGTGGAGGACTGCACTGAGTACGCGGCCTTTTAAATATTCCCCTGATATCTCTAGAATATCGCTTAGTTGAATGATTTAGACCACTCATACTTTGTTTGGTGGCCCCATAATTTGTTTGTTGGTCATTGGCAGGCTGTAGTTAGAGGCTTTTGATCCTCATGGATTTTTTGTCCGCGCTTCTAGTCTTGAGTGTAAAGCTTGGGGTTTCGTGCGAAGAGAATGTTGGCTGTAGATATTTTAGGTTAAGCGCTTTGTGATAATGTACACACGCGCCTGCGCAGATAACAATATTGAGTGTAAACTTGTATCATTGTGCAGTTACAAGTTGATTTGAGGAACTTATTGCGCTCATCAGAAATAGAAATCGCCAGAAAATGAATAAGATAGAATATTGAACAAAAGATGTAGAGGAGCGAGGGAGGAATGAATGATGAACGGCATTCATTTGGTATAGACAATCATCTACATAACTCGAAATGCAACACAGACCAAGTATGATTTTCTTGGAGCAATCCTACAACTACGGAATTATCATGTGATTCAAAGATAATTCCACTATGGTAAAAGCCAATCGCTATTGATTTTTGTTCTTTCCATCTGGCTATTACCTCAAGACTAGCAAGCGAAACATCTTGACTGCCCACCTCCTAAAAGTTACACAATATGCACCGAAATTCTATGACTTTTTTTTTTTGGAGCATTATTTCTAATAGAGTGGTACTGGTAGTTGGTGGAGTTTGTATGATGTATGGATGGATGCCATGCATATGTGATAGAAGTCATCCAAGCCAGTGCATCCGCAGAGTACTACGAGTACCAGCATCGATGATCAAAAGATTCTTGTCAAAGATGACGCTATCACTCTAGATTTCGAAAAATGTCCCTCGCAATTATCGTATGATACGAGCTGAGGTGTAGAAAGGGAGTAAATGGCAAACTAAATTGGGGTCGCCGAGTACGTGCCGAGCAACATCTTTGAGATTCCGTGAGCACTTAACTCTGAGAAGCCATGAGTACAAGTACTCTACTACGATAAGACTTAAGGAACGTCGAAAGAGTAAAATGGTAGTACAACCAAACTTAACTGCTGTGTTGTAGCGGTAAACTCAAAGTACTCAGCCAATCGCGCATCGCAGTAAAACGCAAATCTTGAGAAGTAAACGAAGAGAGCGTTGAGCACGAAAACATGCATTTGATGCTAAGAGATGTCGCCGATATATGAGAAACAGATCCGCCAGCGACGAATCGTCAAACAGGTAACCAAGCAGGATGCTCGGCGTAGAATGTGTAACGCGAATTAAACTTACGAGAGACAACAACCCAAATTCTGTTGATCCTGCCAAAGGTAATGATAGAAGTCAGTCAAGCATAGTAACCAAGAGTGAGATCTACATCCGTGTATGGGATACCAAGGCCGCATCGTCAAACTAGAGATGATTAACAAACTGCAAAACCATGTATTGTCCAATTCACAGTGTCGTGTAGGCCTCGTAACAACTTCATGTTCCGACAGCAGACATTTCGTGAAACAAAGAGTCGCTTTAAATGTGAAGTTTGTAATACTTGCCTTAAACTGAATCATTTATTTCGGCTGGATGATGCCGAAGGTGATCTAGAAATGCAGTGGCATGTGATCATATTGTCTGACTTGCTCTCGACTATTTGAAGATCTCGACTTGGCAGCTGTAATCTGGATGTTGACATTACTCGGTTTGATCAGTCGCTCTGTCTATGACACAGCGGTGAGCATCCCACCCCTTGAATGTCCATTCCAGGCACGAGAGCTTGAGAGTTGGCAGTGTTGTTCATTTTAATGCTTTAGTGCTCTTATCCCATCCAATACTGAAAACGTTATCCAGCATGATGTTCTTCCTTGCTTTATTGATTCTTGCGCTCGCCACTAGCCGTCTAAGTCACAAGACCACATCTTTCAATTTCGCGTCTTTTCCAAACCAATGCATCCTCAACGGAAGTGCATATCCCAGCCTCCTCTTCTTTGGGTAAGAATTGAAGTCTGTGCGATGACATGCATTGTCAAAACCATCGGTGATTCCGCATCAGGTAACATTTACATTGAACTATTCAAGAATTTTTGCATGGAAATTATTACCATCTTTGACATGAAAGCTATTGATAAAATTGATAAAAAGTCGTGTAATCACATGAATGGTTCGATCTGGCATCCATCGTGTATTCGAAGTATTTTGTGGACTACCACATTGCTCCCGATTGGTTGTCCTATCTCCAACATCTTGTGATGATACGCATTCCGATAAGAATTTCATGGGGAGGGAAACTTTTCCCAACCAATTTTTTACGCTTGACAGCCACGAATTCACATCAAAAGACGGTATGATATAAATGATATGCGTGGCGGTATTCGTTGACCATTTAAGGAATTTCTGTCCAGTTGGCGGTGCTGATGGCAAGCTGAGAAAAATGGGCGATTCCTTTTCGCGTTCGAATGTAACGTTTTACGCGGATGATTCTCGAAGAGAGTTTGAAAGCTCTAAAACGATGGCGCTCACGGAAGGTGCTCGGATTATATAGAATATTCCAAAATTGAGTGGTCCGAATTGTCGAACTGAATCCTCAACTGCTCGCGTGCTTTTTGGCCATTACCCCGCCTCAAATCAGTATCCTTCCACTAAAGAAGCTTAAAATATATTGATCTTGTCCAATGGATTCTGAAAGAAATTGCGTGATATTTTCAATCAACTTGATTGGAAGTAGAAGATGCCAAGTGGAAACATAAGGCCAGAACGATGAAAATACCAGCGATATGATTTGAGCAACCGTCAAAGCCATAGGAATGAATCTTGATTTTGTCTTTGCATCCACGAGGCTAGAATATGTGAACATCGATCATGTTAATGGTCAATTGGATCCACTTGGATTCACACACTACATGCAAGGCTGAAAACCCCCTTGACCAGGATCGGCAAAAAGCAAATATAATGTCAAAGAAAAGGAGGAGGCAAGCTGGCACCGCTCGAGTACAGCTACTGTCTGGGCACGAAAAGGTGCTGTACGCTGCTTCTATTGGATGCATCTGGACACAAGACTCGAAAAACAAATTGCCGGAAGAAAGTAGTGTGTTACACCGCCCCCCCGATAGTAGTGCTTGTTCCTTTTTACCAAGCGTTTGCTCTATCTGATGTTTGACACGCGGCTTATATATATAAGGAGTCTGATTTGATCACCTAGACACACCAAGTCTACATTTACCGCTACCCGGTGGAGGGAAAGCCGGTGACCGGCAATAGAAGGCATTGTTTAGTTCCACTTATGGGAAGCGAATGGAAGAGGCGTGGAACAGATTAGACGATAAGAGAGAGCAACCTAGCACGATGGTGGAGCTTTGGAGGGCTCGAGGGACACCAAGGTTGGGGTAATAACATGGAAGGTGGAGTAGTGATGAACAACACGTATCAAATTGACAAGATATTCCATACGAATCATGATCGACCGAAGCAAGCACACGAGGGAAAAGCAGAAGGAGCATACACACCACGCACCGAATTTCATGCAGGATTCCCTCCACTTTTGGGAGAACACGAGGGAACATGAGGGCATCGTGTGCCGTGGGTATTTCGAAGTGTTGAGGACTCTTAAAGGCAGTAAGACGGGCTAGAACCCATATATTACGGATGGGTAAATCCACTATCACATGAAAAATCAACAAAATCCAGCACGAAGGAGACAATGTATGACTTAAAGTGGTGAATGCAGAGATCTTCAACGTGTTCTTCAACGTGTTCTCAACGTCTGCATCTCTTTCCTATGTTCGATTGGATTCGGCGCGACCTATGAATAGACTGTGAGTGTGTTGTGTGAGCAAGACAAGCGACACGGTAGTGGCAGTCCAAGGAACATCAATACTGCTATTACGTACTTGATGCTGTGCTTCAAACCTCGTGAGACAGCGTTAATCGCACACGCACATGCATGCCACGCGCATGCGCATGAGAAGCAATCAAATTGCTTTCTGTCAGATCGTCCATGATTGATGGATGATAAGGGATATGATAGACCAGGGGAAAGGGGGAGGGCACTTGGCACCCAGCTAAGGGAACACGCAGGGTCCGATCCATTAGTGCCATCGATCAAAATAGGCTTAGCGCCAATGGTTATCACGCAAGATACTTCCAAATCGCAACATTTTCCCCCTCCAGAGTTTCCCAAATTCCCAAAATATATCAGATGCACCAAAACGCACCAAAACGCACCAAAATCTCAGGAAAGACTCCACCACTACAATCCACATGGCCACTTGCCCAATAGAGATGCAGGTATACGGACGCCATCCTATCGCTCCCTTCCTATTCCTCCCTTCCCCTCCTAATCTGCGCATTTCCGACACTTGGAAACTTTTACAGTCAACAGAATTATTCACCGCTCGCTACAAGGTGGGCGTTTCCAAGAGTCAATCCCATATATCTATGCCTTTTCTTTCCTGCACCCTTCTCCCTCCTTCGCCTTCTTTCTTCCGAGGTCTCCATTCACTCGGAATATATATACATTCACCACTGCCCACCCCTTGAACTCCTCTTCCGGCTGTTTGTATCTCACTACGCGTTGATCTCTCGATCACATCATTTCCCCAGACTATTGCACCTTACTTTTATTGACCCCTCCATACTATCAACACAAAACTCCCCCATATTTTGTTTGCTTCTATTGAAACTCAATCCACAATAAGATATACCAAATCTTCTCTTCACAATACAGAAGATCAAGTAGCAACGTCACCATGGCTCCAGATTTGAACACAGTCCCTTCTTCCCCTAGGGTTGACAAAAAGGCTGCCTTTCCTTTCAACCAGACCAACAGCATGCCTTCAGGTTCGAAGCCAAATATTTTATATATCATGGCAGATCAGTTGGCAGCACCCTTGCTCAAAATGCACAATCCAAAATCTCAGATTCAAACACCGCATCTTGACGGGCTTGCAAAAGATGCCGTCGTCTTCGATTCAGCATATTGTCCTTCGCCACTTTGCGCACCTTCTCGAATGTCTATGGTTACTGGTCAATTGCCTTGCAGAATTGGCTCATACGATAATGCCAGCTCGATCGATCCTTCTACCCCAACATACGCACATTATCTGCGAGCAGCCGGATATGAAACTACATTGGCAGGAAAGATGCATTTTATTGGAGAACAATTGCATGGTTACGAGAGTCGTTTGACAAGTGATATCTATCCTGGAGATTATGGCTGGGCTGTGAATTGGGAAGATCCAGACAAAAGATTGGAATGGTATCACAATGCGAGTTCGATCTTACAAGCTGGCATTTGTGTGCGAAGCAACCAATTGGATTATGATGAGGAGGTTATGTATAAATCAACTCAATTCCTTTATGATCATGTCCGTAAGGGACCAAACACTAGACCTTTCTGTATGACGGTAAGTTTTGTATCACCTATTTTACATTTCATTTCACTAATTTCTCACTTCAGGTCTCCCTCACGCATCCTCACGATCCTTATAATATTCAAAAGAAGTTCTGGGATCTCTACGAAGGTGTTGATATTGATCTACCAGAGACCAAGATTCCACAGGAAGAATTAGATGCACACAGCAAGCGCTTGTTGAAAGTTTGTGACCTTTGGGGCAAGGACTTCACAGATGAACAGATCAAGAGAGCTAGACGTGCATACTATGGAGCAGTCAGTTATGTTGATGACTGCATCGGAAAATTGCTACAAGTTTTGAAGGATTGTCGACTTGACGACAATACAATCATTGTTTTCAGTGGTGATCATGGTGATATGCTTGGAGAACGTGGTCTTTGGTACAAGATGTCTTATTTCGAGTCATCTGTTCGAGTACCTCTTCTCGTTCATTATCCAAAATACTTCAATGCCCATCATGTATCCGAGAATGTTTCTACATTGGATATTCTTCCAACATTAGCAGATCTTGCTAATGTCGAATTATGGCCTGGTCTTCCTATGGATGGTTCATCCCTTCTCCCACATCTTCAATCACGTCCAGGTGGATCTGATACTGTTTTTGCAGAGTACTGCGGTGAAGGTACCATCTCACCAATGATGATGATCAGACGTGGATCATGGAAATACATCACATGTCCAGCAGATCCAGATCAACTTTACAACCTTGCCGATGATCCCAAGGAAGTGGTTAACCTTGCTTCACTTCCTGCCAAGCACCCACTGATGACGGAAGAAACCACCAAATTCCTGAAAGACTTCCAAGCTGAAGCTGCAGCAAAATGGGATTTCGAAAAAATCACCAATGATGTTCTACTCTCCCAACGACAAAGACGACTTGTTTGGAGTGCTCTTAAAATTGGTAAATTTACTAGCTGGGATCATAATCCAAATGATGATGGTCGTGAGAAATATATTAGATCACATATTCCACTTGATGATTTGGAATTGAGAGCTAGATACCCTCCGGTTGACAGTCAAGGAAGAGATTTGGCAGGTGTTGGTATGGGTGGTTCGGGAGCCGGTGGTATGGGAAGTGTGGTTTATGACCAAGCTGGTGCTCATGGTCAATAATCAGTATTTACGGTCTTGGTGCATATTATGGAATTACTTTGGAGCGGGAGTTTGATTTTTTGATGCAGATATTGCGATGCGGGCATACTTGCTATATACCAAACGATGTCGCATTTTCAATTTTTGCTTTTGCTTTTGGGTGGATAGGGCACTGCGGGGGTTTATGGATGGGTTGATCTGGGATTATGATGGGGGAATTTAATGAGGGTCAGATTTTCAACAAAGTTTAGAAGAGAATCCACTATACATAGAATGGTCTGTGGATATATCTACTGGGATGGGGGATGAGCAATGAGCTTTAAATTAAATAAAAAATGAATTTCAACATTATGAAATATTTTAGCAGATGCGAAGGGGTTTGGTATCTATTTGTTGAATAAAGTGAGTATGTGATTCTTGCAGTGTGGTGATGAAGACTTTGTTGTTTGGCCATGGTGGCTTGAGTCTATCGGAGAGATTTTGGTGTGCTTGTTGTATGAGGTATGAGGTGTGAGCTGAGCTGAGCTGAGAGAATTTGGTTAGTGGGGAATAGAGAGTATCGAGAGTGAATAGAGTTATTAGTCCAGTTAGCTGGCTTTGGTGAATGGATCCCATTGCTAAGAAAGAGTATGTGTGGTTTTGTTGGAGGAACCTTTTGCTATCTTGTATTATGTTTATATCGTTGGTGGATGGGGAGCGTATTTTTATTGGGAGGAGGGGTTGTTTTTTGTTGCTGTTCGTGGGTGTTTATCATGGCTTTGAAAATTTTGGGGGGAGGGGGGTTCGTTATTGATTAGTATTATTATTACTACTACTACTACTACTACTACTACTACTACTACTACTACTACTATCCCTTTTTATTCACCTTGAGTTCTTGAACTCGGACATTTTGATTTCAAGCAGAACGGTGCGTTATAGATGTTCTTGTGCTGGGGTACTCGCACTTGTGCTGTAATTATTGTATATACATGGTAGAAGCAATTGATCGTTTATACATTTAACTTTTAAGGGGTCTCTGCAAAAGCGAGAGAACGTTGGGCAGGAACTGGGTGATCTAGTCTAAATCGAGTATCTAGAATGACGTTCATATTGCTCTTGTCGTATCGTTTGATACCAGCTTGGTGATGCCTAGATCTGAGTATATAAACTATCTCATTTGAATTTCAATATATACAACATGAATTCTCCGCAGAATGCACAAGATTTCACATCACATGTAAAGTCCTGTGTTGTAACAAGACTTATATTAGGTGTGAGAAGATGGAAATATGTCTCCGAGGTTGGTTTTTACTTCGGAATTGATTTTCAGATGATGAGAGATTCATGTCTCTGAAAGTTTTTGTTGAGAAGTTAAAGTACGGGTGTAAAATTGGGATTCGAATGGATAGGAGAAGTTGAGGAGCTGTGATAGAATGCGGGATTATCTGTTGGCATACTTTTATGAACGAAATCATAGTTCTAATCTTTTAGGTATTCTCGTGGTTGAAAGGGATGGAAATGTTATTATTCTCTTGAATTTGATATCATGTGTAGAATTCCCATCATCGCCTTGAAATTAGAAACTTTTGCTGTCTAAATTCAGCTCTTTCAATCAGGTTATCACTAAATATCTTTATTTCTCGTGTTTATTTTGCTGTTAGAAACATCTGCTCTACTATCGTTAACTTATGCCTCAAGTAATGATTCGAGTTCTTAACAGGTCTGAAATCTAGGCAAGTAAACATGTGTAGAAGTATTTTTTAGAGGCTACAGAGAGATAAATTATCTATGCAGGACTTGGCATTACTTGGGGATGAAAAATTGATTGGTTTTTCTGTATAGTAAATCGTTTGTGGAGCTTCTCACATGTAATTCTTACCCTCGCATCTCTCTATCTGATATACATTCTAAGTGACACGTTTACATATTGGGATATAAAAGAATTATGAAAAACTGAACGGAAAGATTAAATTGAAAGATTCATCAAACTTCTCCGATTCAAAGGGAAATGGGAGCGCATTATATACCGCGATGGTTACTTAGGTCCAAGAAGAGATACCTCTACGTGAGGTATTGGAGTACTTCCTTGTCAGCCGGACACCAGAAAAACTTACTGTTTTTTAATTTGAGTATTGTCGATTTTATGGCTGATCATGAAAAACTAATGATCGGCTGTCGCTATCAGACGATATCGCCTCCTTATATATCTCGGTTAATGAAAACAATATTGCTAGTCAGTTTATTCTTTGAAATTATACCTTCACTGGTTTTCTTTTCCCATGATTCAGTTACGAACGTGCTGTTCATTTTCAGTAGCCTATTATCATCGAGAGTATTTATAATTAGGACAATTTGTATCGTCGAGTTTAGGGGATTATATGGAGTCAAGAATTCGTAACAATGGAAGGAACTACATCACTTATGAAGACCACTAGTAAGTAAGACTCTGACAGCTTAGAGTCAATATCACTTCACGCCATAAATTCAAAGGTCCTGATCCCGAAATGGGCAATAATAGAAGAGTGGAATATAAAAACCAAAGTCTGCCATAGGTTGTGAATTGTGATATTGATTCTCATGTTCGAGAAAGGATAAAAAGACGTGCGAAGATCGTGATTATGGGTATGGAGTCATTAATATAACCAAGGAACATATATTTTGAGATAACAAAGTCGAACGGGACAACAAGAGTTAGGGGATTATTATATTTTCCCTATAGTAGTATAAAGTTTATATGTATTTCAAGAACTGTCGAATAGTTTATATTCGGAAAGAATACCAATCATAAGAGATGTGGCGAGAGTAACGGCGAAAGATTTAAGAAATGGAAAGGAGATGATGATGTTTTTGCTTGAGAAACAAGGGGCAGAGATAGTAACTACAGAGGAAATAGCGAATGCACCGGAATGAATTGAGAATGGATAGAAATTCTTCCACGCAACTTCAAGCTATAGGCATCTTAAAGTCACCAGAAAACTTCTAAAGAATGGGGAAAATTGACCGATTACTAACAATTATAGACATCAAATTGAGGAAAAGATGTTCTGGTAGTAGTAAGTCATGGTTGTCGCAACCATTAACGCAAAACAGCAACCAAACCTGTTGAATATAGTAGGCCCTTCCGAAAGCTGAGATATTTCTTCTCGTCCAGAGGATGATGATGTGACGTGATGATCGCCTCGGATTTAAGTCTCAGTTCTTAGATTTGTCCGGTTCTCTAGCAGCAAGGACCAAGCAAGTTATTTATACGATATCGACCTACCTCTCGAGTTTTTTGAATATGGAATCTCTTATGGTGCATATGACGGAATGATAAGGGTAGGAGGCTAGCCTGACTTCATATTCGTATGTCGATCAATACAACGCAATTGAAAGCAATGAATATCAACGCAATAATCAAGAGTATCGAGCTCAGAATTGTCCATCGAGGATTCGATCTTGAATAGGTGATACCGGCAAGATTTTTAGCAGTGGCAATGCCGATGGAGAGGTCAATTGAAGTGTGTCTACATGGCAAGGAGTCGGCGAAGTCTGCCGAAGCGAGTAAGCGTTGGGAGGGAATTAGAGCGGATTTGTTGAAAGGAGGGGACCACGATTCTTGCAGATGTTGAAAGCGACGACTGGCCTGTGCACACATGCCTTGCTTGATGCGGCGGCGGCGGCGGCCAAACTCGCAAGCACCACGACTGAGATTATAATACACAGTAGAAATTGTTATGAGAATTTACATTAGACTTCTTTTCGTCTCCAATTTTAATTCAGGCTCTACATGGATTCTCACTGCCCACTGTCCCTTTCCCCTCTCCCTCTCTTTGTACCAGAAAAAAGATTCAAAGCAAATTGGAAGAGTGAAGAGCTATTTACTCCCACGGAAGCTGATGCTATCCAAGATGCTAGAATTTATCTAAAACGCGCTGGAGTGTACTGTACTATCCATTGTGCTATCTGCACCCCAGAACCCCAAGCAAAAACCGAAGCAAAAAAAAAAAACGTCCAAATACCATTCCAAATATCTACACACCCAAAAAGCTTCCATCAACTCTTCAACTTCTATAGAGACTATCAGGATCCGTCGATCCGTGACGCTTCTTGGAACTACTCGACTTTGCCGGATCTCTACTAGACTTCTTTTCCTTTTCCTTTTCCTTTTCCTTCCCCTTACCATTTCTATCAGTGCTAGTTTCTCTTCTCCTAGAACCCTGATCCCCAGTTCCACGGCGTCTAGCTTGCGACAAGAGATTCGGAGGTGAATTCTCCGAGTCCCCGAATGAGCTATCGCTCGACAAGGGTCTATTCGTACGCAGCTTTCTAGCTGGTGTTTCTTCGGCCGAGGTCTTCTTGGGTGGTTTCGATTCTGGTGCTTTGGTCGAACTTCGGTCCCTGGAAGAAGCTCTTGGCTTAGACAGACTCGTAGGCTTGGTTTCCCCTTCAGATGGCAAGTCCTTCTCTAAATCCGACATTCTAAAAACATTGTCCGAACCACTAGTATATCGACGAGGATTTTCTTCATCGCTACTGGTCAAATGGTTTCCACGCCTACCCTTGAACTCGTCACTTGAATAGCTGTTAGGGGCATTAGGATCATGTCTACCACCCCAACTCGTGGGAGGTTTTGTATCTTTTGGCAACCGTTTGCCTAATTTAGGAGTCAGACCAGTTGGCCCAGCAAAGGAGAGAGGTTTTTCCTTGTAAGGTGGGGCTTTTTGATTGACAGGTCCTGCAGTCTCATCGGCAAACCGCTCATCCTTATAGTCTTTTTTGTGGTCTTTGTAGCTCGGTGGCTTGTCTAATGAATCATGAGAGCCGACAGGCTGGCGTTCGGGAAATAAACCAGGTTCGTGATAGCGTGCTGTTGCCTCTACTTCTTCTAGAACTTGTTCCGCGATCTGTCTTCGAGTAAGAGCTCGGCCCTGCGGACTCACTCTCCTCGGTCTATCTCCAGATGCTGTGGTAGGCTGTCTACCCGAGTCTCCCCTTGTAGATGTCCTTGACGATTCACCCCGACCTCCTGGTTGTCTAGCTTGTGCAGCATCAGGACGTTCATTTCTCTCTCCTATACGCTGAGTCTCCTCCCTCTGTTGCTCAAGTTCCGCAGTAAGAGCAGATGTTTTCGGGACTTCCCTAAACTCTTGGCGGAACTTGTCGACTTGATCTGCGGTATAGGTACCACGAACATCTCGACGATAATAGTTTTCGGCTTTGCACTTTTTGTATTTCTTAACTTCCTTCCCATTCACGTCGAGTCTCCCATCTATGTCAACCACCAGTTCTCCCTTGCTGTTCTTTCTATATGTGGTGATCCTGTCACCATCCCCGTCGTACTCGCCATTCTTGTGTGATGTTAATACCCCGGTGGTTTTATCCTTTTTGTAGGTCGTACGGGAGGGCATTTTTCTTCTGATGCTTTTATGCACTTGATTTGATGGTAGGATTGTATTGGAACTTTTTTCTTATAGGAATGTTTGATGAATCGTTGATGATGTATGTTTTGGGTATTTCGTTAGTACTTTGAGAGCTTTATGTACCTACTGAGATGTTTGCAAATCTATAACCAGTGATATCTTTGACTTCTTTAGTTTCGTATTTTGTCGCCACTTGACCAAAATGCGTCGACATCACGGCCATTGCTATTATTGCGAAAGAAGCTATCTTTTCGCACAGCGTCGTGAAGCTGGTCGGTCAATTCCCAAAATGTGTCTAAAATTCGATATACAAGTGGGCTCTCCCGTAAAAAATGTCGACATGGACCAAAGACTAGTACTCGCAATGGGTGGGTCGGGTGATGCGGTTGAATTAGACAAACCGTGGGTTGCATTGGGCCACGTAATATAGGATGGTAACCCATGATTGTTTGTTTGTTCTGGGCTGAGACTTAGCTTGAGAGTTTTGTAGGGTGGATAGGTATTGGGTGGTTCTATTAACTGTGATCAACTTCAATTCAAGCTTCGAATTTGGATTTTCAAATCTATTCGGAACTTGAATTTGCTAAATGGCCAAGTATGCTTCATTATGGATACTAATGGGTAACTCTAATTCAATCTTGGGCCAGATAGGTTGGGCCATAAGTGACCCAGTAGACTTTTGCGTACCAACGGTCTGGGTTAGGTTTAGGAAAAGTACCGAAACCACTCATTGCGAGCACTGCTGAAGACTCCACCTAATGAAAGGAGAATGGCATGTGCCATTTGGTGCTATGATACATTTATTTCCTAGAGGCCTACATTTTGGGGCCATACATGTATCTAAAAATACAACTACTGTCTGATTCAGAAAAAGGGTCGCCAAAAATAGTTATGAGAAAATTCTTCTTTAAACCTGTGGATGAACAAATTACTTACATAAATCGATTCCAACATATCGTAGGCCGATATAGAAACAACTTGTCTATAAAAATGGTCTGCGATTAATTATACAATAAGTACACATGTTCGTAGGGGTCTAAAACTTAGACTCTTTTGTGTCAAGAGTAGCTGACGTGGAAAAAATCACCAACAAGCAGAGAACAAAAAGCTTGTGGAAAATTGTATCATGACAAACAGACGGCAGAGAAAAATTAAAGTATTCTAGAGCTACATGAAAAACATCGAGTACGATATTCCTAGGAACAATGATCCCAGAGAATAGCTAACCTTCAGCGCCCCCGATTTTATGGGTACACTAGTTCCAGTGGGCGAAGATGATTCTGCAAAGGCTACTGCAGATGAGGAAGTGCTAGTGCCAGTACTGGAAGTAGAACCTGTAACATTAGTTCCACTAGAAGAAACCGAGGTTGTGGATGTAGTCATCACTGTCGCCGAACTCAAAGTTGTACTCTCAATAGCCTCTCCACACTGCTGTAATCTTTTCCATCCATCCGCAAATTCACCTTCCCACCACTCTCCAATAGAAACCAGCCAATAATAATTGAACTGATATGCCGAGCCCGGATAATCATGAGCCGTTTGATATTCTTGAACTGCACATTCGTCATCACAAGAGAATTTTGAGGCCGACGAAGAGGAAGCGGCATCATGGCAATATATACCATTTCTATAAAATCAGCTAATGAACTCGATCCAGGATGAAAATCGTTCTTACGTCAACTTAGCACAATCCTTCGCAAGTGTATATTGAAATACTTGGGCAACAATCTCTACCGGCACAAGAGCTTCAGAAGGAGTTCCTCCTACATACTGCTGCGCAGCATCACCATCTGCAGTACATGCTTCTTGAATACCTTTGAGATATGCATCTACAGACTCATAGCAAGTTGTTGTACAAGTGTTATCAAAATCTGTAGAGGTAGGTTTGAAAGCAGGTCGCATAGAAGCAACCAATCCTAATAGTGTGTCATCGCAATCGATATCAGCACTATAAGCAGCTATACAAGCCTGAGAAGTGGTATTTGCAAGATCTTTAGCAAGGTAATCCCAATCTGGACCAGAAGTATTAAGATTGAAGGATGCGTTGACAATTCCAAAGAATGTTGTGAGGAAGATAAAGTTAGAGAGTGGAGTATATTCCATGGTGGATGTTGTTGGGCGTTGGTTATTGTGGGGAGAGAAAGCTTATATATTAAGATTTCCAATCATAGACTTGCAACTCAATAGGAAGAAAGGCGCTATAGACCAACGATTGATAAAGATTGAACAGAAGAACAAAGTTGTTGAGCATGATTCAAAAGATGAAGAAAATCAACTGAAGATATATTCAAAAGTCTTGGCATTCTTCGCCGCACAAAAATGGTCCGGGCATCATGACTGCCTGATAATTAATACCAAAGTATACAAGCGTGTTGAAACCCCTGAAATTTTAAATTTGAGGCATATCAAATATATAATTGACGGGAAGGCAAAGTTTTTCATCTTTCGAGCGCAGCGAGCAAAAGGGGGTTTGGGAGCTTGCCCCCATAAAAAGAGGTAAAAATGGATGACGCCCCGCTGGCTCTCCGAGGGCCACTGCCGTGGAGGCAGAGTAAATGAGATATGGCTATTATAACAAAATCTGATAATCCTCAAATAATTACACACCCCCACTCCGAAAAGTCGTTCCTCCGGTAATGGAAGATTCATATCCATTTCTCCAGAACATCTCTGAAATATTCCTCGCCTTAAATCTATACGCAAACCTACCCTACAAGTAAGTCGTCTCCCCGTTCTGAACCATATTCAGTATACTTAAAGTATCCCTCAAATCCCCCAATTTTATCAATTTGCCGAATGAATGTTTCAGCAACGGCAGCAGCATAGTCGTCGCCTAATACATCTTCAACAAATTAAAGCTCATGTCTAAAAGATACTCATAGTCAAATGAGCGAGAGCAAGCAACTTACTAAGAAAGTCGACCTCTGTCTTCGTCACATCTCTTATAACAACGCGAGAGAAATTTCTAAAGCCAGGTCTTCCAGCCCAATCTATATGCTCAAGAAAATGTTGTTGACCAATAAGGATGATATTGATGACGAGTTAACAATTCACATGAACATCGTAATGATACCCGTGCATATACGCTGAAGCAATCAGAATCACTGACCTATGTATTCTCTTCTCTACCACCCCCCAAATTATTGTACTACCAATTTAGCGCACCATGACCACTGCCATCAATCGACGAATTTCCTTCCTTTCCCAGCACCTCACCTAAATGACTTTGACCTTGTGAACTATAGCCTTCTTTCTCAATCTCAATCTCAATCTCCAGCGCCTCCGCTTCTGCCTACGCTGTTCTACACCCCTTTTTCTATCCTCTTTCGAGACCTGCCAAATCCAAGTCCCTACGGAATTCACAACCTCTATTACCTCTTTCTGCCTCTTATCCATCTCCTTAAAGCCCATTTCAGTTTCTGCAAAAGGTCTCGCGAGTTGGCATATCGATATTGCTTGGGATTCTTCGATTCGTAATTGAGGATATGGTACTAATGTTTCCAATTGAACGATCTTGGTGCGGAAATAAGGGCATCCATTAGGAGGATCTTCTTCTCTTTCAATTCATCGCAGAATGCATGTTAAGTAGGTATGTTTATGGTCGCAGGGTGCAGTGGCCACGGGCGTATAATTAGGTCTGTAACAAACAACGCATTCATCAGGCTTCTGCGGCAATGGTTATTCTAGTCAGCATCTGCATTGTAATTTGGTTGTGCATTTTAAGAAAAGATTGAAATTTGCAGATGATTACTTACTGATACCAGTAGTATTTCCTGAAGCGATGGCAGACTTTTCAATGGAGCCATCAGTTCATCTTCTGGGTATAGTAGTTTCAAGTAGGGCGGGTCTTTATGGCCGTGGTGACAGATTGAGCAACATGATGTAGCATGGGTTTCCCGACTCATCGGAGATAAACCCGTCATAACGATTTTTAGACATGCTTGACTCAAATAATCAGGCCTCTCACGTAGTCTTTCGATCACTTTGAAGATATATCTCCTTGGTTGGTCTCCAAATGCAGGACTGCGTGCAAACAATTGCATTTGCTATGGCAAACTGTAAGCTTTCTATTCCAGTGATGCAAATTGGATATCGCTACGCAGCGGGTAAAAGTTCACTACTTACAAAAACTATGCGAATACAGAAACAGAATATTTCGCGCACAATTTTCACCAGCGCAGGATCTGGGAGCCAAATTTGTACACCCAAGACTGATGTGCGTCGAGATAATAAGTGTTCAATATGCTCACGCTGGATATTCAGGGTGTTGTACGACACAGTGAGTCCTCTAACAATTCTGAGATTTCTAAACGCATGTGCATATATATATCGGGGCTCTCCGGGGGACTCAAAAGCGACTTAGGCATGGTCTTGCAAACACCTGTTAGCAGAGGAAAATTGTTGGCCGGAACATTATCGTATCATGAATTATACTGACTAGATAAGGCATTGCATCCAATTCTTTAGATTGGTAAAAGAATTGAAGTTCAGATGATAATCTGAGAGAGGGAGTAAGAATGATCGGTTTTGACTGTGGATTCATGGTTGAATAATTTGTCTCGAAGGCAGGCAGTTCGAACGGGTATTGTCAAATGCGGTAGCCATCAAGAATTAAATGAAGGGCAATGATGAAGAATAATGGGAAAGCAAATGTTACAAAGTCTTGAGAATTAAAGTATGAAGGACATGAAGAAGAAACAATTTTCGAAACAATCCGTGAGTGATGAATGTCGTTTAACGGTCAAGAGCGAAAACTCCCACTAACTTTGACCCTAAATGAATCTTGAAAAGATTGAAATCTGTCATTAGGCCCATCAAGCGTCGCCTAGTATGAAGTGTAAACTGGAAAGAGACTAAACACAAACCGTCCAATTCTATAATATAGATCAGAGATGCTAGAAGTAGTAGGTATATGAATGATTTGGTCGGAGCAAAGCAAAAGGAGCACTTCTACATTGAAGGCGAATTGGAAAACAAATGCACCATGCTTGCTTGAAAATTCAAATAGTATGATGCGAGTAATAGATGAGTAACTTGCTTCGTATCTTTATATTAAAGGCATCGAAGTGACAACGCATTTTGACCAGTCAGATTCTTCGGAAAACTTTCCTCGATACCTCAATCCGTGTGGAATTATGGATATAGATATCACATAACCTTGCGGTAAGTATGCATGCTTCACAATGACTTTTATCTCTCTCGGAACTCTCACTCGCGGTCTATGAAGCATATAATATCTGCAATGACAAATATCACGGACTAATAGCCCCCCTCAAATAGCTTCATAGAGTCACAACTAGTGAGATGAAGTCTATACTCCGATAAACTCGCGACAGATAACACTTAATGCCCCAGAGAATTATTTACAAACTTATCAAAGAAAAGGAACCCTCATAGAAGTGTATTGAACAATCGAAAGCGAGAACCTCGCCAGCTCTTCTACTTTGACCAAGAACGTAACCACTAAGAAAACATAATCGCACCCAATCAAGCCAGCCACTACAACTCGAAAAGAACAAATGTTCCAGCGATATTCTTTGTATATTTATGGCAGAAGTTCGAAGGCTGCAACAGATAATGGAGTATCGATATCGATATCGACAGCAATTTGAGTCTGCAATTTCGAGAACAAGTGGGGAAAGTCCGCTGCCAGGTATATTGGCAGTTGACATTACAATGATTGCTGATAATGACGAGGGGCCCTGTGTGGAAGAGATGATCGATAAATCGCCCTTAAACGCTCGAATGTATATGCCGACACCCCACTTCGAACCTTTCTGGAGATTTCCTTCATATTCCAAAGTTCCACTGAACAGGACGCCGTCTGTGGCTGTATTTCGCGGACAACCCAATTCTGGGAGATTGTCGAGATCGAATACGCTCAAGAGCCCGAATATCCTCGAACATATATGAATCCGGGCACCTTTCACTGTTTATCCTTTACGATGGATGACCAGCTCTTCTGGCAGAAGAAAATATCCAAGCAGCTTCTCATTTCTGCGACCCTCAACGTGTAAAGCGTGCGCGAGATCGGACAGAGCTGAATGCTGGTAATTGAATTAGTATTTTCAAATCCTGCCTACCTGTGCAGCGATTGAACCAAGAATGTCCTCACCAACAGCAAGAACTCTGGCCGATGGTGGAATATGAGAGTTGATGGTTCAAACTGAGGAAAGGGCTTTCTGTCCAACGCCTCAAGCTTCAACTCCGCAAATTCACAAGGTGGAGAAATAATGGCCCAAGCACAGATTAATCGTAGCTGTTAGCGTTAGCAGTGTTTAAACGCGTATATGTAGATATTCCAGGTAATCGGTATATGGGTTGACCACAGTGACATGGCTTGGTGGTTTCGTGTTCACGTATTGTCGTTGGCGTTTCTTGTTGTCGTCGTCGTTGTCGCCGTTGTCGCCGTTGTCTATCTTTTCGCCTAAAGATTCTATAGATTCTCGATTGGGGTGTCGCGGCGGCTATTGCTGCCATCTCTTCTCTTCTTGTATAAAATGGCGATGAGCTATTGGACCACCATATCATCCGAGCCATCCACTCCATTGCTTTCATCCCTACCTCCCCTCCAGCATCCCTACTCTCGACCACTTCTAGCCCACAGAGTGTATGACCAGTGATGACAATTCTGACAACCTTACAAAATCCGTGAACAAATAGGATCTTGGAGGAGCCTCAGACGTCTTCCAATGTTGCATATGCAAGTATTACATATCGTGTGACTCGACAATTTACATTTGCTCTGTTGTCAATTGCTTTTCTAGAACACGGATTCCATATATATTACCTACATACATGTCTAGTACGCACCATGTACCATTCAAATGGGAAGAAGATTCTCGGATTCGGTATCCTTCGGCTGAAATGTGTTGTTCTTCTACTGTACCTACGTCCAAATCCAAAACGTATACCGACAACCTTACCTTGATCCATACTTGACTGATTAGCCCAACCTGACCCAAAGAACATTTCATTGTACGGACACTTCGCACGAAAGGGATGAGCAAGCGTTGTCAAGATACATCGAGAGATCAAGCATCGTCTATTATACTCTAGAAATTGATTACCGCGCCGTATGCTCGAGCCAAATACAGATACAAAGTTCCAAATACAAAGTGAATCATTCTCTACGGGACAAGCCTTGTTGTAACATCTTTTGGTCTCCAGTTCTCCAATATCTACGAGAGTTACCTCGTTTTGATAGATATCCAGCCTCATTCAATTTCTCTCTTTACACCGACTTCACTCCAACCATACCTACCTCCTTCTTGATTGATATACACCTCGTCTCTGGCCAATTTGTCGTTGATTCATACACATTGAAACCCTCCCTCCTCCCCCAAACCACGCCTAATATAAAACAGTGTTCGATTATCGATTATCGAATCTAGAATCGAACATTCAAAACATCTGATTGTCGACCTCACATGAACATTCAACGCATCTGAGTATCGACTTGAACTTGCTTTTTCTTCAACTTAATCACTACTCCGAGTCAGGGGCAAACTTTGACCTTTCAACCCAAACATACCTCACTCACCTGACATCTAAATCATCGTCCCTCGACCTTCAACCCAAGTGGTCCGCATCGGACTATGGACATAAAAAGCAATACGGAAAAGCTCTGAAAATAGAACCGTACTTTAAACAATTTTGCTTTGATATCGAGGATTAATTTAACATCTCCATCAAATCGAGTCTTGATGCAGTATTCTACTGCCCTGTGTCAATACCCTTTCATCAATACTTTCACAAAACCTCCTTGAACCATGGACATCAATCAGCTTCCACCAGAGCTGATCCAATGTATTGGCGACCACCTCCGGAGAGCTCCACTCAACGCCTTGATCCAGACCTCGAAACGCCATGCGAAAATCCTAACATTCCTTCTCTATCAAAAAGCTTTCCGCCGTCACTTTCGTCCCGCTATAGACAATGAACCGGAACCTAGAGCAAGATCAATATGGGTGTACAGTCGAGGTCGCAGCTATGTTTCTCAACGACGTTTATGGGCGTGTGCTCCTCATTGGGAATCCGAATATGTGATGGATTATTTCAACAATCGATCGCTGGGATGGGCACAAACTCGTTTTGGAGGACGAGAAAGAAACGGTGCTACTTGGTTACATCTCTTGGCCGCAGCTGGCCATGAAAAACTTTTGAAGATGTTCATTACCAAAGGTCTCGATATCAATTCACGTGACTGGGCAGGGAATACAGTCTTACACTCCGCTGTCGCGGCAGAACAGCATGGATTGATTGATTTTTTACTTCAAGGTGGTGCAGACGTTTTGGCTATCAACTCGACGAATCAATCAGTGTTGGTTTATGCATTGGTTAGGTATAAGATAGGGGCTTTGATACCGATCATTGATGCTGTGAAAGCACGAGGTGGAGATCTTAACTACAATGCCAATGGATCAGGACACCCGCCAATATTTCTAGCTACAAGAACAGCTGAAGCACTTCCAGTTATTAAAAAATTCTTGGAAAACGGAGTCAACGTTTTTCAAATACTATCAACGGGTGCGGCAGGCAATAATGACACTCTCCTTCATTGGGCTTGCCGTTACGGGCATCATGAAATAGGAAATTTCCTCGTGTCTCAAATGTCTAGTCGGCCAGGATTCATCTCTTTACTGAACGATCGACACATGGCTCCCATCCATCTCGCGATATGTCACAAATCGTTATCCCTCTCCAAAACACTAATAGCAGCTGGAGCAAACCTCGACGACGGAGATCAAATCGGTTCCACTCCTCTCGACCTAGCTATTGACCATCGTCGATCCGGTCTCTTCCAAGAAATCTATCTAAAATGCAATTACAAAGACACCGCCTTCCAAAAATTCAAACAAGTCCTCTCAGATAGCATCAAAGACGAACATCCCCTCGTAATCCGCCACCTCCTCGACCTCCAAGCCCCCTGCTCCATTCAATTCCCCCTCCCCACCCTCCACCACCTCATCGAAAACCACGGCAACACCATCTCAGGCTGCCAGATCATCGAGCTAATCGGAGACGCCATGCCCCCCACCAATTTCCACATCCGCTCCCAACCCCTCGGCGAAACCCCGCTCCACCTCGCCCTCCGCAAATCTCTCCACAACATCCCCATCAACAGCGACCGCCTGATAACCTACCTCCTCCTCAAAACCCGCACCCTCACCCTCCTCACCCGCGAAGGAAACTCCATCCTCCACCACGCCGCCCTCTTCTCCACCCCCAAAACCATCTCGCAAATCCTCGCCCACAAAAACACCACCCACGAACTCTTCTTCCTCGAAAACAAAGCCGGCAAAACCGCCCTCCAAGAAGCCGCCCGCAGAACCGGCAACCATCGCAAAATCACAGACGCCCTCTTTCACGCCCGCACAAAATTCGATCGTCTCCGCAAGCGCGAAAAAAATATCGCGAATAGTCCGCGCAAGATTGGGAAGCCCGCGGTGCCGGATCCGCCCGTGAGGAGAGAAGAGAGTCCGCAGGTGCTCAAGAAGAGAGAGAAAGAGGAGAGGGAAAGGAGAGGAAGTTGTGTGGAAAGTGAAATGGAGAGGAGAGATTCGGATGCCGATAAAGAGGAGAGGAGGAGGACGACGGAATACTCTGATGATTGATGAGTTTTTTATTTATTTATTTCTACAAAGCTTTCTCTCTCTCTCTTTTACCTGCATTTTACTAAAGGCGGTTATGGCTATGGTTACCTAAAAAGGATAGAAAGATATATACGAAAAGATTGGAATTGGAATTGGAATTGGGGACTAGCATCTGGCATCTAGCATCTGGCATCTAGCACATGGCATATGGCATATGCATGAAATGGCGATAACTATACTATACTATATATATACTATGTATTATCAATGCAAAAAAAAAACGAAAAGAACGAATAAAAGAAATGAAGTTGAAACGTTATTCCATCAATCAAATCAAATACACCTACCTACCTACCTACCTACCTATAAAAACCCTTTCTTCATCCACAACACACAACACACAATCCACAATCCACAATACATATGTGAATATTACAAGACTTATTTATTTATTAACTATATATAACTACTACAACTCAATATTTATTCAATAATCAATCAATCAATCAACCAATCAAACTACAACTCAGCCCAACTCAACTCAACTCAACTTAAATGATATTACTCTCCATCCATCCAGCCTGCCAACCATGCACCTACACATCCAACCAACCCCCACCTAACCCCGATATATTATTCCATACCATACCATGCCATGCCATGCCATGCCCATCCACCATGCCCAAATCCATGCATCCATGCATCCATGCATCCATTTAAGTGCGTCTTCAACCTCCCCATCTCCCTATCTAATACCTAACTAACACAAGATTTCCTCCTCCTATTCTATTGTACTTCTTCCACTACCATTTATTTATCTAGGTAGGTAGCTATCAATATAAATATGGACATGAATGCCCATCCCTCCATTCATTAATACCCCCTCCCGTCCGCCCTCAAGGGATAAAATCCTAATCCTACCATGCCAATCAAATAAATGTATTTCCCTGCTATGCATTTCTGTTCATTCATCCCCCAACCCCCAATCCCAAGTTCCAAATGCATTCGATCCCATCCCATCCCATCCCATCCCATCCCATTCCATTCCACCCAATCCAATCCAACCCATACCAGACGCCTTGGAAAAGCATGTATGTACACTATCATACAACCGCCACTCCTTGACCTCTTTCTCCGATCCCCGTCCAAACCTTGATTTCTCAAGTCGTCCAAACCGCAGCACGCCCTACCAGGACACCGGTGTTTCCCTCGCCCTGGGATCATAATCTCCCTTCTTCACTCCCCTAGTCCCACACCTCAACATCGCCCACCTCCTCTCAAGATTAAACCACATCTCCATAACCATCACCCTCTTCTCATCCGGCACCAATTGCTTTTCCGATTCCTCTCCCTTAACATATGGATCCAACCCCTCTTCCTCGACATTCATAATCCAATTTCCAACTCCCGCACAAAGTCTCGAATCCCACATTCCTTCTCTCCTATGACTCGACGTCAAAAGACTAATCGCTTCTCTCCTCAATCTTCTATCTCTTGATTTCGTCGCCACGACGAATAACGGGGGAATGATACCAAGATCAAGTGCAAAGGAGGGTTTAATATGCGAATAAGTTTCATGAGAATGATTTCCATCAGGACCAGGACTGGAAGAAGAGCTCGTAACCTTGACACCAAATGGCGTTCTCATTCCTCTTTTAATTCCCGGACTAGAATTGACATGTTTACAAGCCGCTCCACATCTTGCTTGTGCCAACGCTAATTCTTCATCTACGATCAGTTCCTTGGCCAATTCGTTGATCTCCGTGAATTTAGGAAGAAATTGATCAAAATCCATTTCGTTGGCGGAGAATGCAGTAAAGACCAGAATTCGTGTCATGACACATGTCATTTGAAGAACGATGATACCGGCTCTCTCGATATTCGAAGTGCCAGGCGCACGGCGTTTGGCAAGAAGAGGAGCGAATGTCGTTTGCCATTGTTCGAGGGAACGACCGAAACCGTATCCGTTGGATTTTATAGAGGCGGGAAGAATATTATTGGACACGGTATAGAAACCTACTAGTTCCTCATTATATCTCATGATTCTTTCACATAAAGCATCGAGGACCAATCTTGCCTCTTGAATACTTGGAAAGCTTTCGGGAATGGGTGCTTCGATTGAGGCGGTTGTGCCAGTGGAACTATCGGATGGACTGGGTGGATTTGCCAAGCTAGGATCTCGAGAAACGTGATGTCTCCAATCGAGATTCGTTGGAGAGCTAGTTGTTGAAGGAGAGGGCGGTCCGGATGGTGATGATACGGGATTAGCGATACTTGGATTGGTAGAGAGACGGATAACCCATGGAGCTGGAAAATGAAACGCCATATCGTATGACTTGGCTTGAATAGCCATGCGTGTAAACATTTGCCCCAACTCTTCTTCCACAATGTCATCTTCGCGCTGGATATATGATTTCTTTCTTTCCCTGCGTTGTTTTTCCATCACTCCTAAGCCTACTTGTACTTGTCTAATAGCAGCCTTGTGATCCCCCACAAACGATTGGAAACAAGTGAATAAAACACTAGATATTAAAACCGTTCGTTGAGATCGAACTTCATTATTCGAGATGCTCTGGCGCATGCGCGTAACTGCTTTTCCATACTGTTCCCAAGCGAAACTCCAATGAGTAGGCGCGGAATCGTTGCTCGAGGGACCTTGATTTGAAGAAGGCGTAGGAGAACTCGGAGGTGATTCTGCGACCTTTTCCAATGTTTTGTAGAGAGCTCCCAGAGCCACAACGGCATGACGTATAGATGCTTCGGAATGCGATTCTTGAAGAACACTACGCGTCCAGAATTCTGAATCAAAGAATCCAGATAATTCGCTGGCCGTATGGGTGCGGAAGACTTGGAAGTATTGACCTTCCTTTGCGTCGAATGGAAGACCGAGAGTGGGTGGTCGAAATATCTCGGAATCAATTTCGATGGAATTGATGGTTGCTGGTGTGGTAGGTGATAATGGACCGATAGCTCTCGAGTTACTGATGATACGGGACGTTTTCCTAGGAATGAGTGCTGTCAAACCAGGCAAAGTCGTTGTTATAATGGTGTTGTTGGCTGGTATTGAATGCGATTCCAACCCAGCATTGCTCGGTCGAGGAGCAATTGGCAGAGTATTGTTGGCATTTCTATTTCTCGGATTGTACGCTGGGTAACCATCACATCGTCTCCCCGATCTCACACATTTTGTACATTCAGGTCTCGTTTCATCGCATTTCACTCTTCGATTCCTAATAAGAGAAGAAAGTTCCGTGAATTAGCCAAAGATTGATTGTCTTGCTACCACCACCACCACATAGTGTAGGACGCGGGGAAATTCAACACGGGAACCCCAGAAGTGCTAAAATAGTATGGAAAAAGAAAGAAACCTCTCAAGGAACTTACTTGCAATTATTACATCCTGTCTTTACTTTCGGACGACTTGCACGACGCTGCCTCACTCTATTCCCAGTCTCCGTCGCATCTGCCATGACTGTTATGATCGAAGGTTTGTCTGCATTTCTCTGGGAAATATTTTTCTAAGAATACTTTATCCCCCTTGCGATTCCCAGCAGCGCCGCAATGCAACAGGTCGGAATTTGCCCAGGATTAATTCGGAGGTTTCTTCGTCTTATGGTCAAATAACAAAATCAAGAATGGGCGGTTAAGGAGAGAGAGAGAGAGGGAGAGGGTGTGTGTGTGGGAGTGAGAGTGAGAGTGAGAATTGCACAAGGATAAATTAAAAATGGTAAAATCAGATCAGATCAGGAAGATCAGGAAGATCAGAGCAATTCAAAGATCAAAGCGAAGATTGTCTGAGGATTGTTAAAGATATCTCCAATGATTGAAATAAAATGAATGAATAGGCAGAATTGATAACACAAGAACACGCAACACGAGGTTGTACGATTTCGGTGAGTTGGTCATGAATTATATCAAGTAGCTTTTGAGCCTTTGAGCCTTTGAGCCTCTGAGACCTTGAGATGCAGATTGTATGTATGTATGTATGTATGTATGTATTAGATGAGTGCAGTCTACGCAGGCACCGAAGAATGCGTGAGAGTGTGAGATGAAGGGGAATATCTAGACTCGCCAATGATAATGATAATCCCCTTTCTTGTGTATAGCATGACGAGTCGAAGGAACCACCAAAGTGTTTCAAGGAAGGCAACCAAAAGCACTGGGTAAACTGACTATAATAAGAGATGCGATATACTGCCCTGCAACGAAATTCAAGAATAGAGTCGAAGGAATGGATGGAAGGATCAAGAATAGGTATCGAGAGGAAATATGCAGCTATACATGCAGCTATACCGATAAAACTATTAGAACCTCGGCACCTTCCCCTTAGAACCAATCATATCACACGATCCTGTGTTCATTCAGGAGACTAGGGAACCTTTGACGTACGATTATAGTCTGTAGTCTGTAGTCTGTAGTCTGCAGTCTGCAGTCTGGTACGTCCTCCTCCTTCCTTCATTCTTTCGATTCTTCATCATCTCCATTTGCATTCTATTCCCCCCTCCTCCCTCCTCCCTCCTCCCATTGTCTCCCCTCTCCTCAACCATCCATACTGCATACCAGTAGTCCAGGTAAAAAGGAGGAATGGCCAGACAATGGCTATTTCCTTGTCCCCTAAACCTTACGACTCCAAGCCTGAACCTTGTGGAGATCTTCTCACAAGCACCAATTACTACAGCCCGTTGATCTGTGTTGCAGCCAATCAAAGTGCTGGTTGGGCAACATACGGTTGACCTCTTCCATCGTAGCTCAAGCACAAGTCCAATAATTCTTACACACGATTCATGGGGTTCCGCCTCGAACCTGGATACACAACTTGGAGAGAAGAAAACAGTATCTAGGAAATATCCGTCGACGATATTCCTCATTCTTTTGGCGTTGAAGATATCCTCATTCATAGGCCAACGAAATATTGCTCTCCCACTCCACTCCCGGCATCACAAAACTACCGTACGCACCACATCATCTTGCTTGACCTACCTGTGACCTGCTACTCTGTCTAAAATGAGTCTAGAGAACGCGGGAGGATAATACCGTAAGCTGTGGTTATGGAAAAGCTTCGGCATGGCGGGTTATTTAATCTTTCACAGGGCTGAGAGAATGTGCTGATGCTGATGGCCTGAACGATTAGGGCTGACTGTCAGCATGCATATCGAAGGAGACGAATCATGAGATGGGATTCGTTTAGATGTAGATTGAGGGCAAATTTGCTGCGAGATGTACTTGTGTGAATCGTGCGGAATGAAATGAAGGGGTAAGGATATGGGGAAAGGCTGGAGAAATACCTAGGAACTCAAACGTTGCTCCCCGATATGTAACGTTGTGAAGAGCATAGAGAAAGGCCAAAGACTAGAATAACCATTTTCCTACTCCGATAATCAAAGTGGGAGAAAAGCTCCTCGGGTTGTAATTTCCTTCAGTACGATGCCCATGATAAAACAGAATCACACGTTGTAGACAAGCATTTCTTTAAATCCAAAAAGCCTCGATCCATTGCACTCACCACCATTGCGTAGACCATAGAATGATGCAACAGAACGGCGAGGAGTAAGATCAGATCTGACATTGTACCAGTCAAAACAAACACCGAGGCATTTCAATCTGCAGCACAAAGGAAAGCTCCCCGAATTCTAGACCCAATGCTAATTCATTCGCCTGTGAGCTGCGAAAAGCTTCACGAATCATCCAAAAAGCAAGTCGCGACGAGAGTGTCTCATGAACTATACCGCTCTTCAGCAAGCAGACAGCCACTTTATGTAGCAGCAATTTCGAAAAGCGATCATCACATTCCGAGTCTCAAGATGCATGTGCGGCGACGAATAGCGAGTTTATGTGGGAAAGGGTTTGGGAATCATTGGTTATGTTGCTTATTGATTTGATGTCAGGACCTGTAGCTACCACGAAGAATCATCGAATCGCATCATCCGTCCCCCCAGTGTGTTTCAAGTATGCCGGTGTCTCTTCTCTCCATCTGACTTGTGGAGATATGAGTGAGATGTGTACCCTCCCGTCCCGTGCCTCCACGATTGAAGTGCCGTCCGTATCCTGATAGATTTATTTTGCGAGATTGCTGTGGAATTGTGAGGGAAGGGAGCTGGGAAATTGTATCTGGGTTCGGAACGGAAAGATTGGGATTCCAAAATCTGCACTTTTTTCAACAAATTTCCATATCAATTCGGAAAAGTAATCATTCTGCTACGGAAACCGAATGTGTGTATCCAGAAGCTTTCATAGAACATACTTTCTATGTCATTTATATTCCAATACACTAGGCAAAGTGATATCATCAGAAATCCTTTGGCAATGTAAATGTTTTCAACATATGAATCTATTGGTGTGATTGAGCACATCGCTTTTTTCACCCACATGGAACTAGCTTATCAACCAGTCTTGCTACGAATCAGAAGGGCCGGACGGAGAATGTGAAAAACAAGCATTAACTCTTCTGCTGTGCTGAAAAGGAGAATATAGAAGAAGCT
Source organism: Botrytis pseudocinerea (assembly GCA_019395245.1). Classification (NCBI taxonomy): domain Eukaryota; kingdom Fungi; phylum Ascomycota; class Leotiomycetes; order Helotiales; family Sclerotiniaceae; genus Botrytis; species Botrytis pseudocinerea. The sequence goes on along the minus strand of JAHXJK010000110.1, from coordinate 35,337 downwards.
TTCAATCCATCAATATACACCCCTTCCCGCCTATATTTGGTGGCAGAAAACTCTAAATTTCGGACGTCAATGTGTCCCACCTTCTAAATCCGCTCTTCTGTAGCGATACTCATTAGTGACAGTGATAGTGACGGGCGACAGTTGGAACGATAAGCCGCAAGGGCTTGTGGTTGTAAGCACTGTCAAGGACTCTCGAGACTAAAAAGTCAGCCGTTCTTCACTACTCGTCCAATGGCATCCAACTAGCCACTCTGACATTATGACATGCATTAGATTGTGCCGTAGCGTGCCATCGTACATCTGTCTGTCTGTTCAACTTCCCCCCAAATCTCCATGTGAAGATGCGATTTGTCGACGACAGTTACACAATGCATGGGTTCACATTGTTCTAACCATTGATAAACTTTCGGACGTCAATGTTGACGTGGACACATTAGCATCTCGATGTGAGTTTCTCGCAAGCCTCATCCCATCTCCATCTCCATAGTCAAGCGTATTCAGGCTATTTGTACACCCAAATACGCCTAGCTAGGCATTGCATCTTGTATGACTTTTGGTGTTTGGCTTGCGGTTCTTGGGTAGAGATCCCGGTGGGAATTCATAGGAGATATGGAAATATGGAAATGGAATGGACTTTCAGTGTTCCAGTGCCACGGTTAGGATAATCATGGTCCGCCTAAAATTCGGAGTCTAGGATTTTAGCCATGTTATCTTTAGACCCCGGGTGGTGTGGCCTCGGCCTTCTAACCGTTATTCTAGAAAAGGATTAATCGGCGAAAGCTTTCATTTCAATCTATGTTTGGTGTTTCTCCTCATCATTGTTTCGAATGTCGATACAACTCTTCAATACGTGCAGTGCTGATTAGTCGTTTGCACTCTTGGCTCTCTCGAATATGCCCATGGATAAACAGCCCTTGGTTAATCCTATCCAATGAACTATCGAATGACCATAGACATTAGTTTCGTGACTTTCTACTCTTTTGAGTGAATCATGGATTCGTGGCAGCATTCTCATCTCATCTTCCTTCCCGGCGATCATCTGTCAACTCACATGGTCACCCTGCTGGATACCCAGGAAGGGAATCCGTAGGTAGCTCGTATACCCTTACCTGCAGTAATCCATGCCTGGGTGTGTAAACCTTATTGAAGTTCATTTAACGTATGTTGACTTACACCGTAGTAAATTCCGCTATCATGCTCGTTATCCATCGTTGCCCCCTTGCCTTGTTTGATTTGCTCCATCACAGCTTACCTCATGTGAACTTTATATTGACTGAATATCTCTCCCCGGAAAGAGGAAGATTTTCCCTGTCCATTTCCGCGGGGGTTCGTTACTCCGTAGACCGTTATCAAGCACTGCAAAAACGCTTTCCCAGACCCATCCGTCCCTGAATACGAATGAATTGTTACCATATAGTAAGAAGTCTCGTGCTGTCACCTGTGACGGCATTGCTTGCTTGGGTGTCCACGGCATGTGTTGTATTGACGCTTCTAACTGTTACAATATCAAAATAGTCTGCGAGCTACCTAGGTATCAAAACCTCAGTCATACATCAACTAATCAGATGAACTAATACCTTTAGCCTACCCGTCTTCTAATGTTCTTTCTTTTTTTTCGCAAACTTTCCACATTCCAACAGCATAGGACCCCACACCCAAAACTAATGCCGATTAGACTCGCAAACATCCCATCCATTCGTATAATCACTCCACTTTTTTAACATTTCGGTCTCGCATCTCGATCTTAGTCTCTGGCACTTTTCATCTTTTTACCCACGCATGTCCGCTTCAGTTCCACTCACAGGACACTGACTGGTACCAACTATACCTGGGCACGCATCGCTTGAAATCCCACGCTGCCATGCCATCCCACGTGTGCGGCTCGGCCTAAATGTCCTTCCATCCAAGCTTCCTCGCTTCGCTCGCACCAAAAATGCTCACTAGTCTTACATTTGTGACCCCATCTCGAGCCCCCTTCAACCAATCGCAACTTTTGAAACCGGTTCACACCCAATTCAAACTTCGCGATTATTTCCCAATCGAGTAACTTCGATTTCGATTTCGAGACTGCCTAACACTATCGCCGCATCGTGTGTGCACAAACCGTAACCGCAACCACAACCTAATACCTACTAAGCTAAGCAGATGTACCATACCGTCCCTGGCGTCCTATGACTATGAAGTGACATCTGTACCCTTTTGAATGAAGTATTAATGCCATTCGAGAAAATGAAATAAATAATAATAACAGTAATACCAGCTGCAATATAATAATAATCTACTCATCCCCACCCATCGATCATACTTTCTTGAAGATCTTCTTAAGCTTATTACTTTCTCCCTATCATTATTTATTGACTTTGAATTTGAAGGCTTCACATTTTTATAAGAATGGATGCTTTTCCTGTTGGTGTTTCATTCATATCTACGTTGGCAACTTTCTATATGAAACGAGTGTCGGGAGTTCGACCACATTAAGTAAATTAAACTTCAACTTCATTCATCGCTCGCTTGGAATTTACATTGCTCAAGCAATATTCAAAGAATCAAATTCCCATAATATATCGAACCCGGAAAATTTGTCATTTCTCATCAAAGCATTCTCGGGATTTTATTTGCTTTTTCTTCAGCATCACATTCTTCATCGTCGTCAGATCACTACATCGTATACCACGGCCTCCTAGCGTTTTTCGGGAAACAAGTTCACAACAATTCTACGAATCAAATTCCAAATTATATTCACATTTTCATATCAAAGCGTCTAAATGGTGACCACGATCCACACTCGATTTTTTCGCCATAGTCATAGTCAAGGACACGATACAAAGCCTTCAGTTAGTCATCAGTCGAGAAGAACGGAACGAGAGAGTTCGTTGCCAAGAAGAATGGATAGGGAAAGCTCCCTTCCACCAACTACATGTAGTAGAGGTCACACACATCCTCCTTGGAATACGACGGGTGTATTGAGGATAGCGAAATGTGAAAGTGTTTGTGGCTTTTGCATGAAAGAAACGGATACAGCTGCAAAATTGAGGAAACATGTTTCTGTTCATATCAAAAATGAAGGACTTAATTTGACGATAGCGGAGGCTGCTAGCGGAAGAGGAAAATTGTAAAATCTTCTATTCCGGGGGACTTTCCCCCCTGATAATTGTACATCATTTGCTAACCAATCGTATAGAGAAGTACCAACTCACAAATCTTCACATGAAAGATCAGGGTCTACGTCACATTACTCATCACATGGCAACACAACACCTCTGGAGGATGAACATCCCCAACTCACATACTCATCCCATACGCCTTCTTATTCATCCTACTCCCCGGCATCCCTCACTCCCTCACCATCACACTATACAAGTATAGCTCAACGACCCTTAACAACTTCAACCTCGAGCTACGATACATACCCCTCTCATCGATCCCCATCCAGTACCAGCGGCTTATCCTACTCTACAATCCCAAGTCCAAGCAGTACCTCAGCCCTCTCCAACTATCGCTCCCTAGCCCAAGGTTCTTCAACACACGCCATAAGCGATCCCTTCTCCTCGCTTCGCTCTCACGCTCTCCGCACAAAATTCGAATGGACCGTCATCACCCCCTCGGAAGGTTTCGCCATCCTCGACTATTGCAAGTCATTATCCCAAGCTACTGGCGAACAAGTGCCGTGCTATAACCGCGAAACGCTGTTTGATGAAGAGTGGCAAGCTCACATGAGAGACATTCATGGGGTTTATCTGATTTGGCCAGAAACGTGGATGAAGCGGGTTGAGGTATTGGATTTAGAGGGGGTGGGAGGAAAGATCGAAGGAGTCAATGATTTGGTTATGGAGGGGAAAGCGATAGATAACTGGGGGTTATTAGGGAATGAATGACAATTCAGAGAATATTCATGATTACGTACCGGGTTTTAGGAGGGAGCAATTGGACTGGAAAAACGATGAATACGGGATGGAATACTAGCATGGCATGCATGAATTACAAGGGATCATAGGGAATTCAATTTCTTTGCAGACGCAAAGATGGAGTTTGGGGACAAGAATTGGAAAGGCCTGGTACGGGGAATGCATTAGAAACTGGAAAGGTTACAAAGGAAGAAAAACACCGGCATGCGCTGAAAGTTTTATACATCATGATTTCCGTTCATTCGGATACATGGCTATTCTCATATTCATCACATGATGTGAATATAAGTAGGAGGGCAGAATGAATACAGGAATTCATAAACAATCTCTTCGATTAGATGTACTTATCAGTGTGATGGACTAAGAATTTACCAATTCAATATATACATCAGACTTGAAATTAAACCCTGTCATATCGTACATGAAATGAGTGCCACTGACAGTAGCATATATGGATAGATATCAAGAGTGTCTATAAAATATAGAGAAGATATAATAACATAACCGATTCACCGGCAATCTGAAAATAGACCAAAGGTTACTTGTAGAGAAAATTCCATCTCCGACCGCCAATACATGAATGTGGTGAAGGGTTGTCATATCAATATTTGGTTCGGTCCTGAAGTACTTGCGTTCCGAGAGAGATAACACTACCGGTACTGAACTACCATACCAATATGCAATGACAATAAAAATATACATCTGATGAAACACAAGAAACATAAACGTCGTAGAAAACTCGAATAGAAGTTTTCTATTCCATACACTCGAGCCTCCTCCTAAGCCCCTACTAAAATATTGAATAATGAGATATGCAACAAAACTTCTCCAATGCATGGTATTCACCCCGGAAAATTTTGTTTCGTCCGAATCTGATAATCCAGATCTAGACTCCAGTTATACGCCATGCATGCGTCTGGAATCATCAGAATGATCAAAATATATTTCTTCATTTCCTCATTACGTCATAAGTCCATAGGTATAGTAACATACAGGCAATGCTCTGGTATTCTCACGATCGTTCAACGCATCCATAACCATGAACCCAGCCATCTACATGTACAAACTAGCCACGGCTGTAATATCCCTTTTGATGATCTCTTGACAGGTTTGCATTTTTTGAAACAACTCAGGATCACCAATAATCCTAGCCGCATTTCTGACCTCTCTACAGGTCTCATCTAATCTCGTGATGACTCTTACAATAGTACCTTCAAGTACATCTGTCAGCATCGTAATATTCTTGAAACTCATTCCACGCGCCCATTCATATACGACTTCCATGAGTCCAAAACGCTCAGGATGAGCTTCAAAATCATTGGATTCAGATGTTGGTTGAATGACTTGATGTAATATTTGCATATCTGTGATCTTCTTTGAGAGTTCGAGTATTTTGATTTTTCCAGATTCTAAGGAGCTAGGAAGAGTTGGGACGACGGTTGTTTTTTCTTGGAAAATGAAGGCGCTAAGAAGAGAGACGATTTCCTCTGGCGTGTACGCCGAGAGTACGTTGTCAAGAATCAGTTCTGTGAGGATCAATTCGTCTGCGGAGTGTATCTCGCAAGCGACCTTTCCCTTGAGTTGAACGCGAGAGGCGTCATCGATAAAGTCTAGATCTTTGAGGACTTGGATTCGTTGTTCGTAGTCGGGTAATAGTTGAAGATTGTTGTCAGACATAAGTTGGCGAAGTTGAATGATATTGACTTGAATTAGCCATTGATCATGACACATTGCGAACTGGGGGTAAATTTATTAGTACATGTTGTATGATACAACCACAGACTTGAAGGTAAACCTACATGTTTCAAAAATGAGGGACATTTCAAGCAATTAGCTTCTTGGGCGATGGTAGCTTGTTCCACACGCTTCACAAGGTTTTCCCTCAATTGGAGAACCTTGATCTTAGACCAGTCCAATTCATCCCATATATCACTTTCCCATGATGAACACAAATTGAAAAGAATCTGTTTAGCGCTCTCATAAAGTTCACCGCCTTTATATATTTCAGGAACTACCCCCTTCAAGATTGTGTTCGTGACGCACTCCAAATCATCAACAGAAACATAGCAAGTCTTGGTAGAAATGTGCTTCTTGAGATTTGGAAGTTTAGTGAATGTTCCTCGAAACTTGGGTAGGAATGGCAACAAATCAGTTGTATCCCATTGATCTCTTCTTGTTCTAATTTCGAGAATATGGACAGATAGGCCATTCACATCTGTAGCACCGTCACGAACAAGAATACCGGGTGTGCGAACACCATCCTTGTGATAAACTACCAATCGACCTTTGACGAACATTCGACGACCAATAGCAGTTGCTAGTGATCCAATATGGACATCGCGAGTAAGTTGCTTGTAAGTCTGAGTTGCTTCATGGCAGTTATCTAAATCTTGTTCACAAATATCGCAAGGTTCTCTGGTGATCTTAGCTAGGTCTGCTTCGGACAATTTGACTGCCTTTTCATGCTCTGGTAGAAGTTGTTGGGTAGCATGTTCACTAAAACTTCTTTTAATCATCTCCTCGATTTTCAATGCCTCAACTCGTAAGAGGTTAAGTATCATGTTGTACGTCAATCTAAATTGGGAGCGAAGTTTTGACGGTTCTCCAAGGATCATTTGTCGAAGCTCAGTAACAGGTGGCGCTTCACCCCCTCCCGGTGCAACAATTATAACTGACCCTACAGTATCTAATCCACGACGACCTGCTCTACCAGCCATTTGAGTATACTCTCCAGGCAATAGATCACGGAAAGATTGTCCATCGTGCTTGCGATATCCAGAGAAGACAACTGTTCTGGTTGGCAAATTCAATCCCATGGCAAATGTTTCCGTGGCGAAAAGCACTTTAACCAAGGTTTGTGCGAATAGCATCTCAACGATTTCCTTCACAATAGGTAGAAGACCACCATGGTGAACAGCAATACCTCTCCCAAGTAGATCTCGTAATCGAATGATTTGTGGTAGTTGTCGGTCCTCTGGCTTCAGTCGAGCAATTGATTTTTCAATTGTCATATGTATCGCACTCTTTTCAGTCGCCGTACAGAAGTCCTGATTACTCAATGCATCTGCATTTTCTTCGCATCTCTTTTTGGAAAAGACGAAAATGCATGCTGGAAGCAGGTTTTCTTTTTTGAGAAATTGAACTAGATGTACCCACAATGTCTTGTCTTGAGCAGCAGTTGTTCGGCCTCCAGGTCTACCACCACGTCCCATATGTCCTGGGTTATGACTAGCACGAGGTGGTCCACTACCACCACGACCACCTCCACGTTGTGCCCCTCCACGTTGTTGACCACCTCCACGTTGTGCGCCGCCACGCCCATTCTGACCTTGACCTCTACCTCTTTGGTTTCCTCCCCCACGAGCATTTGAGGATTCTGGTGGAGGGAGAGCCTTTACTTTATCTCTTCCAGATAGTGCATCGTTTGCGGACTTCCAGCCCTTCTCGATGAACTTCTTTTCTGCATCCACGATCTTGTGCATGCCTTTATCTGCCCAAAGGTAATGTTCTAGTGGAATCGGTCTCTTCGGGGTTGAGATGACATAGATATCTTTCTTTTTAGTTCTTCCGACCCAGGATGCAAATTCGTAGGTGTTGGGAACAGTTGCGGACAGCAAAATTAATGTTACATGTTCTGGTAACATGATGATAACTTCTTCCCAAACCACTCCTCTCTCTAAATCATTAACGTAATGCACTTCATCGAAAATAACAAATTCCACATCTCTGATTAAATCAGCGCCCCTGTAAAGCATACTTCTTAAAATCTCCGTGGTCATGATAAGACAGCTCGCCTCAGGGTTGATCTGCACATCTCCCGTAAGAATACCAACTTCGTCGAAAACTTGTCGGAAATCTCGGAATTTTTGATTACTCAATGCTTTGATCGGAGATGTATAAATTGCCTTGGTCATATGCTTAGCGGCAAGAGCAATAGCATACTCTGCTACTACTGTTTTCCCTGCCGAAGTATGAGCAGCAACAAAGACTGAATCTCCGCTTTCCAAATGATAAACTGCTTCCTTTTGAAACGTATCCAGTTCGAATGGCCAATCTCTTGCCATGTCAGGAACTAATTCTCTGAAATTTGGAATGTCTCTCTTGACATCAACCATATGTGCCCATTCTTTCCCACTTCTCTTTGCGCTTGAGGCTGCTAGTGTACCATGAGGCTCCAGTGCCGGATACTCGACTGGCAACATTGAATCAATATCATCATCTTCTTCGTCTGAGCTTTCTGAAGAAGCTTCATCCTCCATGGCACCATCTGCTCCATTTGCAGACACTTCTTCGGCTGGTTCTTCCTCTAGGACATTCTTCACGTCTTCAGCCTCTTTCTCATCAACTCCTCCCCTCTTATCAAACTTTAGCCCCCTAGTAAATCCCGGTGGTACGCTTAATAGCCCATCCTCGCCACCAAAGTTTATGATTCTTTCCAGGCTCTTTTTTTCGGGTACTGTATTATCGTTTTTACCGACCTCTTCGTCCAGAGCAGCCGCAGCCACTACAGCATCTAATCCTCCGGGTGCGAATGGAAAGAAACCTGCTGCACCTCTAACAAAATCTGCCTTATTTGCTGGTTTTCTCATAAAAGACGTAGAGTTCTTAGCAGTTGCGCTGTTTGCTGGTACTGTAACTTCCTTGTAACCTGTAACCCGCCCTTCTAAACCTTCTCTAGTGAACCGTGTGATTGTACGTGTCTGGGTCGGAGCTAGTTGAAAAAGGTCTGTATAATTTGCTGGTGAGTCCCAGCGCCTGAATAAGAATAGGATGTTAGTATTGTCCAAGAAGCTGCCCATATTTTGGATCTCGCGCATATTGTCAAGCACACAAATGCACTAGGGCCCTAGTATGAAAATGGTGAAGGAAGAATAATAAGACTTACTGTTGAAGCCTATTCAACCATTCTGTAGAAAATGTGGTTGATGGTGTTAGGTACTTCTGTTCAAGCTCCTGTTTGAGCTCGTCGCGATTTTGCTTGATGCGTTTTGTCGGACGTTGCTCATCGAGTATGCTGTCAATCCAGTCATCCTGTGTTTCGAGATGAAGATCATCTAAAGCTGCGACTAGACCTTCTGCCATGGTTAACTGACAGATCTTCCACAAAGCTTGGAAGTGCTGTGTAAGTAGGTAGCTCCTGAAGCTGCAGCTTCTCAGGAACAGTACGTGCTTTACAAAATTATGGTGGGGGTGGGGTTCTTGGGCTTTGGGCTCCGCTCTGCACCAGCGACAAAAGTTGAATTATAGTGTTACAAATTTATTATCACTTGGGAATTCAGAGAATTTGAACAATTCCTTCCCAAATTCAAAGAAGACGAGTTTTACAATCTTTGTTATGTTTGAGATTCAATTCAATTGAACTCGATCGGCTCAATGACATAGCCAATTGCTCACCACGCTAGACCCACCATTGCCAATCACTTCAATTGACATCATATAAATCGTGTTGTTTAATAGGTTGCTTGTACTACGGAGAGTATTCTCTTTGGAATGCGAATCTGAATAAAAAAGTTTCATACGAAATATTTCACCTCAACGCCTCATAATGCTGCCATTGTAGACCCTAACGCCAGCCGCAACCTGTTCACCATCCCCCATCCATATCCATCATAGCTTCCATAGCATCCAAATCGTCTTCTTCCGCTTGTGTAGACTTTCCTGTATCTTGTTTCTCAGGTCGACGCGGAGGTGCATTGTCATTATCTGCGGCAAGCAATGCTTCGAGATCATCATCTAACATTTCGTCATCGCCCCCTTCCTGTTCTGCTTCTGCAAGTAATGCCTCTAGATCATCGTCCGGCGGCCCATCATCCCCAGCTGTGATAACTTTCGAGGGACCAAATATACTATCATTACCGCCACCAAAAATTGAAGTAGATTGTACTGTTGGGTTTTGTCGCGCATTCTTCGGAGTAGCATCATACATATCATTGAAGTCTGGATCTTGATTTGGAACTGGTGTTTTAGGTCTTTCGCTCGCTGCACTTTCGAATATTGGTGCTATCCTGGAGGCTGTCTTCTCTCGTTCATTGTCTTCGCGTGAAGGTAATTCTGGTTCATCAAATAGGGAATCTTCGTGGGCCGATGACTTAGGTTTCCCCTCACCAATCCAGTCCATTCTCGCAGATTGTATCATTTTTTTGTGACCCAGCTTTTCGACCATAGCTAATGCGTCAGCAAATTTAGCTTTCGGAAACAGATCATCGAGCCAGAGCTGGTAAAATGCAAGCAGACGAGCTGCATCTGAGTACTGTATTTCTGTGAGTTTGAAGCGGATATCCACGAAATTGTTACCATACATACCTCATGGCCTTTACCCTTGAACTTCAAATGATCTGCCGCTTTTTTCCGTAATTTTGGTATTCCTGCCGAAGACAAAAGTCTTAAAATCCATGTTAGTATCTCCAAGTCTATCTATTAGACAAATTGAACATACTTGTGCTCATCAAGTTTTACTCGAGGAGCCCGAGGCTTTTTAGTAACCTCGATTTCCTCATCAATACCAAGTCCTACACCACTTTTGGGATTTCTTTCTGAGTTCTTGGTTGTCTCTTTATCTTTGCTTCCAGGAACCACGTAATTGTCGCTGAAAGGATCATTTGCATCTCCAGCATCGTAATCGAATAGGTCATCTAGATCATCAAACTCGTTTCCACCGGCATTGGGCGTTTCGGTGGGAAGAGGCCTTGGTGGTGGAGAATCCATTTTATAAGTATCTGGATCAATGATCAACGTCCAGTAAATCTCGTTCCCTCAAAATTTAAGTACAGCCCGAATTCACATGGAAATTCAAAATTCGTTGTGTCAGACGCGTCTTCGATAAGGGAAGACGCGACGGATTGTAAGGCAAAAACCAATTTAAGTCAGGCAGAAATATCTTGACCTGGCCCATGCACAATTTAGCGTTTCCATATCGAACCTCCATCAAGAATTGACCTCACCAGTGCGCTGAATCCCAATTGTAAGCAATTGGTACATTTCAAAATGTCGAATACCGAGCAGAGGCCATTCGTGCCTTCAAAGAAAATCAACACCGAGTATCCTGTAAGTTCTCATCACTTTGCTGCAGAGCTTTTGCGCAAGAATCACATCGGCTAACTGCTCCCAAGCTCATCGACAGTGACCCGTACGTTCTATAACCCCGCAAGTAGTACCGCGAGAGGGGGCAAAATACTGATAGTATGATACAGACATATAAAAAGAGTACTTGGCTATGCAAGACCATCGGACTATGCGGTTGGAGCAGCGACGGCTACCGCAGGACCGGGTTTGATGTTATTGTGGGAACGAATTTCACCTTCACTCGTTGGAAAAGGAGGATTTGCTCCAATCATGCGATTGTCTGGAGTTATTGGTGCTGGAGCTGGTTTCTTCATGTTTTACCAACGTTCTATACGTATGTATTCATATCAATATCTTCCCCGCGCTATTCTCCGCTCTATTCCCGCGCCTTTACTTGAATCCCTTCGGATGTGCTAATTTACAATGACAGTGCGGTTCTACGGTTTCACGGAGAACAAGCGTGAGCAAGAAATGGATATGAGAGAAATGGTGAACAAAGTTAAGAAGGGAGAGTCTTTATATGGTGAAAGCTCAACTACACCATATATTCAAGGAGTCGCATCGAGGAACTCGAGATATGCAGGAGTTTGGATGCATGTTATGCCTTGGTTTAACATGGTAAACCACAACCAGCATGGAGTTGATACAGCCAAGTACTATCAACAAGCCGAGAGGGAGTTGGAAGCCGAGAGTTCGGGAAAGAAACTGTCCAACTAGAAGTGCAGGTAGTGATGACGCGGCGCTTATGGAAAATATGTTTTGGAGGTGAATCGAGCAAATCGAAAAGAACGATTGTAGATAGGGATACTGAAATGATGCGCTTAGCTTTTCGGTCGTAAGTCTGAGTTGTGAATCTGTAAGTGTTTACATGACGTTTATATATTTAATGTTCGCGTGATATGCATCATCATGTCTTTTCATAATATACTACCCGGGGTATATATCGACTGTCTATTGTTTCCAAACCATACGCCATCTATCTTTTAGAAGCCACCCAATAGACCGAAAGATCTCAAATTTGACTCGTTTCATCACCCTTCGCTCTCGAATCTATTATTGGTTCCACCTCTAACTTCAAGACTCTCTCCTTCTTATTTCTGGGCTCGGGCGCTGTAGCATATTAGCTTTGTTAGTTCGTCAAAAAGTGGAAATACAATCAGAATATTTACCCCTTCCATTCTCTTGGACATAAAATCTCCTGAGAATAACAATTGCTTCTTCTCGCAACCATCCGCCACTAACCTCATAGTCTCCCGCATTTTTCTCGGTTCTCATTTCGTCGAGTGTCTGATCGTTGCCATCTCTCGCTTTGTCTTCGGCGGCGTCATGACTATCGAATTTTCCGTTCTCAACATGAATGTTCAAAACTCCACCGTTGCCTCCAAACTTATCATTAACCGCCCCATACCATACTTTTCGTATTCCAAATTGTTGTAATAACGAGGCACACATTATACATGGTTCTATCGTGACGTATAGATCCAGACTTCTCATATCTTCCGGCCCATAGCTACGTTTTGAATTTTCACTCCCATCAACTTTTTCGTCGCGGCACTCAATTTCACTCTCTCCTCTCTTTCTCTTAGCGATTCTATTCTCATCCACATCGCCACGTTCAAGCTTGGGGCTCGAAGATAATAGTTCATCAATGGCAATAAACTCTGCATGTCTTGTCCCATTATAGCTCCTGTTGGTGGCATTCATTCCTCTAGCTACAACCTTCTTAAGGGTCGGATCAACAAGTACACAACCTACGGGAGTCTCGTTGGTGCTCAAAGCGAGATTTGCCTACAAATATGTCAACATTGATGCTAAAAGAATAGATAACTAGATAAAATACCATGGCAAGAGCTTCACGCATGAAAAATATATGTCTGTCTATTTCATCTTGAGTCATAAATTTTGCATCGGGTGGCAGATTTATTTGCGATGGCACTTTCGTATCAGAGATGATATCTGAATTTATCAATGAAGACTCCATAGTTTTGGATTGATCACTTGCTCCCTTGACTTCAAGTGGGCAGAGAAAAACTTCTCAGTGATGAGGAAGAGAATCCCGTGACGAGCGAAAGGCTGGAATTTTAAGTCACATGACCCAATTGGACACAAAGACTTTGCTCCAAGTGCTTTCGCTTACTATCTATCTCTAGCTGTCACCAGAAATTGTATTATAGAATGTTGACATCACTGTTGGTCCCTTGCAATTTCGCGAAAGATGCTAAGATACACTTAACAAGAAAAGATCAAAGAGTTGTAATCATGAGGAAAACCCTAATTGTCCAAAGTGCAGAGATTGAGGCCGGCAACGAATAATCTATCAAACCCTAAAGCTGTCCAGATGTTGATAGAGGAATATCATAATTTAAGCCTGATAGGTACTTTCAAGACCTCGAACCTATAAATACTCACTAAACTATTGATTATCGGAACTCAAAAGTTTGATAATCTTGATCAGCAAAATATCAATTCGGTAGTCAACATTATTTGAGACATAAGTCAATCCAAAATGATTCAAGCTTTCAATAACCTTCACCAATTCTTCGATAACGAATTGAGTTAAATTCAGTTTTTCAAAACAAGGGACAAGACTTCCATGGAAGCAAATGAGAACCGCAAATTGCTAGAGATATATAGGTTTATGTATTGATATTCCATAATTAACCAAAGGAATACACTACTTCGAGATTTTCATTTTACTATTTAGAGTTTTGGCTAATTGTTCGTCTCCGGCCGGCTGGTAATGTGCAGTTTGTACCTAGAAACTTTTCGGCGCTCTCTTCTTACAACACTTCACTTGCGAGACTACCCCTATTTATGGTTCTTCTATTACGAAGTCTTATTGAGTCTCGTTCTTATGATCTACAGGGCATAAGCTATTGGTGAGCTTTACATTCAGAGGTAGCTCTATCAATGGTTCAGTCTTCACGACAAATTCCATGTCAGCTTGGTTCGAATCTGGGAGTCTCTCCATTATTGAATTGGAAGTAGTTTGAGACCTTTCGCGATTAGTCTGGAAGCTTTGATCCCTTTAGTTGTCGTTCCAAAGTTGCTTGAAAGTCGTAGCAGGGCTTTCAAGGTCAATTGTCTCGTATTCGGACAGCTTGTCTTTCTTCAAAGATTCATGTCAACAAGTGTTCTGGGCCGTCTTAAGACATATATCAGTATATATAAGAGAAGACATGACGCATCTAAATTCCGTTTCATCATTAGCAACGTCTCCATCTTCAAGTGAGAGTCATCTGCATTCCATATCAAACAGATATCCTACGACTTCTTGCAGTGATCATAATCTCCACTCAATCAACCTTTTAAAACACCAAACACATTCGCATCACCAAACCGAAGATGCATTTAACCAAGCCAGCTCTCGTCGCTGCTTCCCTCTTATGGGCTACCGCCTTTGCCTCTCCCATCAACTCGTGAGTCTACACCCTGAAGAAATACTCAATTTCATATCATTGCACCTCTCAAATCTCCAATCTTCTTCTTTCATCAAACTTATACTCTATTCTCTCATCTTAAAAGCTAACATTTAATTTTAAGTCCAGCCATACTCAGAACTAGAGGACTCATTGGTGGCTCCACAACCGATGGTAATACGAAAGACATTACAGGCAGTACCGCTGCCGGTAATCCTGTAGGAGATGACAATACGAAAAGTATTTCCAAAAGTAATGCTGTCGAGGGTGCTATAGACAGTTTTCATTTGGACGATTTTGCAGGGAGTCTTACTGCCCGCGATGTTTCAAAGAGAGGTCATAGACGTAGCACTGGCCCTTCTTCATCTGGTGTTGTCACTGATGTAGTTGGTGATAACTCCGATATTACACGAAATGATTCTGCGAATGATTCGAACGGTGGTGGTCCCTCTGATTTACCTAGTGCTTTCTCTGGTTCATTTGGTCCTTCCCCTTCTTCATCTAGTGGTGTCACTGATGCAGTTGGTGATAACTCCGATATTGCACAAAATGATTCTGCGAAGGATGCGAATGATGCGAACGATGCTAAACCAGATTCTGGTATTATTAGCGGTCTTTTGAGGCGTGGTATTGTTGGTGCTAATACGGAAGGTCTTACTGCCCGCGATGTTTCAAAGAGGCATCATCATAGTCATAGCAGTCATGGACATGGGATTGCCCAAAATACAGCTGGTGGTGTCACTGATGCAGCTGGTGATAACTTCGGTATTGTACAAAATGATTCTGCGAACGATGCGAACGATGCGAACGATGCGGTTGATGCTAAACCAAATCCTGGTATTATTGGCGTTAATACCGGTCTTGCCAATATTGTTCGTCCTTTGGGGCGTGGTATTGTCGGTGCTAACGGCGCTGAGAAGCGTTTTGTTGCCCGCGATAATGACGGTGCTGTACACGATGCTAATAAAGCTGTACACAATGCCAACAAAGCTTTACATGATACCCTGCATGGATTGCTGCATGGGATATTACGCTGAGCTGAAAAGTCCGATCAGAAAAAGGGCATTTTGGTGGCTTGGACACCAGCTTTGCCTCTGATAGTATGTTAGGCGTTTAGTGGGAAGTCATATGTATACACCCGTCAGGTCATAGAGATTCCTGGTTCGGTAATTCTGTCGATATTATCGTTGTTGATGTACTTCTCTTGTTCAGCGGATCTATTATACACGTATTGGTAGTTCATTTTATACATAATACACAAACAAGCATTCTTGATTTAATTTCAACAGTTTATAATACTTCTTTTACGCAATGAAATAAAGATTTAAAACTCCAAACATAGCCTCATCAAAATTATTTATGCGTGCATTTCTAGATCAGCCCTTGGTCTCAGCTAATAAGCCTCAGCAGATCTTTCTTCTAGATATCAATTTTTCTGATGATAAAATGTTTAGCGCGGAGATCAGTGACTTCCCGTAAGTTACTAATACTACTGTGCTCGATGCATACCAAATATCAGATGACGAAATTATGGGAATGCGAAAACAGAGTTCCTGGTTCTTGTACCTGAAGGGAAGGACAATATAAAGATAAAGATGACTGACTACTAAACACACGCATTTCGTATTTAAACCCTTATTTTGAGAAGGTGCGAAATATTGATGGTAGCTTGGTTTGACCGTGTGAACAAAGAACCCTATTTTCATTCTCATTAGTGGCGGCTATACACCTTTTATACGCCAAGACACAATCAAAACCATATTAATATATTCTTACTATATCCTAATTACTGCAGAATGGTTCTTGACTCCCATCATTCATTCGTGATATTCATAGCATTCCAACAAGTGCTCACGTGATCATGCCATAAGTCGTGACTCACACCCTGGAACATCGACGCTTCGTAAATCCAAATCGAGTTCATGCAAAGTTTCAAATTTCAAGACATGTCTCTTGCCAAAAGACCCAAAGAAAAGAAGTCGGGCAAAGGCTGCTGGACGTGTAAAAGTAAGCACACATCTACAACCATTCTCTCAATCCCCGTAACCTTTACTGCCCCGCCATCCAATGTAACCCCCACATTGATGTTCACGATCTAACAGTTCATGAAGGCAGAAAAATTGGATGCGACAAAGGCATTCCTCATTGCAATAATTGCAAAAGAACAGGTCGGTTTTGCGAAGGTTATGGTGTGAAACTTCACTGGCCAGAATCGGGCGATGGACGGAGGCCGATTCATTCTTGGGAGAATGAAGCTCATCTACCTGAACAAACTTTTCTGGCTTTCCCGACACGTGAAAAATATCAATTTTTGAATTCAAACTTCCTTGACTTGAAGATTGCTTCTGGTTATCAGCAGGAATGCTATTCAACACATCGGTATATGACAAGCCCTCAGAGAAGCCTCAAGTTTGGATATGAAACTACTCTTGGGTCACGGGATGCGACATTATTATCTTATTGTAAGCCGAAGGAGTTCTCCACATAATGAAAATACATTAACAAGCTCCTATAGATACAGAGGTTTTATCTCGCATGATTACTACCATTGATGATAGTTTGAATGGTTTTCGGAATTACCTACTTCCAAATGCTCTTGCAGATCGCTACCTTTCATGTCTGAGTCTTCGATATGCTATCCTTGCAATATCGGCATACCATTTATGGGGGACTGAAGCTGCAGTACAATACAAGGTTTCTGCTATAAGCTTTTTATCAAAGTCTATTCAAAGAGGAGATGGTGGACTTCGAGGGCAATTTGCTACTTGCATGATGCTTTGTGTGGGCGATGTAAGTATATCTAAGCTGCAATAATTAAAGGCTTACATCTCTTAACTCCGGATAGGTTTTTGATGGGGCTGATGGAAGTTGGCCTACACATCTCAAAGCTGCAAGGGCTATTGGCTTAACAATGACAAAAGATCATTTTCTAAATACTTGGCTTTTATATCATGATGTCTTAGCAGACTTTAGCTTGGGGAGTCGGCAGAGACAATCTCTAAGTACTACATTCTTGGGGGCCCCGAGTGCAAACCCCGAGAACAAAATCGTAAGTTATGCGCAGTCATGAAAAGGATGAAGCTGAAACTTGCAGATCATTGGATCGCTAGGATGTTCGCTTGAAGTCCTCGAATGTATATCCTGTATCAACGAGCTTTCTGGATTAACAGAAAGGCAAGGAGAATTTCAGGATTTTGCCCGAGGGCTTGTAAAACAACTCGAAAATGCTCATCAAATCTCCGCAATCATGGAAGATGACACCACTGGTAAGATTGATCAGATGAAAATAGAAAATACGGCTGAACTTTACCGGCTGGGTGCCCTCATATATCTTCATTCAATATTATCAGTACCTTCCGACTCCGATATAATACAAGATCTAGTTAGTAAAGCTTTGGCAATTCTGACTAGGAACGGTATTTGTACTAGTCCATGGCCATTATTCATAGCGGCATGTGAAGTTGTATCTGACGAGCAACGAATTCAAATTCTTGATGTCTTGGAAGATATGCAGAGTGAAAGGAGAATTGGAAATTTAGAAATAGTGAGAGGTATTATAGAAACTGTATGGAAGCAGATGGATTTGGTAGAAGGTAATGGCGCAAGTAAGAGAGTTGACTGGAGGAAATTGGTTGACATGCGGAAACGAATACCTTCCTTCATCTGAGAAAATAGAGTAATTGTTGGCGATGATGTAAGATTGTCAATACATAGAATATCAAGATAGAATAACAATCCTTTAATGCTGTATCAACCTTTCGGTTAAATGCTTCACTTCTTTCACGCTGAACTCAGCGGAAGAACGTTGACCTCTACCAATTCTTCTCCAATCCCTCTTCTCGAAGCCTCCTCAAGGATAGCCTCGGTAGCAGTAGCACCAACTCTCGTGACTCCCAGTGCCCTAACTCTTAATAAATCATCCAGAGTCCTAACCCCACCAGCAGCCTTAATCTGTACCCCTTCCTTTACATTCTCCCTCATCAGATTGAGATGTGGTAATGTGGCACCTTGGTAATTGTACATCCCATTACTTTGTTTCACAAACCCATATCCCGTACTAGTCTTCACGAATGCTACCCCAACCTCACTGCAAATATGACACAACTTCACAATATCCGCATCGGTAAGAAAGTCATTTTCGAAGATAACTTTCAATATCGAATCCTTAGACACTACAGCTTCATTGACGGCTTGGATTTCCTTTTGAACATAGTCCCAGTCTCCCCCCAATGCTTTGCCGATATTAATCACCATATCAATCTCTTTTCCACCAGCTTCCGCGGCTTTAGTCGCTTCAAACACCTTGACTTCTGTAGTGCTATTCCCAGCAGGAAATCCAATCACGGGACATACGTCGACACCAGTTCCTTTGAGAGCAGAGACGGCTTGCTCAATAGAGTATGGTTTGACACAAGCTGTTGCAACTTCATATTTGGCGGCGATGGAAAGACCAGTGGCGATTTCGGTATCGGACATGGTGGGGTGGAGGAGAGAATGGTCAATCATTTTGGCAAGGATGGGGAGGGATACTAAAATTGTCGGTGGAAATTTAATTGAGGATGCCATATTGAGGTATTTGCGTATTGGATATTGGATATTAGACTGTTTAGATTACTTGTTGGAAGATATTTACGAGAATCAAGTATGCACAACACTGGTTGCTTTATACCAAGTAAATGGGGATGTAACGCTGGTATGGGCCAAGAGGTGGGGCTCTTTACAAAGAGTCCAATAGGACAGCAAAATACATAACAAACAGTTCAACCACAGCTCTCAGTCCCATTTATCAAAGATCGTCTCAATGTAGATTGCGAGTCAAATGAGAGGGACATGTAGTCAGATGTGAGCCGAGCGCTTCCCTACATCGGCCTCGTTTGCGCATTTCCGGCTAAGGATCTGGGAGGGATTATGTCTTCCACAAGCTCGATGAGGAGGTCGCAAACCCCAAATTGTGGGTGAAGCAATGCTGCGATATTTGCCTCATCGAAGACAAAAATTGAATAGATGAGTAGGCCTGCGTTGTGCTCGGTAGTGGCAGAACATATGCCGTTGCTGAAGAGGTGCGCGTTTTCGAAAGTTCATGATCGATCAATTGTGGTTAGCGCTCGCATTCATTATTGACACATACTAAAGTTTTCATGCTATGTAACTGCTGTCAACTATTCCTAGGAGATATATGGGGCAGTTAGACCCGTCAATTGTAGATCCTGATCGAAGTCGAGGATTTAAAGATTCGCCAGTGCAGAGGAGAAGGTTGCAGACATTTTTGTGCATTTTCTCACGCATTCGATCTTCATGAAGCTTAATTTTGGAAGTCATTTATGGATTAGAATTGTCATCCCAAAACTTTCGAATTACTTGCTCCTATGATCAATAATGGATGATAAATAGCCATATTGGGTGAGTATTCGTTTCTTGCTTCGAAATACTATTTTGCCAAATGTCATCAATTTGCCACGATAGACATCTATCTCACCATCGTCCCTTCTCTCATTGTTGGTGCTGTTCTTGTTCTACATTTAGATAGTTGACTATGATCGAATAATTTCCTTCTAAAGTTTACGTTCCTGTTAGCCCATAGAACAATTCTTGTTCAGAATGATCATGATACGTAAATGTATAAGTTTTCGACAAGGCGGCCGTTGTGTGTCGTTCTGAACCTTTCCTTGAGTTCTTCTCTCCTTCCAATAGAAGTCAAATTTGAGTGGTATTTATCTGAATTCACACGAAAGTTTGGCGTGTATTCTCTTCATTCTATATATGGAAGTTGCTCCCCTTGGACTTCAAATATCATCTTCGCTCTCCTCTTCTTTTTCTCCTGGTTTCATAACTCACATCCATTCATTTTCGTTCTTTGCCAAACACTATAATTATTTACTCCATGATATCAAATGATTTCTCACTTCAAGCTCTAACTTATAAGTCAAAGACATTGGAAGAGCTTTTGAGCTACTGTTTTTAAATCACACCTCTAACTCCTACCTTCAAATTTCACATCCTCCTTAATTCTTACACTTCAATATGGCCAAGAAAAAGAAGAGCAGTTGTCGAGAATCTCCTGAAGATACTGTCAGGCGGCTTAAGAAAGAAAGATTCGCAAGAATAAATGCCGAAGCCAGGCACGAAATCATACAAAACCGTATTTTGGCAGCCGAGGAAATGGTAGCAAATGTGAGTCTAACTCAGCTTCCTAAACTCTTTGATTTCAATATCTACGCATTTTTCAGATTCAGTATTAATCTCCTTAATTGCCCCATTTGCCTCTTGGAGTTGTATATCAAGAAGTACCTGTGCAATCGTATCTGAAATCTTTTAAGTCTGTTGATGGTCTTCAAGTTTCTGGAACGCTTTGGGCATTTCGATTAGTTCTTCGTTGTGGTGCATTGGATTACAACCCTAATACACTATCTTTGTAGTAAACTGCTAAATCTCCAATTTCACAGCGCACAAAATTGCACTTCCTTTCGTCGAAAGCAATTGCAGCAGGTCCAGTCGAAACTTTTGACCTATTCCCCGTGGAAGTCAAGCTACAAATACTCAAAGAATTGACAGACATTAACTCGTTGCACTCCTTAATTTCCGTCTCCCGATCTTTCCATGAATTTTATATCAATGACCGAGATCAACGCGAAATATTCTGCAAAGTCCTCGTCGAAGAAATGACCCTTCCTATCTTCCTTCAAGCGGTTGCCATATTCAGCAACTCAGTACGCAGTATACGATGGACAGGCAAATGGACTGAGGCATTCCAGAATGTGGGCGAGTTTATGGACCAGTATTCCACAAATTCAAAAGTCGAAATCTTCAACCATAGAAGTTATAACATGAGAACCCTGGTCCGGATTGCAGAATTTCATTTGACAATAAAAGCTGTCGCTCACGATTTTTTCAAATCTTGTTTAGATTTGCATCCAAAGACGCACGAGAGGTATGAGAAAAACGGATTAAAGAGGCTCGAGGAGCTTCGAATACAACGAGCTTTCTATAATCTTGAGCTCTACCTCCGTATCTTTAAACGCGGCGATCATTATCTCAATAAACAAACTTTGTTGAACGAGCAGTTATACGGAATAATCCCAGGGCGTCTAAAGATTAGGCGAGAAATTCATGAGTCATTCTTTAATCATTTCAGCTATTGGGAAATCGAAGAGATAGTCTCGGTAAAAGACTACATGGAAAGAGAATACAATGATATCATCAACGAATGCAAAGATTTTTTGGCAAAATATTCCCAGGCTCAACAGTACGGTTCTTCATCGACTCTAAAAAGAATAAATGAAGCGGGGAACATCAAGTTCGGCGGCAACGATGATTTCACGAACCGTTACAACAAATTCACTCGAACTTTTATCAACAAGGGTATTGAGTTGTTTTGGAAGGTTTGCAACCAAAATGGACCCAAGACGAAAATTCCTCTTATAGACATCTCAATACAACAAGACACCTTGCTATTGTCTACTCAATTCACTAAGATGAAGATTATTGAACTATATATGAAAGACCAGGCCATGAATATTCAACCAAGCCAAACTATAATATCAAAATGCTCTCAATTTGTGAGATGTTATAATCACTTTCGTGGAAGCAGACCGGGGCAACTCGATCTTCCAAGCTCCATCTACGCATGGTGTTATATGTATCAGCTTCTGATAACCCACATTTGTTACTATCGGGACTACTGGTCATCTTGGGGTTATTGTATGTGGGACGTGGAGCGAATGCCCCGCATTCGAGATTTTTATCGGCATGGTTTCATCGAATTTGAACATGGTCCAAGGTCACGTTTGAGCTCTCAGGTTGTACCTTTAATTAGTAATGTTGAGTAAGTTTGAATAGCGTTGATGCTACAGGCATCAAATCTGATTACACCATCAGCGTATTTGTTTAGTTTAGGTATTAGAATCAAAATAACCATTCAAACTTCCATAACTTGTAAACCACAATGTTCTGATTATGTCTTGACAATCAAGTGGTCGTTTAGACTTACAACAGAAGCACTTGCAAGCACTGAATCCTGTTGCGTTAATGGTTGATTCATTTCTTCATCTGCAGAGAGGTCTATCTTCCTTCTAGGAACTTCAATATTCAAGCTCGTTGAAAAGCAAATTCATTTCAAAAGTTGGAAGCACACACCATTTCCTTTTGGGTTGGGCTATTGGGAGCTCGACGCCGTATGTCACGATGAGCTTGCAATTGAGGAAAGATGGTGTCGCTTTGATCATATCAAGTATGACCTACAACGAAACGGATTTTGCTAAGTAATGGAGTCATGGAGCCCAAGAGATTGAAGCTAGCATCTTTGATGCTCGAATATTATTAGTGATATGATATTCATGTGTTTTTACGTAGATTGAAAGACGGCCTTGTACTTGCGACCACTTGGAAAGGCTTGATGGAGTCAACGGTTTGTCAAATTCTAAAAAGAGGAAAGGAGCACGTATATCGAGTTCTTGAAGAGCGAAGTGAAACAGTCTCCTCGAGAGATAGAGATGCATTGCGAGGTTTGACCCCGTGACTTGAATGTGTTGCCAAAGATGGAAGTTGCGACCTCAGCGCTATCAAGGGTAACATCATTTGGTTTGAACTTTTCATTTTTCATTTTTCACTTTTCAACTTCGCAGTCTTCATCGTCAGAAAAACCTGTCTCGATGATGTTCAATGTTTCCTTGATTTGAGGAGAATGATAAATTGATTCCCGATTCATTGAGGAACTGGGTGTGATCTCATTGTTCTCCTGCAATTAGGTGAGGTTATCCAGATGCTTCCTCTGATCCTTCTCTTCGCCACCGTCACATTCACCTTCGAGTATTTCTCTCTTTCGAAAGTCTTGTAGGAATATCAGACCATAATCATGGATAATGATGCTACTTCCTCATTTGTAGTTGCCCCCATCTTAGCAGCCTATTTCCTGCCTTGCATTCGCTGACTTCGGTCGTGATACCATCTGCATCTGAGTCTCTGAGTTACCAGCCCAGGTTTGAGAACTATTGCAAGGATATTATATTTGCTACTGATGGTCATTCCGGCAAAGAATTTCGGCTGTGGATGGTAGAGAACAACGGAAATCTTCTCCCATGGACAGTTCCTCTTGGACCAGCGACTTGGAAGGTTCGAATATCCGAAACTTGGAGGTACATTGAGCTTCATAGCCCAACAAGTACAACCTTACACATTTTCGCGTTAGCCCGACTAGGAAAAGATATGAAGTGGGGGCTTCGAAGGGATTATCTGAGTGAGTGTATCTACTTCGACGACAATACGTGCTTGTTTTGGACCACCGAAGAGCTTCGGAGACTCCTCTATCTGCGCGAGAATGGTCAAAATCTATATCGAATTTTAGGGAGCATTCTTGCGCGAAGTTTTTATTGCAAGGAATCATTGGAGTGCCTGATAAAGATTGATCCAAAAGCATTTGTTGATCCAGTTACAACATATAGATGGACAAGATGTTGCAGTTGTCAATTTGAACATTTTAATAGATGGCCGATCCGGTGGCCATCTTATAGGTCAGATCGGTTCTTCGTATTGATGAGGGATTTGATATTGAAGAAGAGGTGCGGAAGATACATATCTTCGAATGAGTGACACGAACCTCGGCAAAGCGAGGACGTCCAAACGGTGGTCTAAACGCGATTTAATGATCTCAAAATTTAAACATTTAATTGGCAGCAGCTAGTGATAATAGATACTCTTCAAGCTATCATTCCAATTTTTTCCATTCTTTATGAGTTTCTCTTTTTCCTGCAAGTCAGTTTTCCTCATGTCGTCTGGTTTCGGTCGGAAACAACAATTAGTGCCCGTAAATATATCTCAGCCTCGGAGACAAGTTCTCTAGAACCCTGTCGAGACTTCGATTATTTATATTTCTGGAGTATCCTCAATGCTCAATATCATCATCATAATCATTATCAGCATCCCGGTCTTTTCGACTAGTCACGTTGAGTCGATAAAATGATACACTTCCATCTTCTTCTGGGTTATCTGGCACTCAATACCTACCTTTACATACCGCTCAACCAGCTTTTTCTTGGGAATACCGGTGTTCCTGTAGAACGATGAATGGCATGATCTGGTGATAGCTCCGCCTTAGGAAAAATTACGGGCATTGATGGCAGAATGCCATTCTTTTGCTCTGTGCTGGGATTCCTGATGAGATTGGAACTTCGGGGGAGAGAATGATTGGGAATTCTTCATTTATGTCTGATTTCGAAAAGATCCCTGATCCGAACTAACCCTAAATATCGGAGTTATTGAAGAACATATTTAGCCACCGCTAATATCACAATCTTGGCTTTAAATTGCTTATCATCTTGAAGTACCTATGAGCCATTAGTCTTACATCAAGAGAATGGATTTATACGGCCCAGGATTCAACTTCAGTGAAAAGGCGAATGATGAGCTACAATACCATCTGCTATGTATCTCAAACGCAGAAACCTTAAAAATTATTAATATTAACTTGCCAAGACAACTCCATGGACGAACAAACAACGAAAAGAGCCAAAATGAACAGAAAAGATATGGTCACTGTCTTACAGGCCCTGAAAGATAGAGTCGGCTCTCTCGAGTGTGAAATCTCAAGGAAGGACGCAGAACTTCAAGAAAAGAACCTCGTTATTGGGTTTCTCCGAGACGAATGTTAAAGATTTGCGGCACAAAACACGACTGCCCTTGTAGCCGGAAATTCACAAATCTTACCTTATGTTCCTATTTTTGATGTCGATGAGAATGGAAAACATTCGATCTACTTCTTTTATTGGCGAGAGAGAATCAAGTCGAAATTGGATATGGATCATTATTTGGGAGCTAGTCGTATGGAATACGTTGTGTCTCGCCTTGGCAGTGGCCCTTCAACATCTGTTTAAAAGAGATATCCAACAGCAGAACAAATGCTTGACAAGGCTTTGAACAAAATCTATGTCAACAAGTATCGAAAAGATGATGCCGAAGTCGCTTATCGCCGTTTGTTTCAGAAGGACGGTGAGCTATTTCTACTATTTTGGAAAGAGTTTCAAAGACTAGGTGCGATCCTCGAAATGACAGAAACAATGATGGTTCATGACTTGTATGGGAAACTCAATCTCAGATTGCGGAAGGCTTTGATAGAAATCAATTTTGAGAATATTGAAGATTCAGGAAGGATATGTAGGATTGAGGATAGAAAGTTGCGACAAATGCAGTATTTGAATGGTCCTGACGAAGAATGAGTCGGCATATTAAAGACGGTTAGGAGTTATAGATCTGGATGAAGGAAGCAGTGCGTGGACTGTGCTTCAGGTCGACATTGTGGCACCCAATTAATTGCCGCAAGGTTTTGGCCACTGTTACCCGGTGTTCTTTTTTCGTTCCGAGCTGAGGGGTGAGGGGGGACTGCTGCAATTCTACGGTAGATTAGCATTTCGAAACATGTGATATGACCGGAAATCAACCAAAGAAGGCATTATTTTCAGATCCCCAGGATTTTGGATTAGAGATTGCCGAATTTTCCTTGGTTGTTGTCGGGGTGTCAACCATGTGATCATAATAGCGCACTGTAATAGTTAGCGAGGCGCTAGCGCTTCCTCGTACAAATATACAGCTTCCCATAGTTAATAACGGTCAAGAACAATTACAGCCATGACAGACAGTAAAATGCTTTGCACTTATCAATCAAGTTGATGACAATGGTTTTTGAGGTGCTGGATTATCTAAAGAACAATTGGACGAGTGTAATGGGTTCAACTTTAGCACTTTCAAGTCGTCCTCATCCGGCTGACGGGTTAGTTGGTACTGCAAAGCTTTGGTTGGAAGCATGGTTGGGCAAATTAGTTGTCAATCTTATAAGCTCGGGACCATTTTGTAAGAATGCGATAAGGACTAATGGGCATTTAAGAGTCTCTTGAAAGTAGGTTCCCATGAGAAACTGTCCATCTAGACTTTTATATGACTCGGTATTATAATTTCCCTGCAGATACCTGCCTCTGGTAGAAATTCAAAAGTCACCATTTACCATCAAAATGTTATCAGATGTATCAATAATCGTCTCAAAGAACGCCATCAATTTCTCAATCGCTTATCGGAGGGTGAATGGTCCACAAGAGACAACATCAGTTGTGCTGTTACCCTCCGGCTAGAGAAGTGATTTTATCAAGGACAACAATAGGCCAAAGGCTCTTTAGGTTTTAGAAGTCGCATCATGACATCTCATTTATAGTGTGGAAAACAGCTCTTAGAATCTAAAACCTCAGACCATGGATCAGCATTCCTATTTCTCGACATTTTGGAAGGATTTTTGCAATCGCCATGAAATCAAAAGTTTGATATCTCCTTGTTTTATCAACAGAAAAACAATTCCTGGTTTGGTCTTAGTATTAATCTTTTATACTCACAACAATTGTAGCAAATTAGTCACAATGCTGAGAGGTGTCAGTAGTTCACCACCCTATTATACTTGATTACTCTGGCAGTGCGATGGAGGGTTCCATCAGCGTTGTTGGCGGTGGTAGTGTTCAATACGTAGGCTACGCAACGGGTACCCATGGGGCGGGTAATGACCTCGATGGGTAATCTGCAGGTTACCTATTGGTGGGGCGGGTAATTCAAAATTTGGGATGGGTATTTATAAATAATCTGTAGATTATCCGTGGATTGTTTATATATTTGTGGGTTATTTATTAATTTATAGATATATGAGTAATCTGTGGATATATGGATAATCTATATCTCTATATTGTATAACTTTTATAAAACTAGTATAATTTTATAATTAGTATAAAGATTAGTATAAAATTAATATAAATTTAAACTTGGATTATTTTTAAATGGGAATAGTTTCAAATTTAAATGAAAAAAATAGGGAATTATTTAATTATTTATGAATTATTTATAGATAATTTATATATCTATGGATTATTTACAGATAATCTATATATTTATAAGTAATCTATATATTTATAGATAGATAGATTATCTACAAATAACCTGCAAATTATTTATAACAAAGCAAATAACTTTAAATCTGAATAAATAATCTACAGAGCGGGTAGGATCTCTGATGGATATCTATGGAACGGATTATTTGCGGATAACCCATAGGTACAGATAATTTTTGCACAGCCTATCAATGCGGAAGCACCCTTATCAAAACTAGTTTGATGGTATTAAGAAATTGTCAAATGATTCACCTCTGATGTAAAAACACAAGATCTATTCACTATGATAGATTCTGAGCCGTGATTATGTTCCTCAATTATTGGTCCAAGCACTCATAGTATTCCACACAATCGCCTATCTTGTGTGATATTCACAGCAGAGCATAAAAGTTCATCGTATAAAGCTCAATATACATGCATGAGTCGAGTGAATATTTGACATGAAACCTAAGATTATTTGAAGTTGAAGGAAATTTTTGTAGCAGCGCGGCAGAGGCAAAGCCAGGGTAGTAAGTGAGTGTGAGCATGATTTTAGGGTGACTTTGAATTGCCATTCTCTATGTCATTATTTCTCGGGGCTGAGTTGGTTCTCACTTCTTGGTCAAGTTGGTTCGAAAAATATAAGATGACAACACCACGAGATAGGAATGAGTGGAATTAGTGAGCGCAAGAAGTGAAGGTAATCGGGTGGTGTTGTCCATCAGATCTGTGTCCATAGTGCAATTTTGGCCAATTTTGATACCGATTAGCTTATTCTGCAACTTGATCTATTTCGAAATGAGCCAAGTTGATTTCGCAATGGTACGGAATAAATGGATTTTGTGTTTGAATTTGCATGTGGAATCAGAGATGAGAAGCTTGTCACGACAACAATAGATGCAAATTTATATTTAGTAAGAGCTAGCTACTATAGCTCTTAGATATACAAGGAAGCCTAGTATAACCAAATGGACACAGGACTGAAATCCTCAGACTATACTACGGTGCTACGTATTTTATTTATGTTGCACCAAATAACATAAATCTCTCCCTCATCACACTTCATAAAGAAATAATTACAAAGTTAATTTCGTCCGACTAAAAGTATTTCTGCACGCTCATATACCTGAATCCCCTGCACATGTAAGTCTGAGTTCTTCCCTTTAATGATGACTCTCTCCCCGAGAAAAGGGTGATATTGGTATTATTATCAAAATTAGAACAGTGGTTCTATGCATTCAAGAATTATTCCTTGCACTATTCTAAGATTGAACCAGTCTTGTTGATTAATGAAACTTTCCAATTTCAGGGCGTCTTTAGCTCTTTCATTTTGTCATTGAAATTGTTTTGGTATAACTGATAGGTTAAGTTGGAGATTTGCAAGAGAATGGGGTTCTTCCCTGGTATATGTGAGTGGAATACAATAATAGAATTTTTAATTGAAGAATATTCAAGCTGCGAAAGAACTTGTCCTTTGAACTACTTGGGCTACTTTTACCCTCATCCTCTTACTATACTTACACATTAATATTTTTTAGCTTCTCTTAGGGCTCAATAGGGTTCGTCTGTAATTAGAGCAATGTCTACTATTATCTGGTTATAATTAGCTGCACCTTCTTAACTGTACTCAAGATAACTCTTCTACAATTCTATTTCTATATTAATGTAACCTTTACATATCGGTATTACATCGGTAGATAATCATCTGTTCTCGACACCCCTTCATTTGAAATCTGGGGTTTCAACCTCTCTTCTCTATTAAAATATCCCTAATATTACACCTGTATACTCTCTAATTTGTTCAGATGACAGTAAATAAACATCAGAATAATTTAAATTGATATCCCTTCTTTTTGAACTAGTCATTTTCTTACCCTTCCTTCTACTCTCCAGAACTTTCAATTATTCGTTGTATTCTAATCATGTATATTCAAGAAATATTCAATCCTCAATAAAGACTTATCTACTCTGGACTTATAATTTCTGCATATTTTACTCTTAA
Source organism: Botrytis pseudocinerea (assembly GCA_019395245.1). Lineage (NCBI taxonomy): Eukaryota > Fungi > Ascomycota > Leotiomycetes > Helotiales > Sclerotiniaceae > Botrytis > Botrytis pseudocinerea. Next base: position 6,059 of record JAHXJK010000110.1, on the reverse strand, counting down.
TACACACTTCGAAGTCAGACAATTCAAGTCTTCATATTTGTGTTTCAAGTATTTGAAATTCTCAACTTTATTCTAAACTTTTACAAATGCAGATCTCGCCTTTACTTTGTTAACATTAAGTCTCTAGCTAGAATTTGAGAGTTGGACAACTATTTGAAGTTTCTTTTATCTCATAAAAATCATGTTTCATTCATATCCCGAACTTAGATCATTGATATTCTTCTCTACTTCTAATGAACAATAGTATGCTTCTTGTCTCTCGAATTCATCTTATCTAAGCTATGCTCCATTCTTTACCAATAACAACATTCAAATTTTCATTTCGACTCAAATAACTGCAGTTTTTCATAGTTTTTATCTCTGCCTCTCGAACTAAAGTCCTCAAAATGCTTAGTTTCAATATGTGCCATTTCATTAATGAACTTTTTAATACATCAAGGGGCGGCAGAACTTCGGAGGTGGCTAACCGACAGGCCAAGGTAGATGTTAGAACTATCTTAATGTACATGAGAATGAACTAAAGAGATAAAAAAGGGTCTTAAATGACAATGCATGCGCCTTTTTTGTCATTTTATGCTATTTGTGCGTCTTCTAGATGTTTCCTGTACGGAATGTGGCAATATAGAGAACGTTATAATGGAAAATGCAGGTGATTTCATATGCATCAACAACGATACTTAGTACTAAATGACGTGAATTTGAGGATTAATAAAGTGAAAAAAGTTGATTTCAAGGACTTTGAGATGTTTTTACATGGCTTCAAGATGTCTAGAGGTGTTTGTGAGTGTTTAGTAGTGTGTATGAATGTTTTCAAATAAGTTTACTGATGTTTTCAAGAGGCTCATGAATGTAGTATCTTACTAAAACCATGTTTCAGTATCTCTTTTCTGGCATTTTGAATATCTTTGAGATGAATGTCACCTGCTCAAAACGATCAGATTTCTACCGCAAAATGTGACAACAGCCACCTTTACAGCACCTGAATGGATTATGCATCTCAAAATTCCCTTGTGATTGAGAATAGTTACTATTTTGCCACCTAAAGCTATGGATCAACAAACCAATCCAATCTGACTTTATATCCTACAGCAACACCATAGAGTCCTTTATTACGGTTGACGTTTTTTCTGCTACTCAGAGCCCTAACCCAACCATCTAGTATTGTGACCTGCTTCAGTGCCGTCCGCCGCTATCTCCCACCAGGCCGCCTACTCTATTCCTAGCCCGCGCGCGCCATTTTGCATGTTTATTGGGTTCTAGATCCCGAAGAGTAGCTTAAATCCCGATTCCGCTCTATGATGCTCAAAGCACTTGTTTTCATGAAAGTCGTCGAGTGCAAGCGCTCATGTATATGCGCTTCAAAGACCTTGCAGATGTAATCAATGATGCGAATAGAGAGTGTCCGGGGACAGAGGTGGCAGAGCCTGAGGGCTAAGAGTCTAGAGCCATGGAGGTATGATCTCGGTATGTAAACACGCTTGTGTAAAACAGTAGAGAGTATCATTCATAAACACCCGGCAATCTATGCTTCGGTTAGTTGATTCGGAGTGTTTGTGTAGATCATCGAGGAAAGCATTCGTGACAGCTTAGAATTTGTGGCATAGAGCGTAAATTTTGAAGCGCTTGTACATTGTGCAATTAATGAGTATAATGATTAAAGTGGCATGCATTTCGATGCCCAGGAAACCCAATCTGTAGAATTCGTATAAATGCCGCAAATCTTGGTGGTTATTGTAGCGGTATGAACCTCGAAGCATCGAAGAGGAGCGTATGGTGCCTAAACAAAGAAGGGTGGTGATAATATTAGCTCTAGTAACAGAATGTAGACCGTAAAGGAGAAAGTACCATTCTTCGAAGAACTGGGGCATGAGACCAAGTAAAGCACAGAGAATGCTCACGGAAGAATTAGGAGAAGGAAATAGAGCACTTCGGTCGGTCTTTCATTACCGCTCTACCAAGTATCTTGCTAATCGATGACGGGTGAGAATGCGATGACCGCGTATAACAAATATAAAGATGTCTTTGCCATGCGCTATGCACTGTTGTGTAGTTTGTTTGCCAATGGGATTTCTTGTGGTCTTTAGAATTGAAGAATAAAGGCACGACCACCAAATGTGCCGATGTAGGTAAACAATCCGTGCATTTTCCGCACTCTATGCTGCTTTGTCTGAGGGCATCTGCTAATGCCGCAATTGCTAGAGGTAGGATTGCGGCCCCAGTATATGGCTCTGTAGTAAGCAAAGGATGAAGACGGCCGTGAGGTAACAATGAAGAAGCACGAAGCTATCGAGTATATCGGCAGAGAAGGAAAGTTGAGGCACTAGGTGACAATAGGCAGGAACGAAGAGAACCCAGAGGCTAGGTTGAGTAGGAACAGAGGGATAGAGCCGGGAGGATGATTGGAGTCGATGGGAAGGGACACAGTTATGCGACGAGGCAGTGAAAGCAAATGGAGCGCTCTCAATGCGCGAGGCGTATGAGGATGGAGCAGAGAAGTCGAACTGCGGCAGAGGAGAGACGAGGATAACTTGACGATAGAAAGGGTAGGTAATTAAACTTTTGTTGGGGCGGTAGAAGTGGATGTGAAGGAGACGTTGGGCTGTGGTTGAGAATAGGTGAACGGCCCTACGGCAATACAACAAAAGATACAAGAATCATAGCAAGGGACTCTTGAGCTGCGCAATAGATGCAAGCATAATTGATGAGTTTCTAGCAGATAGTAGGTAGAAGAGCAAGACTCTACGATAGGAAGGGGTTTCAAGAAGCCTGAAGGGAGGGCGGTCGGTGATTGGCAAACAAAATCGATACAATTCTATTGTAACTACATCTATACACACATTATACACGCATTAATCAAGCTGAAAATGATTTTTAAATATCCAACATTGTACTAATTCAAGCCATATCTATCTACACCTCTCTACAGGTCCTCATCAAGTCTACTTTCGGCCTTCCTCCGCGGTATTTCCGGAGTTCACTAAGACAATGGGGGTGCCTGAATGGAGGAGGTAGCGAATATAGCGTTATCATGTGATGATGTGCTTTGCCTCGCGTTGATCGATATATAAGTTCTGCGCCTATGGTCTTGTTTCCTAGAATTTTCTTCCCACAACACCCCATTCGCATCCGTCGACTAACGGAGTGCTTGTACCATACCACTAGCTTGTCTTTACAATAACAGCCTGGCCTCTATTCAATTACTTTCTTCGTGCTGCACGCTCGATAAGCTTCGTGCGCTCAAGTTCCTTGCATCAAATTCAGAGTTTCTCCACATATCATCAAACGAAAAGACTTTGTTTCTACCAGACTTTTCAACCAATCATACGATAAGACTTTCCCTGGGATACGGCAACCGTTATCATAATGGCTTCCCGCACTCAGTTCAGACTTATTAAGGATGAGATGAAGAGAAGACATCATCGCCCCGGCGTCGCCAGCCGTAGTCACTTTCTTTGTATTGACGCTGTAAGTTCTGCCTCGACCCTTCATGACCTCTGCGACTCATGCTTCAGATCGCCACTTTACATGGCTAATATCGTGCCTACCGATTCATCTCCCTTCTATTGTGATAAATGCTAATCTTGCTCAATAGATGGGAACCCGGCACAAGTCGATCTTGAAATTAGAGGCAGAGTTCAACTTCGCTATGGATGATGAAGATGCCCCAGCAAAATCATCATCTAACTATCCTCTGAAGCATCGACAACATCATCCTCTGAAGTATCGACAACACCATCCTCTGAAGCATCGACAACACCTTTCGTCGCAGAGCTTTCTCTTCCAGATCATCTTGAGTTGGCCGGCTTGCTGCTTGACAAACGCTCTAAGAATGGTCTTCGTCAGTACCACAGAGCTCAGATTTTATCTCAGCACTGCTCGAAAGATTCAAGCACACCTCACAAAAACCTTGAACCAAGAGGTCGGTACCGGAAGCTTGAACACATACGAGCAGATGATAGAGGCAAGACTTGATAATGCGGAGAGGGTGGCAAGACGAATCATTTCTCTAGGAAGTTTGGTGCGAGAAGATGAAGCATGTGTACCATTACTTGACATCATACATGCTTGTGAAGAAATCCGAAGCTGGCCCTCAATCGGAAGACTGCTTTGATGAATGAGGCTGGCGAAATGGAAGTTGATACTGGTACCAGCACAGTATACAATAAACTCAAAGACCCTTTATACTGGGAGGGCTGTGTATCGAATTACACTGAGCCTTCGAATGTCACAATGACTACAGATACCATAGATTGGTCGACGGAGACATTAGCGACAGCGACACTAGCACAATCAAAGGCGTTGATGATAAAGATATCAAATGCAAGCTCAACAATGACTTCTACAAACCAATTTGGCGTCTGGTCTAGAACAACGCTAGAGTATGAAGAGTTTTATGAAATTGCTGCTTTGGCGGAGAAAGACCCCGAAGCTATATTGCATAATGTTAGCGTGGAACTTGGTACAAACCCCATTACAACAAGTCAGGCCAAGATCCTCTACGCATTTGTATTCTATCTTCAACGTGATAGAGTAGGTATTGCGAACATGATGAACGAGTACCTTGATAGTCTGGATTCGAAGATAGACCCGACGACGAGGAGTTGTCAAAGTTGAAGAACGGTAAGTCAAACAATTCAATAAATTATGGATATAACAGATACTGATATGTGATTTCAGCGTTGAGAACAATGAACATCAAAGTCATTGGTGAAGTCATTGTACCAGGTACATCCTCTAACGCATCCCGTCCTTCGTTTCCACCTACTCCTCTACCTTCCCCGCCGGAACAAGCTCAATTGATGCCGAGGCGAGTCTCGAAAGAAGAGAAAACTTGGTGAAGACGAATGAAGAGGGTGAGATACTTTGAAAGATGGTTTGGTTTGTAGGGCAGCCAAAATCTCCACTCTGATTGATAGCTAGGTTCGTTTTACGCATGGGATACAGGATATGAGTGCGGGGATATGTAGGCCTGAAAACCTTTAATAGCAGTTGAACGTAGAAATAATACAGCCACTAGAAAATGATTTCAAAAACTCCTATGTCTCATGACCTCAAGTGACAACTACATTGTGCTGCTTCAAGATCACTGAGTATCCACTCATGCACTCCTGTCCAGGCCGCAATTTGCATTGGGTAAAAGGGTCTCTGGTGACACGAAAGTACTCCACAAGGGCTTTTATCAGTCAGTAACATAATTGTATTCATGGTGTTGTTCTGAGCTTTCACCCAACTAGCATTGGTGAGTGCCACCAAGCCTGGATATATGGACTATGTGGCCAGCATTCACAAATAAAACAATTGGGAACAGACAAATCTGGACATCAAACATATGCATGTTTAATATGATTCATTTTACACAAGGTCCGCAGCTTTGAGACAATCTTGTTGCCAGGTATTACGATGTAGAGAACTTCACACAGCATAAATCTGGTGGAGGTCAAGAACTGAAAGATTCAAGCAAGTCGAAGAAGAAGGGTCGAGTGAAGTTCGGGCCGACAGTTAATCCACAAGACTAAGCAGGTCTAGATCCCGTGCATCAAGATCAAAGGACAATGGCTATTTAGGTATCTAAATGACTAATAATTTACACTACTCTCTCTCTCTCTACTATTGGTCAGGCATGTTCTTTATGTCTATTCCTCGCCTTTTAGACACCGGTTGAACAATATGGTGTTGTGTTGTATGTAGGAAGATGTAGAATTTTCCTATTCACTCATTTGTTCACATAAGCAATATTCAATCAAAAGCAATCATCTTGTCGTGTTTTACCCATGAGAGATTTAAGATTTGAACCGTAGTAAAATGACACTAAACCCACTAAATCGCTTAGCCACACTGGTTTGTTTTTGATTTCGGGCTTGCCCACCTCTATTTATGATTTTTGCCTGACAACTCAGATTTTTTGAACCCCTCCATTCTCCACTTCTACTACCGCCACCCACAAAGCACCTTCCAACCATAACGCTTCTCAAGTCAAGCTGCATTAAAAAATTACCTGATTTTATTCTCATATTCTTCAAGATATCAAATAAGTCTATTCATCATGGCTGAACCAACAA
>JAHXJK010000133.1:0-212643 GCA_019395245.1 Botrytis pseudocinerea | reverse complement strand
TTGTAGAGCAGACCTAATAAGGACGGGGGATAATCCAGGAAAGTTGCCAAGTGGAACTTTTGAAACTCATGATTTTGGGTTTTAACATTTCAATCTTTCTCTACTTCGAATTGAAGTTGTTTTCAGTTTGTCTAAACTTGTAAATATAGTCCAAGTGTGAGAAATGGACGCGAGATAAATAATGAAACGACATGTGGAAGGAACCAGCGCGAAAAGCTGGTCATAGTAAGGGATTTCAAGAGAAGCAAAGTAAAGATGACTATGCGATTCTCTTTTTCTGTCTAATGGGTCTATATCATTGTAATTTTCTTTCATCACTCCCAAAGTATATACCATTTATCTATTTCAATCGCATCTCCACCTATTTCTCTCCAATCTTTCCCTCTCCCCTCTCACATACCACTCATCTACCCATTCAACCATCTACTCTTACTTTCTTGCCTCCGCTTTTCCCTACAAATAGTCTTATTCATCTTGCCTATCTTCTCCAACTTCTCGGCTATCTCATAGACCTTAAGACACCATTCCCTCACCGGAGAACCCTAATGGCTGGCTGTAAATGGACCAGAGACGAATGTGGAGATGCATTGCCAGTGCTAAAATCAGGGGCTTAGACCCGCTTATCTTATCACAATGCGACATTAGTTTGAGCCCACATGCACTGTGGGTGGAATAAATCACACAGAAATTTTGGAAAATGCCAATGATTATGGTTGGCTGCTTTGTCGAGCGAACTACTCTAACTTAACAGCAGTCGTCTTCCATATAAATTGAGTAGAGTCACTCTATTCGGCAAGTTTTGTGGCATGCAAAACGCTGATTTCAGTGTACGTTGATGCAAGTATAACATGGTCTCAAAGTCACTTTATAGCAAACCATAAAAGGGGCCGTGGTTTATCAAGTGGACTTAACTCTCGAACGAAGACAAATAGCATCAATACATGGATTGGCGACCGATTATAAATTTGGCTGTGACATTCTCAACACCACCGATACGGAAATATGTATACTTACAAGGATTTATCGTACAGACTATGGTGTTGAGACCGAATATTGTCGTATAAACCAATAGCTTGAGCTAGATCTAATCAGCTGTCGCATCCCCTAGACTTTCAACTAGCGGCGCCGTCGCTTGATAGGCACTTATTGCCCAATTATATCATCAGGATTCTTAGAATTTTATTAGATATTCACATTTAATCTTTAATATAAAATCTATTCAGTATTATTTCCATTTCCAAACTTTGAATATGATAATACATATTAGTTCTTAATCTTTTCTTCTCTTATGATATTTAGGAAATCAAGATTTGGAATCGATATTCTCTTTATAAATAGAGTGATTAAAAAAAGCATCACAAAAGCCAATCTAGCCAACCAGGCTTCTTCATACAAGGTATATTGCACGGGCCACGTCCGGCGCCGCTAGTTGGCAGTCTAGGAGATAACAGAGGCTCAAAAGGTAACGAAGCATATGTTGAAATTAGATTAGAGGGCTCACTACAAGAATCTACTAGTCTTGGGTCTGGCGCATATAATGTTTGGAATTGATAAGCGACTTCCTCTCGGATTCGGTTTTTTATGGATACGAAAGAGTAGTTAGTTCAATATTGGCCGGACTTAGCTCTACCTCGTAAGCATTATTCTAGATCAACAGTCGACTACTCGGAACTAGCGCGACTGCCTTCAGGCCAGCTGGGACCCGGGAAATGGGGACAGGTTAAGAATGCGAACGTTTCATTGTATAAACTGATATGTGCTGAAATAGTCAGCACCATACAAACTAATTTGAGCAAAACTACAATGTCGTATTGTACTAATCCGATCGATTATACACAATACGCTAGATTTTGGCTATGCACCTACTCTAATTCTTGACACTTCCTAGAACTTCAGCAGAGTCCAAAGCGCCACCTGGTTTTCCCGTCTGGATTTGAAGGCCAAAATTTCCCGCATCGAGGTTTCGGTAGTTTGTAGGCACCTCACAGCATTCAAGGTAGGGGGCCAGTGCATCATTTCAAGCGCATGCTGTTCAGTTCAGCTCATCCGAGGAATTGGCGGTACATCACAGGAATGACATCCTTATAGCCGGAAATCCCGATAATAACTTAAAACAAGGGAAGAAAGAAAAAGAGCAAAAATACAAAGGAGAAATTGTATTTTTATCGAATATAAAGTGTTGTACGTACTACTAGGTGTGTCTCCCAATCACTTGACGATAATGTGATACGGAAAAACATCGGTCAATCTACATACGTGCATGCAGTATCTGAAACCATTTGTATGCTTCAATACTTATTAGCTTGATCTGCCAGACGATTTTTATGTTGGCACAAACGCAACGTTTGGTCTTGTGAGCGAATTACAGCGACGCCGAACTTACAGCTCAATATGGCATCAATGATAAGAAATGAATGCTAACTTGTGGATAGATGTAAGCCAAATGTGTTAGGATTTGTACTGATCTGGACTGGCCTGTCCCGAAACCTAGCTTATATGCTGAGATACGGTTGATTGATTGACTGATTGAATTCATTTACGTCCACCTTCAGTTCAAAACTATGTAGAGCAACTAGGCCTCTTAAGGCTCTAGCAGCAAATAACTTTTTATTCTACAAGATTGAATATATCCAATTTAGGAAAGTGAAAACAAATGCTGGGGATTGATGCTCGCTTATTATACGTGTTAGATGTAATAAGGAAAAAGGAGATATAAAAATCGAGGAGTCGAAAAGGAATTTTTCTATTCTTCTTTTTCAACTACTACTTCTTTCATTTCTATAATAAATTCTCCTTCTCCTTCTCCTTCTCCTTCTTCTACTACTATCTTTCTTTCTCCCCATAAGATTCTACAACACAACATCTTAAACCACTTATCACTTATCACTTACCATATCCTATCCACCACACCCACACATTCCAACACCCAACACCCAACACGCAACACGCAACACCCAACTCCCCCAAACCCTCCATCTCCGCACCTCCAAACCGCCATTCAAATTTTACTTATTTACCCACGCACAATCCCTCTAACAATTCCTCATATTTCCAAGTTTCTTATATGATAAATCATGTAGCTTAAGGAAACAATTAGGAGGTGTGACTGTGGAATAATAATAAAAATATATAAAGCGAGTTCGTCTTATTTAGTATAGACAAGAAATTTAATTATATACTACATACTACATACTATATACTCTAGCGCCTAGCCGCCTAGCCACTAATTCACCTAGTCATGTAGTCACTCAATCACCAATTCACCAATTCACTCACCCACTCACTCGCTATCTATCTATCTATCCATCTAACCATCCATCCATCTAACCATCCATCCATCCATTCACTAACCATTCAATCACTCAATCCACACTTCTCACCTCTTCCCCCTCAAGAACAAATGAACAAACGATTAAACGAAAGAATCAACCATAGATAGATAGATAGTACATAGGATAGAGTAAGTAAACTAGGATTTCGCATTATTTACCACCCATCACATCAATATGCATCCGAGCATTCCATTCCATTCCATTCTATCCCTCCCATCCCTTCCCATCCATGCAGTCCCAAAACATACACTTAGCAAGATAACAGCAAGATAACAGCAATTAGCTATCTATGTATTGCGCCCAAGACTCCTCCATTTCGTTCCGTGCCATGCCATGCCATGTTATCATATTGTTCTAACTAGCGCTTTCGTGCCTCCTTTCATCCATTTGTCCCCTTCATCCATCCACTCATCCATCCACCCATCGACGCATTCATCCATCCCCAAATCCCACCCCTGCTACAACCCTAAACTAAAACCCACCTCTTCTCTACCTCCTTCCCCCCCACCCTCCTCGCCACCAAATCCAACGTCGCCTTAATAGCCCCACCCGTCCTTCCCGGAAACTTCTTCTTCAACACCTCCACCAACCCCACTTTACTCAAATCACTTCCCTGGATCGCTTCTTTGAACGCCGGGAGATCCGAATCCGGAAGGTACTTCTTAGGTTTCGTATCTGCTTTTGCGTCTTGTCCTTGATGAATTGGGAGTGATGTAGTTGTGGAAGAGGTCGGAGTGCCAAAGAAAGATAGCGGTGTAGATTTTACATTGGGATTCGATACTTTGTTGCTGGATGTCGAGCCCAAAGGAGATGGGGAGGTTTGGCGAGTGTTTGTACTTGTTGTTTTTAGTGGAAGACGTGGAGGATCCATTGATCCTGTTTGTGATGGAGGTGCGATTGGTTCCCAGTATTGTGTCGAGAAAGGATCTATAGATTTCATTTTTGAATCTGTTTGATGTTAGTAGCTATCTCTTGAATACTTATCGAGACAAGAAAGATAAGTGGGAGGGAAATTTCTAAGCAAAGAAAACTTACCAAGAATAAATTCCATCCTAAACGGCATCATCTTGACATTTGTACTCCTCTTCTTCCTATCCTCCCAACACAATCCCGTACTAACAGGTTCTAAGTCTCCCTGCATGCCACCCATGGCACGTCTCGAGATCAAGAGGTCATCGTTTTCATCATCAAGGAAACCATCCATATCCTCTGCATCATCTAAACCTTCTTCATCTTCTTCTCCCTCACTATTCAAATCTTCTGCATCTTCATCCTCAATCCATTCCGCTTCACTATCATAATCGTAATTTGTATTCGGGAGATCCCTTCTCATAGGATTGCGTGCTAATCTCGATATACCATTTATGGGTATGTGCGTATAGGTACCTTGATATGGCGGTCTAACATCTTCTTGAAATTTAAGAAATTTCATAGGAACATCCTTGAGTTGAGCTTTGGTACGTTTGATTTGAGAATTTTGTGAATCTGCTATGAGGTCGATGGGTTTTGAAGGATTGTCAGATAGTTCCGCCATGATTTCACGTACTGGCACAATTGTTTTTCCTCGCTTTAAGGAACTGCTTGATGATAAATGAAAAAGTTCCATAGCGTTAAACTCTCGTTTTCTGCCCGGACTTCGATTACCCAATATATATGCATCAACTGTAGACTGTACAAGTTGTGATCTTTCATCGTCTCTGGCAAAATGATTAATCGGCGCCAACCTAACACCATTCTGGACGAAGAAAGCCGGAAACATTTTGTCATATGGTGAGATTTCCTTCTTACTCGGGGTCAAATTCATCGAGGTCATAGGAATTGGAGCCACAGAACGACCCGCTGAAGCAGGACTTGTCGATACATCATCCTTTGAAGTCTTTGCCGAAACAGGCGTTCCAAAGAATGAAGATAAAGTCTTTTGACTCGCCGCCTTCTTTTTCTTCTCATCCTCGATTCTCTGTTTTTCCTCATCCTTCTTACGCTTTTCCTCATCCTTTAACCTCTTCTTTTCTTCCCTCGCAGCCTTTTCTTCATCTTTTCTCTTCCTCTCGGCCTCCTTCTCAGCATCTTTTCGTTTCTTCTCCTCTTCTTTCTCAGCATCTTTTTTCCTCTTCTCTTCATCTCTCTCCTTATCCTTCTTCCTCTTCTCTTCCAACTGTGCCTGTTTCTCATGCTCCTTCTTCTCCCTCTCCACCTTCTTCTCCTCCTCCTTAAACCTCCTCTCAATCGCCCTCGCCTCCTTTTCCGCAAACGACACTTTCGGTTTCTTAGCCGGCGGCATCTTATTCGCATTGGCATTCCCATTCAACGCCGCAAAAGCCGTGCCACGCATGGGCGAGCCCCCATTCAAACTCGGCGTACTCCTCGATCCCAAATCACTCAGCGAACTGACCGTGCTTTCGGCAGGCGTAACTTCCCTCTCTCGTTCGCGTTTGCTCGATTGTATGCTAACAGGTGGAGTGGGTAGAGATTCTGCTGTGGATTCCGCTTCCGATTGATCTGCTAATTCTTTGGAGGGAAGAGGAGCGTCGGTTTCCGCCTGCGAATTCATCTCCTCAATGCTCTTCCTCTCTTCTCCCTCGACATGAAAAGGTTCAACCAACCCAAAAGTCTCCTCGAAATGTCTCTTCTTTAGCCCCGAGCTGGGTGATTCTCTCCTTGTCTCCATAATTTCGATTATTCCTTTCCCGATCCCTTTTCAGCTTTCGATCGTATTGAATTCGTAGTAGTTGATGCGAAATAAAACGATTCGGCGCAGTTCTTACACGAAACCCCGACAAATCCAATCTAAAATCTGCAAGTCGATCTTTCTTCGAGGAGCAATTTTCAAAAGTCGTTCGTACCGTATCGAATCGTAGTGCTGAAAGAATCCCAACAAACCACAACTCAATCAATTGAACCCCCTCCACACACACTCTTCTCCTCTCCTTTCCTTCCTTTCACAGATCCCTCTGGAAAAAAAGAAATCCTTCCTTTTTCGTTCTTACTCTCACCGTCCCAATATATCAGCGTCCAAACTCTCAATCAATCAAACTTTGTCAATATCAATAATGGGTATCAATTACCTAGCAAGATTCCCAACGCGTCTCTCGAACTCTACGCACCGCACCATCATCGCGTCTTCCTAAAGTGGGTTTCGCGTTTACGGCATTTGCCGTTTGTCTTTCGTCCCTGGTGTGCTGTATCACGTGTGCACATTTCTCGTGGCTCAGATTGATTGATACGGACAATCCGGCTTTTGCTCTATGTGCGCACTATAATTTCTCACGGAGTAATGGTTATCTTCATATTCACAACTCAACTCAACAAAACTCTATAATACAACCCCTCGTGGTTGTATCTCTACCTACCTGCTAATTTACCTAACGACCTGTCTAACATCCACACCCAAAGCAATATTCACATCCTACTCCCCCTCCCTCCCAGCCAGCGAACGAAGAAACCAAGCAACACACCAAAATTCCAACCCCCCACCCAAATCAAAACTCTCTCCAAAACACCATCATTTTAAAACTCAACAGCAATTCGAATCGATATCATTAATTCAATAGAACAAAGACCCATCGTAAATTATAAGCTTCGAACTCTTGATGTCTAATTCACAATCAAAAAATACGGATTGTTGATTTAAAAAAGAATTGTGAAAGTAGTATGTTTTTGTTTTGGGGGGTGGCATGCGAATTGTTTTTTTTGTTCAGTGTGAATTTGTCTAGATATCACAACCATCCCATCTCATCGCATCGCATCCCATCCCAGAACTCAACATGACAAGAAGACATCCATACCATACCATGCTTCCTCGCAGCATCCATCATCCATCATCCATCATCTATCCACAGATCAGCACTCTCATCCACATGCACATCCACCCAGCAAGACCCCGAATCCAAACCCAAATCCAAACCCATAATCCCGATCCGCTCCAGCCACAGCCACACACACCCCTACTTTCCACTTTCCACTTTCCACTTTCCGCTTTCCACTTTCCACTTTCTCTACTTCGTACTCTGTACTTTCTACTCCCCCTCTAGTCACTCCCCTACTCACTCACTCCCCTACTACCCATCCAACCCTCTCTTCCGACTCATCGGAGAAGAAAAAGCGCAGCCGAAAACAAGTCCCATCCATCCATCCATGCATCCATCCATGCACACACAAACACACAAACACACACACACACACAACAGCTATGAAAGAAAGCAAAGCGAATTTTTGAATCCTCAATTTCGGCCTGTAGTTTCTTAGCCGAGGAGCCCATCTCATCCTCCCTTCCAAAGCCGCCCCATCAGAAACTCAATTCTCCATCTCCCATCTCTCCAACTCACCATCTCTCCAAACACCCACCATCCAACACTCTTCAATCTCCCATCCAATATCTCCCAACCATTTTCCCACTCCCACCTCCAATCAATACTCTCTCTACCCAGATCAACACCGAGAGAACCCCTCCTCATCCACCCTAGCCCCCCTCCCTAGCCGCAATTCAATTCGTGGCTGTGCTAACTCACCTCTCACCTCCCCCCTCTCATTCGGAAATTACAGATAAACAAAACAAAGCAACCCAACCCAAACCATGTGGAAACAAACAAACAAACTAACTAACTGACAAGACAGATAAACTGAGAAACTGACAACCTGACAGACCCAACTAATAACAGACCCAACTAAATAACCAACCAACTAAATAACCAACCAACCAAATAAATAGACAAAAAGTACAATAGCACCCACCATAGCAAGCATAACTCTTGATCTGATCTCATTGTATCTATTATATTTGCATATATTACTAAGATTGATTTAATTTAATTACTATATACACATCCACCCATCCACACACATACATGTATGTAACATGTGTAATATAGATCAGATCTCCATCCCTCCATCCCTCCTCCCTCCCCTACCTCCCTACCATACTACAGGTATTATATCATACATCACATACACATCACATCACATCACATCACATCACATCACCAATGAGATCATACCCCCATCGAATGTTTGGGAAGTTGGAAATTGAACATCAGTGACAGTGACAATGACAGTAACAATGACAAATCTAGATCCAGCTCAACATTGACTATCGATCCATCTCCTCGCCGTCACAAGCACGATAGCACAATAGCACAGACACAACCACGAGCATGCACAAACACGACACAAACATAGCCAATTCAATATTCCAGACTCATTCGTCTTCATCATTCAGTATACCATTATCTCCTTCTAAGTATATGTGTGTCCAGTCCGTATATCAGTATGCGCCATCTAGGCCATACCATCCATCCATCCATCCATCATCTCTCTCCCTAATCAAGCCTTTCTCCTAGCCTAGTCAATCCACTAAAAACAATGCCACGCTAAAAACGATTGTTCTCCATTCAACTCTCTTCCATGCCTTCCATTCCGTCAATTCCATCCATCCATACCCTCAACAAAACAAGCAGCGTTGATTAAAGCACCCTATGCCCAATCCAAAAACCATCCACTTCCCTGTATAAAAAAGGAAGACTGTATATCAACCACAAATAACCCCAATAAACCAATCCAAATTGATATTGCCATGTAATTCCAAAGTACTCCAATGCTACGCCTTTTGAATGCAGTTGCTTGCTTTGCTCTTTTGCTCCAAAACAAAGTAATGTTATTTTCATCAATGTGATGTGATGTTGGTGACGTGAATTCCGTCGTCTAAAGGTATCTCCCTTCGCACTCGCAGCTTCCTTAATCTCGTGTATTTTTTTTAACTCGTGGAGCGCTCCTCCAAGCGCGCTCAATCACTATCCGAATGATCCGGGTTGGCAATAAATAATCGGCCAGCACCTAGAGTCATGGTTGTAGTTCGTTCGTCGACGCTTCCTCTTCTCCTTAATTCGTCGGGATTCCTCACACTCTTTTCGCGTGTGATTGTCGCTTTAAGCAAGCTGTTACTTGCCAATCTCGCGGCGTCATTCGAGTTCAAATCCGCAATTCCATCCGCTCGTTCTCCACTACTAATACTTCCGCCTGCACTTCTCGTTCCATCACCTCCTTCAAAATAACTCTTCGCATGAGCGTGTTCGACCGGAACGGGAGTTTCTCCAGCTTCTGCCACATCTGCGAAAGATTCTCGTCTCTCACTAGGTGGCGTGTGGCCTGAGCTCCATCTGCCAGCTGTCGAGCTTGCACCGGATTGTCGTGAATATGTAAGACCCCTCCTAGCACTGCCAACACTACTGCGTCCGGAACCCGTCCTTCGGTGATATAAAACTCTTCCGCTATCTCCATCATCATCACTGTCTCCACCTTCCACCTCACTAGCACTTAATCTCATTGGCACACCGACTACACCTCCGACAAGATCTCCCGGACTATATCCTACCAACCCGGCTTTCCCATGATGTCTTATCTTCGCCGTCACTCGATTACTTCCCACTAAGCTGTTGGTGCCACCAGTAGATATCCTTCCCTGTAAAGGTCCACCAAGTACTGCAGCCGCTGCTCTTTCCTTGGCAGCTTTTTGTTGAGCGATCAATCGTGGATCTTCGTGTTGCGATCGATCGCACCACACCGTCGCCTTTTGTTTTCGCATCAGAGCCACATAACCTTGAGGTTGTAAATTTCCCGATCGTGAAGACGTGGACCTCCTCAAGTCTTGAGAGCCACGATATGGCACAGGGCCATTCCCACTACTCGCCGTTGTCGAAAAGGTGCCCGTCGAAGGCGTTCTCCTGGACGAGAAACCGCTTATCTGCATGTTTCCTGGATAGAGCGTTTGCGGGTTCTGAGGTTGAGGCGGAGGTTGAGGCGGGTAATTGATGGAAGGAAAAGTATTAGAAGAGATCGTGCGAGTCCGGCTGTGATTGTTATATGAAGGGCCAGAAGGAGAAGTTTGGAAACCAGGTGGCATTGGTTTCCTTTGAGGGACATCGGCCATCATATTGATGTGTGAGAAATGGAGACTGCGGGGACAATAATGAGGAATCAATGAGAAGAAGGATTTAATTGGTCGCAAACAAAACGTAAAGACTCGTAAGAGGTTCGAATTAATCCAAGTAAGCTGTAGTTGGCTAGAGTGTGTGCTGCGAGGCTACAGACCAAGGAATGTATTTTTTCCTATGAAGCTAAAAAGCGTAGTCCCCAATTGAGGCCTTTAAAAATCGAGATGCGGTATGTATGCGTAAGTTTTTTGGGAGTTGGTGTGAATTTGAATGGTGGTGGTGTATGGGATGGGGATGGATGGTATGGATGGATGGTATGGATGGATGGGTATGGGTGGTATGGATGGGCTCGGAGCAACCTTAATTTTTTTTTTCTCCCCTTAGGTTGGCGTTTGAGTTTGGGGTTTGGAAGGGGAGGGGGGTGTGGATGGAGAGTCGGTCTTTGGGGGGATATGAATATAATAATCAATGTTCCTTGCTCCTGTCTTTCCGAACAACCACGATACCGAGAAGGAGAGCAGAGAGAGAGAGAGAGAGAGAGAGAGAGAAGGTGTGTTGTGTACGAGGTCGGTATTATCCTGCTCGTTTCGCGTTCGATTGAAGAGTGACAAGTAAAGGAGCGATGGGTCCCGGGCTGTATGGATTTAAAAGGAAAAAGAGGATGTGAGGGCAGACCGGGAGGGCGGGTATAAATTTGAATGTGTACAGTCAGGGAGGGGAGGATTGGAGAGATTGGAGATGGGAGGTTTGAGACCTGGGACTTGGGAGGAATATTATCGGAAAGTATTGGGCGGAAGGGGGGGGGGAGGGGGGGAGGGGGGGAGGATAAAGTGTTATTGCTGATGCTGTTGATGTTGTTGATGTTGTCTGATTTTACTAGGTAGGTAGGAGGGTACGATGTATGTCTTATGAAGTGAGTGAAGAGTGAATTAATTGTGTGCATTGAGCGATGGGGATAATTCCAGTGACAAGTCGGGATACCTACCTCCCTCCTACCTACTACCTACTACTTACTACCTACCGATAATTAATCGCTAGTCAGTGACACATCTAGTGACGACTAGCACGCTTTGGGTACCTTTCTTCTTCGGTGAAAGATAACCCTAGTTAGACACGTTAAGGTTGGAATCAGTTAAACCGTGGATTGTGCTGAGGTTGGTGCGTGGGCGTGGTTACACTGTGGCTCTGTGTGCACTTTGCACTTTGCACTTTGCACTTTGCACTTTGCACTTTGCCCTCTGTGTCTATGTCTATATCTATGTGCGTGGCGTGAAAGGATAAATTTCGTTTGCGTTGGAGTCGTGGTGTTGTGTCGAATCAGCTAAAATGGTATTCCTGTTCCTGCTCACTATCCACATATCTTTGGCTGAGTGAGACCAAGTAAAACTGGTACAACCTGGTCGCTGCTTTTAATATTATCATTTATTATTGTCCAAGATCATCATCTTGGAAATTTCTTGCTTCGTTCCTGGCCTAATAATTCTTATTGCTACCGAGGACTTGCACCTAGATACCAAGCCATTCCTCTAAACAATGCTTAAATACTTAAATCCCTACATGCTGCGGAACGTGTTGTCCCCCTCCATCCGACGTGGAAGTTCCTATGTGTGTGATTCACAGCATATTTCGCCATCATCGTTTGCCGGTTTGGAGTTCTTCTCGTGTGAATGCTCCCAAATGATTGCTCCCTCGTCCTCTTCTAGCGCTTCTGGAGTTGGATGGGGAGGAAGGAAGACTGTGATGCATCATCGATCGGTGGTGATTGGATTGCAAAGCGGCGTGTATGTCAGAAAGTGCTACGGTGCTAGTGCAGCCACGCTCAGAGATCCAAACTCCAAACCTAAGCGTTAGTATCTAGATGTTCCCGTATCTGGCATGGTATGATCCTTCACCATCATGCACACCAACCCGAGCAGCGAAGGCAGTAAGTTTCGTCTTAAATGTGCCTTCTTATGCACACGAGAGAGGGATCAGCATGTGAACTGTGCCTTTGACTTCTTGGCCTTTCTTCCCTCGGTCTAAACTAGATGGCGGCAGTACCGAGCACTAGTATCTTCCTTCAAAAATGGAGTGCGAGGTACTAGTCCAAGATTATCTCGTAGCCGTTCCGATATTTGGTCAATCAATTCGTTTTGGGGTAGGATTCGGAAAACGTGCGTAGCCGTCGTCCAATCATACGTGGCTGAAGGAAGATTGAAGCCTTTCGACGATGTATATGTGTGGAGGAATAATACTCCACAGTTGGATCAAAGCTGGGAAAATAAATGAGAATGGACCGGTTGGTGTAAGATCAATCAGAATAAGGCCGAGGGGATGGAATTTTCCAGTATCAACAAGCCAATGGAGCAATAAATGTGAAGCAATTCAGTTGTGGTCGTAATCTATGAGTTCAAGCAAGAGAGAAGATGATGGTTAGAGATAGCCAGGGAGAGATTGGAAAAGAATCGAATCAACAGGAGGATAATTGACGACGATAGATGATGATGATGATGATGATGATGATGATGATGTAAGCAGTAATATATTCACGACCATAACAGACACCACTCAAACCCATCTTATCTTTTTTGATTGAATTTGATTGCCAGATATTACCATCTACTCGCTTTCTTACTACTAAATTCTATTCTCCTTATTTAAGCTCCTGTGATAAATCCATCCATTCCCTCCTGCGCAAGATACCTCCTCTTTCAACACATCCCCGCCAAAACCTCCAAACCCAGTTTAATCATCCATTATGCATAAAATTCTATAGTGGTATACCTCCCTGTGATCATTTCAACCGAACAAAACGTCCCGAGAAAGCTTTCCGTTGGATCGGTATCGACTGTCTATCGCTATCACATTCAGCTGTTGCGGACTCTGCCCTACTTGAGAAATCCCGGCTGGTGGGCGTCCTTCGTAGCTGTCATCGATATGTCGCAAGACGTATATCAAATGGTTGTGTGTATGTGTGTATGGTATCTTCAACGTGCAGTTAATATCTAAATCTGTGTGGTAAAAACTCATTTGGTGTATGCTAGGTAGGTAGGTAGGCATGAATGTATGTATGTATGTCGGAGATCTCCAGATGACTTCTAATGTTGCACTACCTCAGACATGTAGTTCTCAGCAGCTAATCGGCAACTACTTCTGCTCTTTGGTTCAGCTGGAATCTCGCATCCTATGACTTGATGTGAGTAAGCATGGTTCGTACCAATATCTAGTTCGGGATGGTGACATTGATTGACCATCCTCAGAACAGTTAGGAACTCTTTCTTATTCACCGGATGGAATAATACAATATCGTATCTGAGTATCCTATCTCGAGAATTTCACCACTGGAATATTCCAAAGACGTCACAGTTTTTACATGTTGCCGTATCATGGTACGATTTTTGTGGTTGCCAAGACCATGTTCATTATCAACATCTCTTATTGACCGGCATGTCTGCTTTTCTCTCTTCCACGGACCACATACAAACTGTTTTTCGGGAGACGACCTATTTGGGCGAGTGGACACCGGCGTTGGACTGGAGGCAGGTGGAGGAGGGAGGAGGAACTGCCTCTGCGTCTGCAGAAGACCTCGCATCTCGTATATACTTTGCGCTTCACACCATCAACAAGCTGTGAAGTTTTGGGGATAGGTTTCCATCCATCCTATTACATATCATAACAGAATCCATTACATACCATCTACAGCTTCGCTGTCAATATCACCATACTACCCGTCGACAGCTTAAGCAATCCCCTCCATCACTAATATGCAATATACACTTCCCCCTGTGCTTCCCCTCCTGTGGCGTGTATGCGGACCTGAACCTAACGGGCCATCCACAAACACCTTTCCACCTCCATGTCAAATGGCATATGATATTACATGATATTGCATGCATTCACGCATCCCCAAATCAAGCTTCCACCAAACCCCATCCACCCCGTCCCCAAACCAATCATCACACCACGCACACCATCAACACGACGGGTTTTCCCCCGCTGCATCACATCCAAAGCAGCAAGTCGCCAGTACGCTAGGACTCTCGCATCAAAAAGTGCGCGAACACACTTGCCTCTTCCAGCACCCCTGTTCCTGACCCAGTCCTCCACTTAAAATTCCAAGTTTTGAGAGGCAAGAAAAACGTGCATTGGTAGTTGTGTTATGTATGTGCAGAGCGCTGAGCAGGGGGGGCAGTGAAGGGAAAGAGTGGAATTGGGAATTTCGGTACCGGATGGGGTTTTGAAGGTGGGAAATATCGATATTCATGAGAATCGTGTGATTTCCTAATTTTTTTTTGCTTATCTTTTGGTGGGTTTGCTGGGGGTCGGTGGGGGTGAGTAGATGGCACTTGTCTCGTCTTGTCTTGTGCTGAAGAATTTATCACTTGCTCCGTCCGTATTCGATGTTTGATTACTTCCTTGGTCCGCATTCGATCTTCGGATTTTTAAGGTTCGGAGCTGCAGAAATATATCCTCGTAATTATTGGGAATCGTGTTGTTGCCATCTACAAGATATCTTGGTCCTCTTCGGGACTGATATGTCAGGATTTACTGAGTCATCGTCGGAAGTTGGACAGATACTAAATCCCATATATCAACATCATATGCACGAGAGACAAGACAGGACAAGATAAGACGAACACATTGCAATACGGATCTATAAGATCGACGAGGTCCGAGATAACGATTTGCCTTGTTCTATTCCCAGATACATTTCCATATATTTTACCATTGATATCTATAACTTCCAGCTACTATCATCTCAATCAATACCACCGACCCTTTCTCTCTCTCTCCTAGTCCAGTAATACTTACTCCCTCGCTTCTCCCAGCACTCCATGGATAGATAGTATCGCGATGTAACCATCCAAGCTCCTTCGCTCGATCAAACAATTCACCACTGAACATCCAAGCTTCCCACACACACAGACGATAACCTACTCTGCATGTCCAGTAAACGACACATGGTGAAACCAGATGA
The DNA here is from genome assembly GCA_019395245.1 of Botrytis pseudocinerea. Lineage (NCBI taxonomy): Eukaryota > Fungi > Ascomycota > Leotiomycetes > Helotiales > Sclerotiniaceae > Botrytis > Botrytis pseudocinerea. The sequence continues at coordinate 197,428 of JAHXJK010000133.1, read as the reverse complement.
CTTCATTCTTACATCATAGCTAGCCTTGACCTTTCCACTCACTGTCTTTCTTTTCTCCTCCGTACTAGTAGGTGCGTGTATCTCGCTAGGTCATGTACTGTAATGTAATATAGTGCAACATAGTGTACATACAAGCATCCCTCTCCGAGAAAAAAAAACCCCCTAGAGCTGTTTGTTTATACGGCATACTAGGTGAGAATGTATCCTCAAACCTCTGAGCTATCCTCACGCATCCACTACCTACCCCCCGTAGACAACTCAAATATAGGGAGAACACCCGAAATCTCGCGAGGTTTGGTTTATCGCGTCGTCGGCTTGGCGGTACGCTAGGAAATCGCACTAGGACTTGTCCGATGGGCTTTGCTTTGCTTGGGTTGGGTTTGCGGAGGTATTCGGTCCGTTCCTGGTGCGGGCGTGGGCGCGCTGTAGTGTAGTGTGGTGTAGTGTAGTGTGTATGATGGATGGGGGTTTGGATATGTAGATAGGTTGGTGGTTTGGTGGGAGCGCTCGGCTGGGTGCGATGGAGTGAGTGGTAAAGTTAGATACAGATAGAGACGGGGAGTTTTGGATTGGTGAATACGTAGATGGGTAAGTGGGTGGTGGATGTTGGCTGTGCGAGATTATATGTGTATGGGCTCTGAGTACCTGGAACGATATGTGTAGATGGAGATGGACGAGGTAGATTAACCTTAGTACATCCAGCTCGGAGAGTTCTTAAAGACAAAGCTTTTTAGGGCGTGGGTTCGACACCTACCTACCTACCTAAAGTTTGAGTACCTCGACTCGGAGGAGAGGAGCCAAGAAAATTACAGAGGTGGGGAAAGGCTTGATGAGATGTTTAGCGGTCGGGTGGATGATTAGAGGAAATACATCTGTAAGTTCGATGCAGAATTGGAATTATAACATGTGCATTATCGGCTACCTGCGAGCGATAGAAACGCTTCAAGTAGTCGGGGAAAGCGACAGCGGTGCGAGGGACCGAGCGAGCATAAGCCGTACAGGTATCTATTGAAGCCAAGATTCCCCAATGCATTATAGGGATCCCAAGGAATTTGATAATGAGGGGAATACATGCATGCATGGAGTCCCGGTATCGACACATGCATTTGTATGGTGCTCACAGGCGCGAATGCATTGTCATCCGGTCAGCTGTGTTTGTATGTATATGTATATGTGTATGTGTATGTGTATGTGTATGTGTATGTATGTATCATATGGATAAAGAATACCTGCTTTCAAATACCGGTGCTTTGGGATTACATATTCCGCACTGCAGATGTGGGTTTCCTGCTCTTCACAATTGCACATGATGGAAGAAGCATTGCTGCATATCTAACCCCGTCATTCGATGGGTAGGTAGGTAGGTAGGTAGGGATAAGAGAGTGTGCTGGGAAGGGATTTCTATGTAACCCTCAGATCGATATCGAGCTAAACACTATGCGGAAGATCCAATTGTCCTCCTCTTTTAGGTATATACCGCAATGTGTACTTCGCATTACGTTACTATGCTCTAGAAGCAGAAGAATTACCTTTGACTTTTTCACTTTTTCATCCTTGGCCACGCCGGCTTGTACTTGCACTCGTGCTGGGAGCACATATTCGGAAAAATCATGTTGCATGTCTAACCCCTCGTACCCCTCATACCCCTCCTTCCAAGCGCAGAATTCTCGATTGCCGCTTACGTGTTTGTTGGTCGGGTTTCTCCTCAATCCTTCCTTCATTTTAGAAATGTATACTAGGTATCTAAGATCGAAGTACCAGCATGCTAATATCTCTCATCGGGTAGGGAAGAGCGGGAATTTCTTTTCTGTTGGTTTGGCTGAGAGACGGAGCATTATAGTTTGTGCTATCGATTATGCTCTGCTTTGTTTTGATTGGAGATTGTGGTCTTGTACAAATCGGTGCTTACTCGCTTGTCCCCTTATCTTATTTGCTTACCCCTCAACTCTTATCACCAGGAACAAGAAGTCGAAACACCGATATTGATGGGTGGGCGGGGAGAGGAGGGAGGAGGATCTTTCTCGACACTTGCATTGCGTTTTGCATTGTTGGTTATGCAGAAAGTGTATTTCTTGAGCTAATATTTGGAGGTATCTTTTATTTCTTTAAGTACTAATTATATTTGTTTTTCAAGCTCTTATGACTAGATGCCAAAATTGAAATACTAATGTTAGATGCGTGAGTGGAATCGGTAGCGGAGAGAGTGTGTGAGGAAGTAGGAAGTAGGAAATACTCTCTCTTCTCCGTATACTTGTGTTGTGCTCCATGTTGTCTTTCCAAGTTATGTATTTTTGCTTGAACGCATGTATCAAGTTAAAATTTGGGTTTCTATTCCATTTTAGTGACAAATCATATCTATCTATTCTTCTACCCCTCATCATCAAAAACCAGAATCGAACCACCAACATCCAACCCCTCATCTGCCACAAAAGCCACATTACTATCACATTATCACAATATCACATTCTTATCGATCGGAACCCCTCTCCTCTCCGCAGACTCGGTAACGGATGGGCGGGCTTTGACTCGTTTTATCATAAATGTAGTGTGGTGCGGTTCACCTGATGCCGAGTCAGCTTCAGCCTCGATGTATTTGTTGCATCCTGGCGGCATATGGGTTGATGGATTTGGATAGTTTTCAGTCTTGGCGGGTGTTTTTCTCATGTGAAAAGTACTTCACAAATTCTGTAATATCTTCTGATGAGCTGAGGCTCTGTGCCGTAGTAGCTAAGAAACGAATTCATTCATTTAATTAATCCTTTGGTTGGCCTTTTTATATCACTAAAATCGAAGGATCGATAAAGATTTTTGTATACGGAATTGACCCTTGTTCTTCATCAAGTACTACGAAAATATCAAATCCACATCTTCTTCCAATGGTTACACTAGGCGCGCGGGCAAGATGACGACCATCCTTCAAACTTCATATGCTCTCTATCCGTCGCTTGTCTATCAATTCGAAAAACGGTTCCAACTTTAACGTTACATTTCACTCGTTAGTGGAAAGTATATCGAGCGTCGCCTGAATTCCTTCATCATCCTAGGGGTGGCGAGGTCGCATCTTAATTACCATTTCGTCTCCATTTATCCCATATCATTCATACATTCCCTGATCGGTTGTCTCGGGGGTTGAGGTCGTTTGCCGCTGGACCGGGTTCCTGCGAATGGCGTCTCTGCATATAATCATAGGGCTGCGTATAAAATATCTTCCGACGAGAGATCTACACGAGCGCTTTTTCTTGGCGCCCGATGGTTATTTCCTGAAACTGAATACGATTTTCTTTCTTTCTTTCTTTTTTTCCTTTCTGATCCACATCCCATACGATCATAATCTCCTCGAGTCTTGAAGATCTTCGTGATGGTTTCTAGCGCGTTGAAATATGTCTGCCTTGAGTGACATCGCCCCCGATTCGTCGATTTACGGACTTGGCCAATACTAGAGATTTAGTTTTGCGCTTGCTTGAGAGAGTTTGATGATGTTGATTTTGATTCGCTCGAATGGATGGAGGCGTTGTTTTTTGCGCGGATAAAGTATCGCGCGGGACTAAATAATAAATACACCTCATTTATTACTATGTTGGCTCCCGCTGGCCCGTCCCTCTGCTCTTTCTTACCTAATATCTATCCAACAAGGTCATCGACAAGCAAGAAAATTGCGTAGACAGTACTATTGTATACGGAATAGAGTAGCTCGAGAGTAGTACTCTCACAGCCAGTGTTTTGATATCTTTCTGGCCCCGCAAATTCCCATCTCACAAAATCCGATCATTTGCCGAGATCTCTTTCAGCATGCATCTCGCATTCCACATCTCCGCCCCGCTGTCCAGCGTCAAATCCCACGCTTCTTACCTATTACAATCTTCCGCGTGTATATACATCATGTCTGTCATGCAAAATTTCCTCGAGTCCTTTCTCCTTTGATCATAGCCCGATGTATGCGCACGGAACATTATTCCGCGGACGAGGCATTGCTGCCCCATAAAAAGATTTCTGTTCGGAGAATGAGCATCGGAAAGTCGTGCCGATGTGGATGGCAGGTGTGGATTATGATGTCGTGTCGTGGCAACGCGTTTGTGGGTGGGGTTGCTTGGTGGCTCGTAGGTGGAACTGGATGTTGAAGTGGAGGTGGGAGTTTGTTATTAGGTAAGCATTGATGGGGATGAAGTAAAATGGAAAAAAGGGGTGAATGAGAAGCGAGCGGGATACAGTACACGTGATAATGGCAAGGTAGTGACTACTGGAATGCTCTTTGGGATTGCAGGCTTGGGGTTTCGTGTCTATTAGTATACCAACGCATCTCCATCCGTAAATAGAGCTAGAATTTAGAGATCGAGTAGTGAAATTGTCAGATCCTAGAAATTTAGTGGTCTATTTTTGAAACTGAAACACGGATGACGAAGATGACTGGTACATGCTTTGATGATGCAGTCTTGTAACTGGTGAAATTTTCAATTTCAAAACGTTGTTTAGAATTGAAAATTGTTACTGTGACTCTGCTCGGGACGCGAAAATAAAATACTCATCGCATCCACTGCATTATATCTCATCATTTGGGTTATCGAACACAAAAAACATTCTTTTTGTTTATAGGCTATGTTCTCTTCTTCTATCTATCAATGATATTCTACTGACTCACTAGGCCCGTGTGTGTGCTCTGGAAGCTACAACTTCCTTGTCGTCTCACACAACTCGCACGTTGCAGTTTTGAAACTTCGTGAAGAATATTTCAGATTAATTCTCCATTTGCTATCCTCTCACACTTCTATATGTAGATTCTATGTGAAACGATAGAAGAGATGTCGGAAAGTATGGGGTTTCAATGACTGGGGAGATTGGTCTTGCAGAGATATGGATATGTCGTATTATACTTGGAGCGGAAACAGGTAAGTTAAGATGCGCGAGGCGGGGTAGGGGTAGAAGAATTCATAACGTTCAGGTGCGGGGGGAATGGACTCAAGAGAAGGATAGTATGTAATCGTTATGAAAACATGTCGTGGTGACGCAGAGATAGTTGTTTTGTTATTTGGATACCGAATAGAACCTTTAGCTATCATAGGACCAATGGGAATGTAAATAATTTATCTAGCCTCATTCACATTTTTCAAGATTTCAATCGAAACCCGAGGCTGTGATGTAGGAAATGCAATTCCTGGAGTGAAATTGCTTTTCATGGGATAATCATGCTTTTGAAGTACGCCGCACGGATATCAAAAGCTTTACATCTAGCAAGTCACAAATGGATAATAGGCAATACAAGATTGGGGGGCGTAGAGAATTGTTTAAGTCTAGCTTGACTTGATGCTAATGTTCGCTTATCCATATAGGGTTTTCTTCATAGATGAATTCTTTCGGGCGTTCGATTATCCCTTCTGTGTGAATAGATTCATGATTTTGGATTGGATAGGATGGTTAATCCATCGATTGAGATTGTGTTGGTGAGGTCCATATGAAGTGAAGTATGTGAAGTATAGCTACGCAACTCTCAGGTGGAGAGAGCGCAGTGTATAAAATGACAATTCGAAAAGGCCGTTGAAAAATCTAGTGCAATAGAGATATGTCTATCCTCCTCACTAATCGATCGGGAATCAACATTTGCCTACTTAAATTATTGCATTTGGGATGCTATGAGATTATGTAGATTTGTTGAGAAGATGAAATTTGTAATGGCGAGGGACGGTGTAGGCAGGGAAGAAAGGGATGAAAAAAAAAAAAAAAAGAATATCGTCCATCTTTGGAAGCTCTACTTAATTTAATGATGATATGGACGGTACATTTACTAGACATTGAATCATGAAGACTGATTTCACGTTGAGGTGATGCTGAATAGCGACCTAGATTCTGGGAGCCTGACTTCGGGCAGTAAAGTCGAGAGTTAAACAGCCTAAAAGTTGAGAATAGTCTTATAGGCGAAGTATACATTATTGACAATGTGGATCTTTAAACTATAATCTAAAATAGCTTTAGCGCTAGCTTAGATTAGTATGATTCTCATCATTTCGATCAAAATGATAAATTCATCTGTAAGAGTTCAACTCATAATCGATATCGTACAAAGTATCTTGATGGCCCTGTGGCTGACATTGTCCACCAATGTTCCTGTCCCCTTCGATATTAGATTAGCACAGTGAACTTTCACGGGAGACTGAACGAGTTTTTGGCCCGCGGATGGAGAAACCAATCCTTGTGAGCAATTTTTTGTGGTGTTGTACTGTCCTATATCTGACTGTACATCATTATAACCACACTTTTTGGAACTCAGAGTTGAAAGAATCATCTTGTACTGTGGAGAAAACCCTCCTTCCGGAGCAAGAAGCGGGCGTTGCTCAAAGTCAATGGCGCTTTCAAGCAAAAAGAAAATTGAACCTTGTTTTTTTGGTGCTCTTCAGATCTTCATATTTCCGCGAGCTCTGATGATGGTGGGGGATGGAGAAGTGGACTTAGGGAACGTAGAAGTGACTGGGGTGAAGGAAGAGACTTTCTCAAACACCATTCCATAATTTTCAAAGGCTGACATATTTCAGGGTAGCTGTGTTGATTAACCGAATCAAAAAAGTCCCCTTGGATAGATGTCCAGTTTCATTAATCAATTGACTCTTCTGAGTGATCAATCCACATAATTTTCTATGGTACCAGATGAAAACTCTTTAGCCACTACAATGAACATCATCAAAATAATTTCTCGAACGTTTTGCTGCCTCTCCTAATGCTTAGAAAGGGATATATGTGCCCAGAGATTCTCAGAAATTCAACCTCTTGTTTTTTCAGATATATCCGAATGAAATTTCCTTATGAATCGCCGAAGATATCGTAGCACTATTCGATATTCATCGAACGGATGAACCCAGATATTTTATGTAATACGTCATGAACTCTTTTTGATGAGCCCTGGGAAGCTTTTACTCGCAAGCTCCAGATATGTGAGACACTTCCGCCAAGGCTGAAAAAGGAATGTAGGTATTCTCCTGACTTCCACCAAATTCACAAGGGGTATTACTACGCCAAATTCACCTATCATTTCAAGATATAGCGATGGCGGGGTTGGAGACTCTTGAGGTTGGTATTGTCTCATCGTTACTGCCACAGTAAAAGTCCACAACAACGACCCGGATGCCTTTGGAATTTAGTCCAAGGTTTCAGTACTGCGTACATGCCATAAGCTTGAGCATATAAATATCACGATGTATCCTTCAATAGTGAAGATGTACACATTCGTGCATGCCATAATCTCCCCCCTTCAATATGTCACGGATCTCAAATTTATCTCAGCTCTTTTGCGCGCTCCTTTTTGGGGCTCAAGTACATGCTGCTAATCTTCCGCGAGCGTTGCAACCTGATAGACGTCCTACAGTTCTTCTCTCTCCAATTGTAGATCCTACCCCTATAACATGTACTTTATCGACCATTAGTATAGGATGTGGAAGTATGTATATTCGCCTCCTGATTATCTTTTTATCTCAACTTCTGACACTCATTTATCTTTTATTCTCCAAAACACAATAGCTCTTTCCTTATCTGGCAATTTTTAACTTTCTCTAATAGGAAATGCTTGCCAAAGTGCCTGGGCAACAGCTTTCACGTCGTCTAATACCTACGTACAATCATTCTGCTCCTCATTTACCTCCTCAAGACGCAGAAATACCCTTGCATTTGAAAGTAGAGGACCCGCAGGTGCATGCACAAAAGGCCTTAATAATGCTGCCATCCAGTCCTCCATCTCATCAGTTTGTTCATGTTACGCTGGCCCCGGAGTTCCAACCACCGCATTCATAGCAATCTGTCCTACCTGTCCATCAATCCGAACGCAAACCGTCACAACATCTGTACCCACTACCACTACTATTGTTCTAACTGCCGATGGAAGTGTCAAAACAATAACTACTGTTGTAACACTAGTCGTCGACCCACCACCACCAAATCAAATTACTACCACAACCACGCAATTCATAACGCGTTCAGATCTCTCAGCATCTTGTACCACTACAACAAATGTCCTAACTACAACCCTAGTAACAGCCATCTACGACTACTTCACTTACATAACCACCACCACCTATCAAGCAGGTCGTTATCCATGTGATACTACACCTTGGCAATCACCGAGCGCAACTACCGTTACATTGTACACACCATACTGTAATCGAATATCCGAACATATCATTACAATAACCAGTACTGTTACTGCCGGTCTCCCATTTTTGCCTCCCTCGTCCGCAACATGTGAGCCAGTGAGTACAACAACGGTAACTTTAGTAATTGATCCTCTGCCCATCGAACACACAACTACCGAGACAGTAACGGGTGGAATTTATGCGGTTACAACAACAGAGACAAGTACTACCACTTGGGATGATAACGGATTTTGGCCAACACCTACTCTATCGACTTCTTCGCCAATTATAATTGATGATGGGGGGTTGACTTGGAGGGAAACTTTGGTGGCGCCAAGTCAGGCTACTAGCACAAGCATTCCAGTAATAGAAGAGGAAGGTTAAGTCCTGGGCTAGAATGAGATATGTAACATTGGAGGAATGGCTGTCAGGGAAAGATATGGGGAGTTGATAGAATCTATGAAAATAGGCTGTGGAAAAGAAAAGAAAGATTTTGAAGCTTGAATTATTGAATTGATTTCTCTAACCTAATTCTGATAGGGTATAGATCTTATCTGGCATGTCATATTGTGGAACCTTGAAGAGCTCACTTTGTTAGGAAAAATAATAAATTGAAGAAAAAAGAAGAGCAAAATTAAATACAAGAAAAGCAAAACGCCGAACTCCAAACGCCAAAACGCCAAAACGCCAAAAAGAACAAAAATAAATACTATATATCCATATCAATCCATCCACCCAGCCACCCGTCCATCTCCCCCTCCACCCATCCCGCCACCACCCCCACCACCCCATCCGCCCACTCAATCCCCTCCCCCTCCTCTCCCCCCGAGACGTAATTGTTTGCCCTAAGGCGAAGAAACAGAACCAAGACATAAGCTCCGAAGAGCGCCAAAAGAGAGAAGAAAATGATCTTCTGTGCCCGAAGGCGCCAATGACGTTCCCGAAGGTCCATCTCTCGCTCCCGAAGGAGAAGTTCTCGCTCCCGGAAGCGCACACGAACTCCCATCTCCGTTATACGGAGGTAATGGCTCTGAATTTACAATTAGAAATTGGACATCCAGGGGCATATTTGGAAGAGTTTGCTTACAAACCCCATTTGCTCCAGTTGGAGCCTGGCAGCCCGCACCGTCTCCCCCTCCCGCAGTTGGTGTTCCTAAATATACTGTTAGCTTGGAATAATGTGATCATTTAGAACAATATATTAGCCTCAAACAATGAAATCGTTTCAAATAACCAAGTGACTGAGGTGAATTAGACCAACGTAAACAATAACTTGATAATAGACCCTCAGAGAAAATTGGACAGTCAAAAGTATTCAGACAACCAGATGGATTGCAACGTTGAAAGATAAATCAGAAATATCAACTTACAAATAAAAGAAGGTCCCTCTCCTCCTCAACGGAACAACCATCACCTTGGTTCGTCAAATGTATGCGGTGATGGTTGTTGGTGAGGGTCTGGGGAAGAGAGGGAACCTCCGCCGCGGCAGCCCGACGACGTTTCGAGCGAGGCTGATGTCTTTGAAGATTCTATATAAGACAACTGTCAGCAATGTGCAATGCTGAGTAAGACACCAATGTCTGACCCAAGGCCCAGCATCTCAACAGAGTGTTCAAGTTCGTCTTTGAGCCGGCGACACACTCACAGCCCAAAGGATAGAACGGAAGCGGACTGGCCGGCGAAACACTCACAGCACAGGACCATAGTACTCGGCAAGCTCCTGACGCTCCGCCCAGGTGAAACTGCATCCCGAGCGTCCAACTATGCCTACATTTAAAAGTAGGATTTCGCTTCTTTTTTGAACAACTGTTTCATACGAGGCAACTGCTCCTTGAAAGTCTGAGGACGACTCCCCCATACCAAAGTAGGCTGGTTTGATGATCCCACTGATCCCATAGGAGTCGTACATGCCCAAGTTATTCAAGAAGGAGGAATGGTAATGCAACTCCCATTGGGGATATTACGCCAAGTATATAGAGAAAGTGAAGGCTGGCAGACCAAGGGAGAAACATTATGAAATGGTGTCTTACCTCTGATCCCGACATGATGGAGTGGATTTATGGTTGCTGTGGTTCTTTTGTGGTTGTCGTGGACTGTTCTGTATATAAATTAGTAAAGTGAAATGACACAGAGAGATTTGGAACAACGAAAAAGGAAGATACGTACACTTTGAAAATCGAGATCGGGCCAAAAAGAAAAAGAAAAGAAGAGCAAAGAAAGCTGAAGGGGAGATGAGTACTTATAGGTTCTGACTTTCCAGACTGGAAGAAGGTTGTTGACAGCGCGATGGACTATGAAAAGTATAGTTCGTTAGTTTCATGCTACTGGCCTGACGCTAACGGTTGTCACGCAACGGATAGTCAAAATAGCCCTCACCTTTGATAGTCCATCAAGGGAAACAACGTTTGCTAGTTAGTTGACCTTTTAATCTGCTTACTAATTGATCATTGATTCGAGATATACCATGAATTTGTATCTATCGATTCGATTTCCTGTACCGGTAAGCCAATTCAAATCGTGCAGTGGGTGGAAATACGGGGGAAAAAACTCAAAAGAAACTTTGCAATAGTGAATATCGATGTTCGATAGTGATAGTTAGCTATTTCAAATTAACATTCATATCATTCTTGCAATTTACAAAAAGCACTTACAGATGTTCAGTCGATATTTATATCCCTAGTTCAAATAACTAAACCTTCTCTAGAGTTTAAGGAATATTCAGTACACCCACATATGATACAATCATAGATCCCAAGCCGTTAGTAAAAGTGAGATCTACTTGCGTAACATGAATTTGATGGCTGTCAAAACTGAGATGAATTGCGAGATCATTCAGTACACTAAGGAATTCTCATCGCAGCATAAAAGAAAGACTTTAGTATGTAATGCTAGACTCCTCGAATTTAAGCCCACTCTAATAATTCTGTTTAAACAATTTAAAGATGTCAATACATACTCGTTCCTAACGATTGCAAAACTGAACGTATACACACCCCTAATTCCTGTCAAAAAGAAGTATAATCCACATGCTGAATCCGGAGGATCGAAAATATCTCGAACCCTTAAGTATGATTGTCTAGCTTCCAAAAGGACCGGTTTTTTCCAATGAATTTCAAAAGATACCTAGAATGACGCTTAAAAAACAGTAGTCCACCACGCTAAAAGTGACAGAAGTTAGAAGCGACTAGAAAAATTCTAAATGCGTCGCGTGAACTTTAAATCTAGCAGGCGCTTACGTTGGCACGGAACTATGTTAAGGAAATATGATGGTGAGAGCTCATCTAATCAGATACTGTGCTATGGACTAAGCTCAACCACTAAGCTAAACATGCCAAAAAGAGAAAGTACCTGGGACTACTCTCCATTACAAAAATGACACATTTCTGCACTATTGGAGTAACTATATGCCATCCCGATAGGGCTAGAAGAAAGAGCCCGCGTATCTCATCTGGGTAATTACTGCACAGAGCAATCTTCCATGAAGAAAGTCAAAGCTATACAGCCTCGAAGTCATATTGGGGTTCTCTCGCTTAACATAATAATTTTACATAAGCATTGTATAATCATGAAGATAAATGCTCGTTGTAAAGACTACAAGTGTGGATTTTGAAAGGTTTACAATACAGAAGTAGAATAGAGCTGACAGACCTGAGAAAATAATTACTGGTATTTATGCTACTTCGAATTGATCGATTGAGATTGTATATGCATGGAGACAGCTGAAAAAAAAATACCCCGATGCGTTGAATCAACACCATCCTACACTTACAGCTAAGCTGGTAAGTGGTAAATAAAACAAAACCACTATAGTTCATCAGATAATCATTAGAGCCTTACCTTGAGATACTTTTCATCAAGATTACTTGTTATATTGAAAAACTGTATGTTATTGATGAAGAGGTGCTTGAGGCATGGAATTTGAATAAGACTCATACCCATGCACTATACACAAAGCCCAACAGAGCCTACATCATCACTAGAGATATCAACACTACCTACACATTCAAGCATCATACCACCCTCAAAACTACGCGAAATCAGAACATCAACTGCATTATTCGTCTCACTAGTTTCTAACAATCTTCAGCTCGCAAAATATCTTACACTTCAACCCCGTATCAATTCTCTATAGCCCTTCTAACAAAACGCCCCAAAAGTAAATTGGTATTCCCATTCATCCATTGATACAAGCAAGCTCTCCCATACAATCCCACCTTTTAATGCGCCGTTTGTGACCAAGTCATCCATTAATTTATATGCCCATGGTCTGTCCTGCTATACATGAATTCTGCAAATCTTAATCGTTACATGGCGATATGATGCCCCCAAAAAGTTCTGAAATGAAATCCAAGAATTTTCAATCCTCGATAAGTTGACCCAATATCAAGCTTTGGATCATGACCTCGTCATTGACAATCCTGATACGCTTGGATAATGGTGGTGTCGCGTGCTCTTCTTGGATCGAGGCTCGCTTTCGTTTTCGGCCACCACCTGAAGTGCTCGCCGGTGTATTATCGAACACAGCTGCCTCCACATCCTGCTTTCCATCCACATAAAGCCAATCGTAGCTAGCGTTTTTGCTTTCTGCATCGAGAAGCATTTCTTTCGCTTGTTTGAGATCTTGTGCCTGGCCAAGGTGGGTTGGACCAAGAGCACGGGTCAAAAACGTGTACGGTTTCCGCTTCTCGCCAGTTTTTCCCTTTCCAGTAACGATCAAAATCGATTTCCCGTCGAGTAATTTTGGTCTCTGAGTGAAAGTATCGCTAAGATTTGCACTGGAAGCAGAATACGGGCGTAGATATCGACTTTTCACAGCTCCACCTAGGAATGAAGAGTTCCCAGCCGAGAGAAGATATGGCAACCAATCGATAATAGTGCATTTGTCAACACAATGAGAAATCCATCGCCCGGAGATACATGGGAGCCCAAGAGCCAACGCTTGCATGTACTTGGCCTTTCTCGAATGTTCATCTGCAATTAATGCCACGAAACCAATTTTTATCTCCGAAGAGGCAATCTCAAGCTCCGCCTCTGCTGTTTCACTGGGTCCAGTACGAGACTTGGAGGGTGGAGTCATCGGAGTAAATAAGTTCTCAAATCCGTCATCTAATAATCGACCGCCATGTTGTTTGATTAAATGGATAGCAACTTGTTTATCTTTCTCTGCATCCACGTATGAGACAGCGAAAGCCATTCCCTCAAACAGACTGTTCATTGGCTTCTTACTATTCAACGAGATTTTTGAAGGCGGTGTCGATAACGCCAGTGGATCTTCACTATCGCCTTGTGATGGCAGAATTGATTTTCGATTTGAGAGGGGTGCTGAAATAGCAACTTCTTGCTCCTCTGGATCCACAGAGCTACGGGTACGATGTCTTTTCGTAGCTGGCAAAGCAGTTCCACCAATTGATCCCTTGGTCTTAGTAGCAGCACTGCCTCTCGGTCGACCTCTTGATCTGCCTCCTGTATTTTGATTAGAATTAGAAACAGATGGAGATAATAAATCTGACTCAGCAGTGGATGAAAGAGGATTCGAAATTGTCGACGACACACTCGGAAGTCTTGTGTTTCGAGCAACTTTTGGTTGTGGCTGCGTGATAGTCGGCTTTGTCGATTGGCCCTTCGAGATCCGGGTAGATTTGCGTGGCGTGATTTGATGTACGATTTTTTGCTCGGTTTTGGTCGATGGAAGTTGTGGTTCCTCATTCGGAGTTGTTTGGAAAGGCCTCGCATCATGCTCAGTTGAAGCCAACGGAGATGAAATGTCTTCCGGAGCAGCCTTAAAAGTATCTGCTGGAAAGTCCGAGTTAGAAGACTCAGTCGACAGTTTTATTCCAGGAGAGTTACCATCAACCGCCTCTACTTCGGAGACATCTCGAAATGCAGAAGTCAAAAGATTTTTTGCAACAGGAGTGGGAGGCTCTATTGTACTGGGAGCCGATGAAAGTCCCGACGAGGGTGTAACAGCAGAGCCGTTAGGGACGATTTCAAGACGACTAGGCGTAGTGGCTAGCGGTGGTTGAAACTGGGACTGGGGTTTCGGGGTATGATGAGCAGGTACACCAATAACCTCGTTGAACTCATCGTCCATATTAAATCCTGGCAAGTCATCTAACTCATCATTGTTCGCTATGCTGAGAGAGATTTCTGCGATCTCAGTCATAGGGACTAATCGATCAGTAGCTGGACTAGTCTCCGGGACAGTGGAAGGGACACAGTCCAAGATTTCATTATGCATTTGGGTGACGTGGTCTTTAGAAGAGTTGCTGACAAGTACTTCATTGGATGATGCAGTCATTTTCTGGTCAGACGGGGCAGGTAGAGCAGCATCTTTCACTTGGTTTCCATCTGCATTATTGATGTTTTTGCTTCCCAAAGGCTGGCTCAGGTCCTGGTTTAGATGTCGTTCTAGTTTATTTGGTAGCGTCTGAGATGGGCTCGTTGATTCCGGGCCTGCCTTTTCAATATTAGAGCAGGCTGACACTCGATTTCGTAGTCCTGGCACTGGAGAACTTGTAGCAAGGTTACTTGACAAGGGAACACCTTGGGAATCGGCAACCATATCCTGTTGTGTTGGTTGGGTGTCCCGTGCATCGAAGCCTTCACACTGGGCTGCGTAGTCCTCCTGCATACTTTGACGTCGGCCACTAGCAGGAACCTCCACGGCTATCGGAGTGGATTCGAAGGCTTGAGTTAAATGAGAAGATGTCACTTCTGAAGACTTGCGCTGATGATCAATTGACCTTTGATGTGTACTAGCTGTGGCAGCAACTGAATTGACTTCTATTGCGGAATTCGGTTTCCCAGATGAATTTGGTTTTCTCCCAATCAAGGCTGTCTGAGCGCGCAACCTCTTCTTCTCTCTCGCCGCCTTTTGGTATTTCTTGGGTAGTGCCTCAATATCAGAATCCGATTCCGAGCCAGAAGATACCTCACGCTCAATTAAGTTATCTCTTCTCTCTTGAGACTCTTTCATGGATATCCATGTATCTTGAGGCTCACGTACCAACGCCAATTTTCGAAGAGCGGAATTAAAAGATTGAACTCTGTTTAGTACCGAGGCAGGTTCGATTGAAGCAGGAGCCTCAGTAGATGATGAGCGGACAATTGATCGCCTAGTTTTTTGGGTAGTTGCGCTAGCCGCCTCCGAGCGTCGTACAAGCGGTGAGGGTTCAGCTTCTTGTGAGGATCGATATCCCCCATAAACATTAGGCGATGGCCTGGAGGATGTAGGACTTCCACCAAGTCGTCCAATTGATGACGGTTGTGTTGCGCCAAAGAGCTCATGCTGTTTCATTATACTACCCTTTTCGGAAAATGGGTTGACTGACGGAGCCGGAGTCTGAGGGTCAAGAAGAGTGTCTTGCACAGGATCTTGAGTACTATGAACAGCAGGCGGATCTTCTGATTGGAAATAACCTTCATCGGGTGCCGATGTTGGCTGAAATGTATCAAAGTTTATGTGCCCCGTGTCGTTCTCCTCATATGTACGTGCAGTCGACTCAGTATGTGTAGAATTGTGGTCTCCAGATATGCCGTTTGACTGTGGACCTGGCAGCTCATCCTGTTCGATTGGTACTAGTAGGCTCGAGGAAAATTCGGCATTTGTTCCG
The DNA here is from genome assembly GCA_019395245.1 of Botrytis pseudocinerea. Lineage (NCBI taxonomy): Eukaryota > Fungi > Ascomycota > Leotiomycetes > Helotiales > Sclerotiniaceae > Botrytis > Botrytis pseudocinerea. The sequence continues at coordinate 181,707 of JAHXJK010000133.1, read as the reverse complement.
AGAACAGCCTGGTCTCTTGACCTTTGCAGTTCTAAGGCTTCGTAAAGAGACTCAGGATTCTCTTGAGTCAAAGATAAATTACTCTTTTGAGTATATTCCTCGCCCTCCATTGCTTTCAACTGGGCACAAGGCAGCGGAATTGGGTTGCCGTTAATATTGGATGACCTCAATGTATTTCCATTGTTTGGTTTTACTGTTGGCAATACTGGTAGACCAGCTCTCGTTCGTTCGAATTGTACAGAGTTTGGATGTAATGTACTTTCTTCGTATCCTTGAGAATTGGCATCAGATTCTCTGGCGGCTTTCATCTCCTCCAAAACTTCCTGGGCTTGATTGTGCTGTTTCTCGTTTCCTGTATCATGACGCACGTTGTTTGTCGCGTCGATATCATAATTATAATTGCTTGACGCGACGGCGGGAAATGACATATCGTTATCCGCGGCTGGTCTCTCCGGACTACTCTATTGGTGTAGATTAAATGTCAGTGCTGCCCTTGTAAGTTCTTACCATGCTGTGATTTGTTGAATGGTAATTGTAAAGTGTGAAAGCGGAGATCAATCATATCAGTCTATATGTGGCTTACCGATATTATTTCTTCTTGCAGCTGCAGACACCTCTGTGTATCAAATTCCTCTGCACCATCTCCGTTCAAAGCCGCAACGGCGGCCAAACTAGCAGATTTAAACATGATGATATTCTCATATTCAAGATCAAATTGGGCGGCCAGTCTATATCGGTATTTGGGGTCGAGGTACAAGTAAAATCTTGACTTGAGCAGATTGACGAAGAGAAGATGCTGTGAGATAAGATTGTCGTGGCGAAAGAAGTAAGACGCGACGACCTTTTAAGATTTTGGTACGTCAACACGTGATCAATCAATAGTCCAGTTGTTCAGCTGACACTACAAGGGAATCTGGATACAACATGATGATTGGAACAATGCAGGACACCTACGGTACATGAATTCTTTCATTATACTCAACTTCTGCACATCAACAAGTAGGGACCACATTGGATATCCGAGACAAATTTATGAAGCTTCTGATTACCCCGTTGATCAGAAATCTCCTAGTTGTAGTTGGAGATAAGTCTATCAACTTATCCATTCTCCAAATGGACAGGGCGTTCCATACTGGCATAGGGCTTTTTGAATCTATCTATAGGTCGAGCGGCCTATGGTACTGACTCAATATTGACTTACATCGTCCACTAAGTATCATTTCTGGCCAAAAATCAAACGTCTACAGGTTTTACTTAACTGGCCCATTCCACATACACACACATATATATGTGATTTTCGTATATCGAAAACGTTTGATAGCGTCGCCCAGTTGTCGAAGAACTTCCTTTCTGCGGCTTGCTTTTTGTATTATGGTGTCATCAAGTGATCCATTCCTGTAGGAGACACACATCATCCACTTCATAAACTCAAATTATTCCGAAGAGTGATATGTCGTAAGCCTATCCCGTTTGACTAGTGTCATGATATTATTATGATTTGAAACTCTGAATGAATGAAGCTTGCTATAAAAGAGGTAAACACCTATTGGTTGAAAGTACAAATTTGACTCAAACTCTGGGCGAAGGCCAAAAGGACACAACAATTATGGCGCAACGATACTCCATTCACTTAACAATGTGGTATGTTAAAGCTGTAAAGTGTTTCGATGGTCTTTTATATCGAGTCGAACCACTATGTGTTCTCATCGCCTTATAGCCCCCCATCTCTTTCTTCTTCTCTTCAAACGTTCACAATCCACCCTTCTTCTTCCTCGAATCCTCAACATTAAAGCTCCGCCCAACGTTCTTAGTTCTTTTCTCTTTTCCTCTTGTCTAAACGGTCTTGAGATTGTTGAGCTCATTTCGAAATGTCAACAGAAGCCGAGAGCCAGGACATGCCCAATTCTACGCCTATTAATGACAGCATGGAGTGTGATACCAAGGAGATTTATGAGGTCAAGCGAGACCGTATGGGCAATATCACTTGGTCGGTAAAGTATTCCGATGATGTGGAAAACGCTGCCCAGAATCAGGAGACCGCCTGTTATGCCATTGTACAGTACTAGGGCACAGCTGTTCGTCGGCCGAATTTTACCCGGAAGTTTACTAACACTATTTCCTCATTTAATTCTAATTATTAATTCAATTTTTCAATATTTTGCTTTAAAATTTGAATATTATTCTAATCTATATATAAATAAAATAATAACAAAACCTTATATCATTATTCCAAATCGATTCTTTAATATTTAATATAATATTAATACAATTATTTATTAAATATAAAAATTGAATGAAAAGTTCTATAAATAATATATATATTTTCTAGAATTATCTTATATTTTATTTAATAAACTTTACATCAATTTATTTAATTTTGATCAAAATTTTAAATAAATAAAGTGATTTATTTTTAAGATTTTTATTGATTGTATAATTTGTATAGGAAGTTGATATAAATTAAAAGTATTAAAAACAACGAAATTTACTACCAAAATAAGCGAAAATCAAGAACTTTTTTTTTTATATCAATTGAAACTTATAAATTAAAGTTTCCTTATATTCTGAAATAATAAGATTTATATTTTTGAGTATTTTATTATAAAATAAATATATACTGAAGATTCTAATTGACTTTAATGATTTTGAATATTTTCTTATTATTATTATAAATAGGGTGAAATGCTTGTTTTTGGTGTGATTTTAGGAGCTGACGAATAGCTGTGCACGGTTACTGTACGCTACAGTAAAAGCTACGATTCTCGCAAGGAAATGGAATTGGAGAGTATCATTATCCAGATCCCATTGCTCAAGCAAGTTCTGGACAAGGTCATGAAAGATTATCCGGGTGTTACTACAAAATTGCGGAGACTCGGATTCCAATCCCCCTTTGGTCCATTCGTTCATCGCTGGATGCAGCTGTTGCAGGCCATCGATAACGAGAAAGACGAAGATAGAAAAGCTCATATCGTTCTTTTACAAAAGGTTCTCGAGCCAGAACTCAAAGACGGGAACGAGGCCAGGATCGACTAGATCAAAAACAAAGTTTTCACTTACGATCACCTGTGGGCCATTTTTCCAACCAGGTTGCATTTCATACAAGCAAATATGGGGTCGTAATTCTGCTGCAAAGTTTGTTTGTGGCTTTTCTGTCAACGATGAGAAAAAAGGTCACCTCTATCGAGTTGACTGCCGGATGGTGAATTGGAATGGTGAAAGATTTGGCTTTGAATCGATTCATTACGATATTTCAGAGTTTATAGGCACGGCCTAGATCGGTACATTTCCTATCTTTCTACTGGAATTTCATCCAGATGGAAAGAAGATCAAGGCTGAGCTGTTCAAACGTGGAAAGCTATTTGAACAATATCGTGGTTATCATTTTAGATATTTCAAGTCTTTTGCCATTGGCGAAGATCCTGAATGTGGCTGCCCTATCAAAGTAACCGTTGATAGTCGTATCATTGTGTAAGTATTTCCTTCCATCGCAGTTGATAATCACTAATTAATACAGTCATCAGTGATACCCGTGCATATAGCAAATTTAACCTCAACAAAGTTCGTCTCTCAAGGCTCTTGACCATAAGAGGGCCTCTGAAATTGTTGATCTAGAGTCAGACTATGAAAATGATGAGTGCAAGCTATATGACGGCTAAATCAATTACTCTCTCAGGAACTCAACTTTGAACACCAATAAGGATTCTACCTGTTCTACCATCAAATCCCTCGCCCCGGAATATCTCATCATTTGTTCCCCTCTTCTCAAAGGATACGTTTTGAAAGAGAAACTCTGGCTCGAATTTTTGGTTGATGTTCCTACCGACATTATCTGGAGCAATTCTGCATTCCAAAGTCTAGTCCTTCCACCATCACAAAAATAACTGATTCACGCCATCGCAACTTCTCAGATCTCAAACTCTTCGAAGTTCGATGATGTAATTAGCGGCAAGGGCAAAGACATAATTTTTCTACTTTCGGGTGGCCCGGGTATTGAGAAGACCTTGACTGCCGAATCTGTCGCCGAGAAAATGCGAGTTCCGCTCTGTATGCTTTTGGCCGGGGACTTGGACACATAATCTAAAGATGTTGAGTCAACTTTGCGTTCAGTCCTTCAAATGGTCACCTGTTGGAATACGGTCCTATTTTTGGATGAATGCGATGTTTTCCTTGAGACACGAACTTCAAATTCATTTGAGCGCAACATGATCGTTTCGATCTTCTTACGAACGCTGGAATATTACGAAGGAATCTTGTTTATGACCACAAATCGTGTAAATAATATTGATCCTGCTTTCAAATCACGGATTCATTTAAGTGTGGATTACAAGGATTTGGACAAGAGTGCTAAAGAGAAGATTTGGAAAAACTTGCTATCGCTTGGAGAAGGACACGAACAAAATCATCAAATTACTAATGTTGAGGTTGGCAGATTGGCGGACTCGAACACCAATGGAAGAAAAATTAAGAATGTTTTGAAGACGGCTAATTTACTCGCTAGTCACAAAGGCGAGCTTCTCAAGTTCGAACACATTCGAACCGTTATGAGTGTGGAGGGGAACTAAGTAGGCATGCATATTCCTGTGCATGTTCTGAATTGTCTGGTATCAGCTTAGGATCATAGGAAGTAGATTTGACAAGTCTTTAGCCTCGTATCTAGCAAGTTTAAGATATTTCTGGACAACACACGCCTGTTTACTTTTTAATTTTTGAGAGAGCTTCATAAATTCAATTCCACCATAAACCACAATTCTGAATGATAATCCACTAATTTCTCAATACGTACAATTTTCAAATCGAATACAGCATTCTAAACTGCTCGAGTCATTTAAGCAGGTCTAAAAATTGAAAGTTTTTGACCGCCCAATCTCCATCTTCCACCTCAATACCGCCATTCGTATTTATCTCCTCATTCTTCAAGCCATCAGCAACCCAATCTCGTATCCTTCACGTGAATCGCGAGCCGTATCGTATCGTAGCACCGCAAGCTTCAGCCTCAACGCGGATCCGTCTTGGCGGTAAGCGGAACATCAGACCATGACTTCATCGCTTAACCAAACCTCACGAACCTCACTAATCCGCCCGCATCACCTGAAGAGCGGTTTCTCCACATCGCGCCATAGCGCGTGGATTATCAACCTATTTATAACAATCTCAAATCTTTTCGTGATTTTTAGCTTTTGGCTACTGAGGAATCTTACTAGGTTGTATATTTTACGATATTTGTGTGTTTTTGGAGGAGAGCTGAGTTCAAGTGATGACGCTCGTATTCCAAAATCGATGATCTTTTTACGGAATTTGAACACGTTAGTGAAATATGGGGAGAGCTTGGGCTCTCGGATAGCTAGTGGCGAGTGACGGGTACGAACGATGATCTGACAGCGCAACGACAACGGGTTGAAGGAATTAAGCTTATGAGATATGCTTATTGGTATCTCGGAGATGAACTAGTAGGATATACGTAAGTAAGAGATGACATGATAGTCTGGGGAAGTTGAATATATAAACTCTGGATACTTGCCTCAAGTCTGGAGTTTTTACTCACCAGCTCCATCATTATCTCATACGTTCAATCATCAATCTAAGCTTTTAAACAATCAAAATGCAATTTTCCACCCTCTTGACTCTCGGTCTCGCAGCTATCAGCGGAGTCGCAGCTGCACCGACCAGTTATTTCGATGTGGAAATTACTCTTATTGGGGGTCCAGCGAGTTATAGTTTGACTGTTCCTGCGGATGGACAATTTCATGCTACCAGTACTTTTGCCCTTTCTCTCTCCCTTAATTTCATATCCTCTCACAATCCTCTCTCGCTTCCAACTTCTAAGTCCCAAGAAAAACTAACTTTGTACTTCCAGATAACCCCCTCTCCATCTCTCTCATCCGCTCCTCCAACTTCGACGTCTATAATCTCTGCACCTTCTACCATGATAATGCTGTCGCATTAGTGAACAATGGAGGGATTGTCAGCGTGGGTCCCCCAACACCAATTACGGGAGTGAGCTGCCAGGTGACAGATGAGAGGTGTATTCCTAATTATAGTAAGTTATTCTATTTCTCTTCCGGAATTTAGCATTTAGGTTTGGAAATCTATTTGCGAACTGAAGAAGTGATAAATGAGAAGAGAGAAAGCGAGAGCCCCGGGAAAGGGACATAAAAGAGAAGAATTCGTTAAGATACTAATCTCATAATGATAGGCGATTGCTACGCAAACGGACAATTCCTCGGATCATGCTGTGATGGATTCTGTGCTGCGAATAAGTGTAGACCTTTCTCTGGAGTTTAACTCTTACTCTCATCATCGAGTGCAGTATGAGCAGTTCTCAGGGGGTTACAAAAGAGAAGTTCTTGATCACAAGCGTGGAATTATTGAGGAGAATTGAGGAAGCGGAGGGAAGTCGAAATTTGCACATTCATTTGGTGCTTTTGAATTGAAGGGTTTGCGTTTAAGTTTTTGAGTCATTATAGTATTTGTATTGCTTCTGTCTAATTTAATACAATCAACTTACGAATACACGCCTTTATGAAACGATTGTCTACTCATAATATACCTAAAACCTGGTTGATCGAGATCTTATTCCTGACATGTGTGCTGTTTAATGAATTTGAATCTTACAACGATTTTTCAAACGGTGATCAAGAACCAGTGATTCACTGTTCAGACTAAGTGTCGATTTTCGTAAAACCTTCAGGTTCGATTCAATGGTCCCCTATTTGAAATGGAACTTCACAGCTAGCCATAATCTTCTATTTTGAAATTAGGATCAAAACGAGACGAATATATCAGTATGTGATGATCAGGGAACTGAAACACTTTTCCTCCTGATGAATTTTTTTTCTTTTTTTTTCTTCTTTCAAATTCAAAAAAGTGTACATGAAGGAATTGTCTTACCAGAAGTCAACACCAGCGACTCAAAACCAATCAATTATCATTCTGCATTAAGCGATGCTGTATGATCTTACAAATTCCGTGTAGAAGATGAAGGATTCACCCGCCTTGTCCTTTCGAGTACATGGGGAGCTACATAGAAAACTGCATGGATATCATTGGCTGCGCCCAGAAGTTACGGATCCCACAGGTAGTTACATTGAGATTTATAGTTACATTGGCGTGAGATGGAATGAGGGGTAAAACACTGGAGCATATTGCTTTATAACCACAGCGATATTCTTAAAACTCAACTAAGTACTATTCCCTTGAAGCCCTTCTCAACATTCGTTCTTCTTCAAAATGCGACTTCTTAGATTTCTAGCCCTTTTAGCCGGTCTAATATCTCGAATTGTCTCCTCGGAATTTTCAAAATGTCCCAATATCTCTCCCATTCCAGCGTCTTCTGTCCACCTGGCAGAGCTCCTCCCCACATTCCCTTCCACAGATCCCATTGCAATAGAAACTATTCGTAACACATTATCTCTATACGTATTTGCAGTTGACGGACGTAATGTAAGACAAAGATTAAAAATCTTAATTTCCGTAAAACTTCTCAAAATCTACTTCAAAATACCAGTCATCTAAATCCTGACAACTCGTTCCCCAATGCAGTGGCAAGCATTCTACCGGGTCTTCACCTCAGATGCCCGAGCAAATTACTCAGAACCCTTTCCTGTTCTCTACGGATTGCAAAACATCACCAATGCCATTTCAGGCAAAATTGAAGAATTTTCGGGGACACATCATGGATATGGTACCCAGTATATAGCGATATGTTCGCCTACCTCAGCTATCTCTATGACCTATCTTGAAGCTAGTCATTTTTTCCTGCCGGACACGGCGCCGGTTGTGGTAGATGGTAGTCATACCCTTCTTGCGACGGAGAGGTATGAAGATACGTGGGGGAAATAGAACGGGACTTGGAAGATTGTGAAGCGGAATCTTGTTTATATTGTGGGTTTGGAAGAAAAGAATGGTGATGGTGATGGGGAGGTGCTAATATTCTGAACAGGGACCTTTGATCTTGGGTACTGCGTAGGATTTACTTGTTGGGGTTTCGAACTATACTCGAAGTTTTTCTTTTGAAGTATTGGAAATCAAGATTCCCAGGCTTTCGGTAGCATGGGTAAAATACGCTCTGGAGAGTCATATAGAAGAGTGACCGGAAAAGAACTTCCCTATGTTAGCATATCATAACTAGCTTTTGAAATTGACTTTTCAATGGGAAAAATTTGACCATTCTAGATCAAAGGCCATGTGTTGCGTGAATATCCTTACTTCGAGACAACAAGCATCTCCTCGATCATTTGTCATGAATGATATCTTCCAGATCTGGTTGTACAATGACTCTCTTCCCATTTTCCTTCCATTCAATTCTTCATTACGCAAACTCATAATCTTCCAAATGAGTCCACTCCCCACCAACCTCATACCTCCACAAACTAATCGCTTCGGCCATCCCCCCTATTCCCTCATTCCCATCCCCGTGCATCATCCACTCCCTCCCCACCTCCTCCAACGTCCTCTTTGCCTCCTCCTCTCCGACCTTATTCTGTACCGTAACATGCGGTCTTATTTTTCGCTCATCCTGTTCCGTCAATTGCACGCCATTTTCTCTAAATTCTCCCAATAATCCTTCATGAATCTTTCGTAATTTGAAGGATGCAATATTGAGCGCTACACCTTTCTTTCCCAACGGAAAAGGATTTTTGATACCGACTTTAAATTTCTGTTCTCGTGAAGAGAGGGAAGAGAGAATAGATCTGTAAAGAGAATATTGAGAAGAGGGAAGAGCATGGAAGAGAGTTACATGTGCAGAGAGGTAGTTGCGTGAAGAAGGGAAATAGCGGGTCCGGAGGGATGTGAGGAGTTTCTCGGAAGCGGCATCAAGGCGGAGAGTCAGAATGAATGGTTGAGACATTTTGAATATGAGAGAGGAATATGAAATGGATGATAGTTTTGAGGCGGGATGGAAGACCTGGTGGAGTAGATAATTTGGAAAGATAGTGAGGTCATGGATTTATGAGTGGGAACTATATTTAGCGTGGAGTTACATAATGGTGTTTGAAGAATCGATGTCAATACAAATATTTTGATTGTTTGATAGCATCGTAGAATTCTTACAATTTTCATCAAGAAGCACAACACAACTGAATCTGAATTGAGATAAATGATTTGATCCAAGATTGTTTCCCTATCCTATCATATCCTAAATATTTCTCTACCACCTATCGTTTGAAATCCGAAAAAAGTACCAAATTTGGAAATCAACGATCCTAACTGAAACTTCGAAAACATGAGAAAAAATTCGATCCTATTCCATCCCACTATCCTTTCCTCTTCTCAAAACCCTTGCCCTGAAATTCTGTTGCTTGACAAACCATCTGTTCAAAGAATCCAATCCTCCATTTCTCTCCACATCCGCATCCAACTCAAAATCAAATTTCCTCACCAATTGCGGTATCAATTTGCTGAGTTCCAACAAACTAATGTTTTTGCCAATACAAGTTCTCGATCCCATGCCAAAAGAGAAGAAGTACTTTTCTACCTCTCCGCCTCGGCCTTGCTCCGCAATTTCGAGCCATCTTTCGGGTCTCCATTGATCTGCATCCGAACCCCAGACAGAAGTATTTTTATGAGCTACATATGCATTGATGCCAACTGTCGAGCCGCCTGGGATGAATTGATTTGCAATGGTAGTGCCTCCGGCTGGCACGATTCGTTGTAGCCCCAGACCAACAGCAGGATGGACTCTTAATCCTTCTTTGATGACTGCCTGCAGATACGGTAGTCCTTGAGCTTCCTTGAAAGTAATAGGATCTGATACTCTTCCCTCCTTTGCCGCAATCTCGATCTCGTCTCGCAGATTTTGATAAGTATGTGGGTGCTTCAACAAATGGTAAAGCACACTCGAAAGGGTAATAGCTGTTGTATCACTTCCTGCACCAACGTTGGACTGGCAAGTGACAGCCAAATCGTCTCTCGTAATCTTCCCCGGGTCCTTCTCAGCAGCCGACAGAATCCTCGTCACAAAATCTGCAGTGCCCTCTTTTTCCCTGTCACCACTTCTTCGTTCTTTCAACAAATTTTCGGTCTCCAAAATTCTGTCGGCTGCGAACTTTACTACATATGCAAACCCGCTAGTAGCAGGCAATAACGGAAATATCCAAGCGTGAAGCCAACTCCAAATCCCGACAAATGTAGAGTACGCTCCTCCAGCATCAATTGCCTTAAACACACCATCCCGATCTTCTCCCTTATCCAAAAAGCCAAAGGGTTTACCAAATGTAATCTCTCCAATAACATCAAACGCATAGCATTGTAGCCAATGTTGCATATCTATCAAATCTCCCGAAATTGCCGATTTCATGAAGTGTCGTGAGAGTGATTCAGTACAATTATCCACATAGCATTCGTACCCAACCAAAGAACTCATACTATAGTAATTTGCGACCTTCCGTCGATTTGCAGAGTGGCGATGTGGATCAAGATCACTAAATAGCCCTTCTGCTTTCGGATTCGTAGGTTGCCATACCCGATACCATGGTGCTTTTGGGAAATTGCCTCCACCTATAGAATAGATGACTTTGGCAGCATCAACATCATCAATTGAGTATTCATGCGGTGCAATGCGGACAATAGGGCCATAGCGAGTGTGTAATTGATGATTGGTGCGTTCAAAATGACCTTTGTATATTTCCCAGCAATACCAAGCTCTAGTAAAGCGTGCGAGGAACGGCCCTGGAATATGGCGGAGAGGGTCTATAATCGCGAGGGTGACGATACATAGGATGTAAACAGATACTGGGATCGTAATGAGTGCCCATATTGGGAGGGAATATATTGCTTGAAGCATTCTATTCTATAGTCCTTGAAAGATATGAGTTGGACAAGAATAAATGGTGACAAGAGATGGCAAGATATACAGTTCCTATTTTATAAAAACACTGCGTATATATACTGACTTCCAATATGTATAGCTTGAGTGGTACAGGGAATATGAAACTAAGTGTGATGTAATGCGGGGAACTCGGAGAATTCGGAGAACTAACGCTGTTCAGACGGTAAACGGAAAAAACGACACACCAATAGTCCGGTTCTTATTTTACTTCTAATTTATTATCTCATTAAATATATTATAATTCAATGGTATACTAAATTCAATTCAAAAAACATTTCATGTAATTTCTGATATAATAAATAATACAATTGCATCAAGAAATTCCCAAAACCATTATTGTGTCATGCCTAGACCCTTGCCTAGTGAATGACGGATGACAGTCACGTGATCAATCCCTACATAGGTCTTAATCTCACAGGAAGACCATTCTTCCTTAGTATAGTTCTTTTATTTGGTTGCTGATCTTTGAGACTATTCCCATATTGCTCTATGTGACGCGTGTCACAAACATCTCAGCCAACTATAGCTCAAAACTGTTATACTTTGTATTTCAGGATTCTTTTCCCTTAAATAACCCTTGTTTTTTCTGGTCACCGCGTAAGGGAATATAAAAACAAGTGTAGTTAAATGTAAAAACTGGAAGAACTAGGGGAACTAGTGCCTACCTAGTGATTGCGTTGTATAATGAATTACATGAACACATCTCGGACATATGTCGGTTTGCAATACATGGCTCTTTGGCGAGGAGACAACAGGCCGAAATTGAAGACTCAAAAATACGCATTATTTTGGTGGCGTGCACAGCACTCATTCTCGGTCGCTATTTTCTTCCCCGAAGAGCACGGATAGCTGGAGCGGCACTTGAGATGCGGGGATATGAAAACAAGGGTGGTTTAATACGAGGAAACTTCCCCAGTCACCTACCTAATAGATAGTTAGGTCTTAACTAGATCCTAGCCGTCAAGCACCTCAACATGCACTCGTTTAAATTCATACTTACATTAATGTAACTGTTGATTATTCCGCGCAATTTTACATCTTCAAGTCAACTTGAAGCAGTGAAACCAAGGATCTTAGGTCGATTCAAAGTATAAAGTTAAAGAGTACGTAGCTTTATTCCATTCTCTTCATTGGAATGGTATATGGAAGATCGATTTGATTAGCAAAATGGCTGAGATTAGGGGTAAATGTCTCAGTAGAAAAATTGGAGGCTGTAACCTTTTTTGACATAATGTACAGCACCTCTATGAAGAGACATCATAGATCACTCCTGCCTATTGGAGTGCTTCCAATCAGGGCATCCCCCCCTCCAACAAAACTTTGGTTTTGACGCTTCGCCATCCACTCACTATTCTGTCTCCTCTGGGCTCTCAGCCTATCATTTTCATACAATTCGTTGATTTCTCGCTGGCCTATTGGTTTTTCAAAATTGTATAGTGGTTCGAGGGTTGCATATTTCTGCTGCAATATATATCGTTTTATCCACCATCTATTTGGCTTAGTTAATGATGTTATCTGATATAGAGAGAATAGATAACTCACGGTAGAGCCTTCGTGAGCTGGTAATGCATGTGTGTACGTGTGGGAACAGCAAACACGAAATTTAGTTCTTCGAGTGTACGTTGCTTGGTTTCCGGTACCCATAAAAATATCATGCATAACGATAAGATATTTAATCCAGCGTAGAAGCCGAAAGTTCCCTGTATGAACAATTAGCTAGCAAGACAATAGAAAGGCTCTGGTGCAGATGAGAGTATATCTTACGGTAACAGTAAATATATCAAGCATTCTAGGTAAAGTAATACTCAATACAGCGGCCCAAAAGAAGTTCGTAGCAACAGCCCAGCCCATTCCAACTTCACGATGTGATAGCGGAAACACCTCGGCAGAGTATGTAAATGGAACTGGGCCTGCTCCGGGGCTATAGAAAGCAGCATAAACATATATGAACAGGGCCATGAGGCTTAGGTGTGCTCGACTGGATTCAGATATCAATGAACAAAGTGCCACAGCAAGTATACTCCAAGCCATGTTAGGGATCGTAAATAATAACAGTGTTCGTCTGCCGTAAGTATCGATTGTCCATATAGCTGGCCATGCAAAGATAAAATTAACTAGACCAAACCCCCATGAAGCCAAAAGTGCATTGATCCTCCCAGCACCAGCTTTTTGGAAGACAGTAGATGAATAAAACGCAATGACATTGATTCCACACATTTGTTGAGCCAGCATAACTGTAAAGGTAGCCAGTGTGGCTCTTCTTAACCGAGGCACTGTGAACAACTGTGTAAATCGTGTCAAGTAGGTATGGTTTCCAACAATCTCCGCCTCCAGCTCAAGCTGTGAGTGTATATAGTAAAGATCACGCGCAGCTTGGAGGGGATTGTTCCGAAGTTTTAACAAAGATTGATATGCTTCTGGATATCGCCCCTTCTTCATATACCATCGGGGACTTTCTGGACAATAAAAGATGAGGATACAAAGAGGTACGGCGGGTATAAATGCAGAGCCGAGTTGAAGGCGCCAGGCTATTTGAGGGACGTTGGCAACTACTAAGTTTGCGCAAAAGCCAAGAAAAATCCCAAAAGCATTCCATACTTGCCAGGACATAACGAGCGCACCTCGAATAGCTAATCGAAAATCAGCTTTGAGTTCAAGAAACTGAGTTGAGACAAGAAGAGAGCAAACGCACCTGCAGGTGAATTTTCCGCCGCATAAACCGGAACCGTCGAAGCTTTTGCACCCATCCCAAGTCCTAGTATAAGACGACATATGAAAAGCTCTTGCCATGTTGTTGTGAACGCACTACCAATTACACTCCAAAGGCAGAAGTTTCCGGCCACAAATATGGTTCCCCGGCGACCGAAATAATTGTTGAGAGGATCAGAAATCCAACAACCTATGAATGCGCTGCTGATATATGGGGCGGCATTACAGAGTCCAACTAGCATTGTATCGCGAGTAGATTTTCCTCCGATGTCGAAGAGGTCCGGGAACGATAGATTTGCACCGTTTGAGCCTGCATTGTTTTATCAATTAATAGTTATATGGAAAATTGAAGTATATGGATCACAGCTGTAGTTTTTTTGAGCCCACTGGGACCGCGAGGAGAGATTGTTCCTATTTGAGTCGTTGTAAGGTTTGTATTCGGTTCAACTTTGATTATACGAAACCAACTTAATTCTTGCTCTCAAACCCCATCTTCAGCGCGAGCATGAAAAATCGTAGTTAACCCACCTGTTTGGTCCCATCCTTGAACTGCAGCTCTGTTGCGACGAAAGTCAGAGGGCTCGAGAGTCAAGTGTTAAGGCCGATAGACACATACCCAATGGAACATGTAATGATGGTGATATATAACGCCCATGGCTGTTTCCATCTATGCAGGATCTCGTCCCTCAAGGATTCAATCTCTTCTTCATTTAGGGCATTTTCACCTCTAATATCTTCGTAACTGGTTGGATCTTGTGCCACCAGCGCCCCTTTAATCAACGTTGGAAGGACAACGAGCAATCGATGCTTAGTTGCAAATGATTTAACCTGATCGTATAGTAAAGTCGTTGGAATTCCAGATAATGGATTTTGGATCCTGTTTTAGAGCGTTAGTAAAATTTAAAGAATTGCGAGGATCCGAAGCAATTCTCACTTCGCATCCAAGTTGCTGTTCAGGTTGATATGGTGCTGATTCGCTTCGATCTCGATGGTATAACTGCCTAAGTTATTACTAGTAGCCTGCGACCGTGTCCTTGAACTTTCGTCAGCGAACATTCAATATGCAAGTTGCCATAATGAGTATCTAATGCAACATACCATTCCGGATGAACAAAATTTACATGCTCCTCAAGGTACTTTGGTTCAGCCATTGTAGAAACCTTTCATTCAATGTGCTGAAGTGGGCGATGAAATGATAATGTGTAGAAAGCGGGATAAGAGATACATATATACCACCGGTGATGCAGCCTCTGGTCGTTTCTGTTCGATTTAAGCGACCTCGAGAAACAATGGCCGTCCCAGTATGCAAAGAACCTACTTAATCCTTGTTTGACGGATTCACTGTCATCAGTGTGCGTGAACGCAAGGCACGAAAAGACTGCACTCCAATTCCAAATGGCACACTTTTCATGTAATCTGACATTACAAATGCAGCACCCCCCCCCCCCCCCCCTAAATCAAAGGAAAAGGATCAGCTTCTAGAAGTTGAGGCTGACAAGTCACTAGACTTCAGACCAATTACCTCTAAGACAGTACGTAGTACGGGTGAGCAATGAATTTGCGTGTCTAATACTCCCAGTAAGAATTAAAAGCGACAGGCCCATCCTGTAAGGGGAAGTATATAAAAAAATACAAACCTCGAAATGGCTTTTCGCTTGCGCTGACATCTATCCCGTCTCTCTTCGCATAAATTAATCATATGCTGCGGCCCCTGGAGGCATGGAGGCAACAGCACAAATATCCCCCAACGCGGGGCCCCGCCAAGTATGCATAGTTAGGCTGTGTAAAGCAACGATTCGTGGTACACTGTAACTGAACCACGAGGCATGATTTCCACGACACAGCTCTGGCTTTCAAACGCCTCTACTTTTCGCATAGCCTAGTGATTGCTGACCACACTAGAAGTCAAGGAAATAGACAAGCCTCATGCGACTCAACCATTCAAAACATGTAGAACAGACCGCCAATACGTAAAATCCTCATTAAAAACGTCGTTTTGCCTCGAATAAAAATCAGGTAGAACAGTTAATTTTCCATTCTAATCAAGATTTCATCGGCTTTCGCCCAAATACAGTAATGTTGGCTGTAGTTCGGAATGGTTCAAGTCTCCTCTCAAACCCTCCCATGATGCGGCGTGCGTGATGCTGCACAAGGTATATCTCCCTATCGAACGAGTGGCCCGGAAGCGAATTTGAATCTAACCTAACGAAAGCATAATTATACAAACGTGCAGCTACTTGAACTTACGGTATGGTTGACGGACAATGGGTGAGGGCAACAAGATTGGGCGAGGAGTTATTGTACCTGTCTGAAAGGTCTACCAGGAATTGGCTGAGGTCGAGTTAAACATAGACGCACCCTGGACGGAAACCCCGGGACATCAAACCTGCCAAAATCAAGACTCTTTTTAAAACACTATTACTTCAAAATTGTATCAAGATTTGGAAAGATATTATAAGCTGAAAGAAAAAGAGATGAGTCATTAATCAAGAGCTTCTGATATTTTGTATCTGATTCAAAATCAAAAATAGTTGTTTGTTGGTTTAAAAATGAATATTGAAGATACTACTATTTCTCAGTGTCCCGGTTTTTCCGTGCTGGGTGAGACAGATTACACAACGATCGCGAAGTCATGTGACTGTAAGGTTAGATAAGATAAGCTTAATGTTTGATGTGCGATGCTCAACTAGATGTAATTCAAGATTGGGATTCCATTCCATCTTCTAGGCAACTATTACGTCGACCCACCATATTTCAGGCTTTTTGATGGGCAAGGTTATGTTTCCCGGTAAGAATATACCATTGCCGTCATGGCACCTCCAGCGAAGAGACGGAAGCGTAGTGTTATTGAATCCTCTCCCCATTCCTCTGAGAACGAGGACAATCAATCAATTCAGGTGAACAAGTTCAAAAGTCGATTGAGCAGTTTGGCACATTCTCCTCCACCAAGATCGAGCTCTTCTGAGCCTGCCCCAAGGTCTATGTCGCAGTCCAGTAATTCTACGAGATCCTCTTCTTTTTTGAAACCTCCAACAAAAGCGACCATTCATCCTCACAATGCTGCCCCGGTCTACTTGCCAAATCACCGTAAGAAGTCCACTACCAAGAGTCCCAGTACAAGTCCAGAGAAACCAAGAAGTAAAGGGAGAGTTGAGGAAAAGCGCCAGAATGCAGATATTCATACGTTGTTTGCAAGACAATCACAGAGGCAGCAAGCACAAACGGAAGGCGAGACGATACCCAAACAAAGAATCAAGGTTCTTAATTCGAGAGATATTCAGCAGGAGGCTGATTTGATAGATGATTTAATATCAGATGATGACGATGTGGGAGAGGGTCAAGCGCAAGCAATTAGCATTGTTGGGCAAGCCGCCAAACGGGGACTTGGAAAGAACGTATTCACAAATTCAGGTACAAATACACCCAGCGCCAGTCAAAGATTTGTAAGACCGTCTCAGGCTTCTACAATAGAACATATGGTCGAGGAAGAGGATATACGACCTTGGGCTGAACGCTTTGGGCCAAATAATCTGGAAGAGCTTGGGGTTCACAAGAAGAAAGTAACGGATATTCGAACCTGGCTTGATAATGTTATAGGAGGGCGGATGAGACAACGGTTATTGATCTTGAAGGGTGCTGCCGGAACCGGAAAGACGACAACAGTGCAGCTGTTAGCGAAAGATATGGGGTGTGATGTTCTAGAATGGAGGAACCCTGTTGGATCAATCGATTCTTCAGACGGCTTTCAGTCAATGGCTGCACAATTTGAGGATTTCATGGGGCGGGGTGGAAAGTTTGGTCAACTAGATTTATTTTCCGACGATCATGGAGATATTCCAGCAGAAGCAGAAGTAAAACCGTTGGATCAAAGGAAGCAAATTATACTAGTCGAAGAATTTCCAAACACTTTCACGCGTTCTTCAAGTGCCTTGCAATCATTTCGATCTACGATACTTCAATACCTTGCATCTAATACTCCTCCTCTTTCAATGTCACACAACCCTCACGTTAAAAGTGGTCCTATTACTCCTGTGGTAATGATTGTATCAGAAACATTGCTTACAACGACATCAGCGTCTGCAGACAGCTTCACTGCTCATCGTCTTCTTGGGCCAGAGATTCTTCAGCATCCGGGAGTAGGAGTGATAGAATTCAATTCTATTGCCCCGACCATATTGGCAAAAGCTCTCGAGACAGTGGTACAAAAAGAGTCGAGAAAATCAGGCAGGAGAAAGACACCAGGACCCCAGGTATTAAAGAAGCTTGGGGAGGTGGGCGATATTAGAAGTGCAATTGGCTCTTTGGAGTTTATGTGTCTAAGAGGAGATGTCGATGACTGGGGAGGCAAAGTTGTTTTCGGCAAGGGAAAGAAAACAAGCAAAGATACATCTTTGACAAAAATGGAAGAGGAATCGCTAGAGCTGATCACTCGCCGCGAAGCTAGCTTAGGAATCTTCCATGCCGTTGGGAAGGTTGTTTACAACAAGCGCGAAGGAAAGGTGTCAGGCGATGTGGAATCTTTGCCACACTTTATATCTCATCAATCACGTCCTAAGAAATCTGAAGTAGGCATAAACGAGCTTATCGACGAGACTGGCACCGACACACCAACCTTCATCGCTGCCCTTCATGAAAATTACATCCTTTCATGTGAAGCACCACCCTCTTCCTTCGAATTCTCATCTCTTGATCACGTCAATGGCTGCATCGATGCCCTCTCTGACAGTGACCTCCTCTGTCCCTCTTGGGACGGTTCCATCCAATCCTCCGGCTTCGGTGGTGGCATAACAGGAACCGGAGGCGACATTCTCCGCCAAGACGAAATGTCCTTTCAAATTGCCGTCCGCGGTATCCTTTTCTCACTCCCTCACCCCGTATCCCGTAAAGCACCTGCAGCAGCGGGGTTCAGAACCGGCAAAACAGGCGATGCGCATAAAATGTTCTATCCCACCAGTCTCAAACTCTGGCGCCTGAAAGAGGAAATGGAAAGTACACTAGATCTCTGGGTTACACGATTAATAAAAGGAGAAATTGATCCCACAAGTACGCATTCGTCAAGTATTACATCTGGCGCTGCAGCATTCGCTCGTCCTAAAGCTGGCACAGTCGAAAGCTGGAAAGTGAAAAACGCCGCACCATTGCCCTCACAATCGAAATCCAAATCCAACCCCAACACTCCAAAAGAAGAAGATAGCCCACCCCTCCTTACCCTCGGCGTCTCCGCTCGTACAGAAATGCTCCTCGAGCGTCTCCCCTACATGATCCAAATCTCCAAATCCAAATCATCCCACCAATCGCGCAACCCATTTTCTTCTTCTTTCTCCTCTTCCACTTCCGCCATTACGAACTTCCAAAACAACCCCCTCCTCGCCTCCCTCTCCAAAATAACAACCTTCACTGGCATCGGTCCCGCGCAAACCTCCGACGACCCCGCCTCCATTTCCGATGACGAATCTCCCAATCCCAATACTGAAAATTGGGCCACCGATAAACCAAACGGTAATGGTATGGATACACCTCGAAAGAAGAGGAAAGGAGGGAATATGGGGGTTGTTATGAAAAAGGGAATTGGTAATCAGAGAGCAATGCCTGTGCAGCAGTTGGAGCAGAAATTTGTTTTGAGCGATGATGATATTGAGGATGATTGATTGATGATTGGAATCTGAATTGGGAGTGCGGCCTCAAACGCTTGATGAATATGGGGGGTTTTGGGTGATATGCTTGAGGTGTTCATGGATGAAAGGCATGTATTTTTTATGATCCGGGATGAGATGGTTTAGTATTTACTTCTTTGTATTGTATTTTGAAAATTCAAATTAGCATCGAGTTTCACCGCGTTTCAATTCTTTTGCCCGTTGTCATTCTGCAAAATATCAAACTACTTATTTTTATACACAGTATTCTTAGTGAGCATGTATGACTGCCTTGATTTTATTGACCAAAGGCTTTATATTTACTAATGAGTGACTATATAACAAAGCTTTAGGTGTTTCTTTAGTTGTTTAAGTACAAGCAGAAAGAGCACAGTGAAGTATATGAGTATGATCAAACCTCTCCACCACATTAATCTGTACCACGCCGAAACATTTTTGTCTGATAAGAAAGAAGGGAGAGACAGTATATCCGATTTGAGAACAAACACTAAAGCGGAGTAAACCTCCACACAATGGATGATTCAAAAGTCGATAAAAAGAGAAGATTTTTGGCGATAAGAGCCTCGAAAATACATCACCTCTCGCATAACATAATGCAAAAGTAGTAACTATGATCTGTCCAAAGTACTGAAGATAATCCTCAGCTTAGGATGACTCGTTATGGTAGAATAGCTTTTCGAAGATAATGTTGATTAAACAGAATGAACATGTCTTAATTCGACAAAGGGAAATCCCAATTTACAGCAAGAGTGTGGACAATACAAGCTTGACTTTGCATCTGCTGAATGATGTAGAACCAATGTAAGGTGTCCATAGATATGAGAGACTGAAAGCCGGAAAACAAAAAGCCCTGGAGGATATTTTGTACTGTTATCTTGGCTGCATAAAATAATGTCTTTGTGAAGATCGTATGAAGACCCCGAGCACGAAAGGCAATATGACAATGCAGGAAAAGCAAATGATGGATTGTAAGGAGCTTAGCGGTAGGTACCACCGTATCGAACATTGGTTGGTGGCATACGTGGTGGTGGAGCGCTGCTGATTGTAGGACCAGAGCCTGGGCCTGGTCGAGTTTGAAGGGCAGGGTTCGTGCAGAGCATACCAACTCGGGAACCAAATTTCGAGCCACGAAGGGAGACCATGTGCTTGCGAATATGAGAAGCAACAATTTCCCGATGTTGTGGGTTGGAGTGCTGCAAAATGTACTGGATCAAGTAATTGCCATATTGATCACTGGCAATGTCGATCAAGGGGATGCGGGGACGATCCAGGCGACCTTCACAGACACGATCAAGGTAACGACCAAGAAAGTCGACACCACCAATCTTAAGGCACTTTTCAACAACCTTAGAAGCAAATTGATCCATGCTGTATTCGGAAGCGTAACGGATAACATGGTCAATAGCCCGGCTACGATCAGCTGGTGCTCCATGCTCGCAGATATGCTGAATACACCAATTGCCGAACTGTCCATGGGCAACAATGTCAATGCTGGCAAGGACTTCTTCAATGCAAGGACGCTACGGTACAATTAGACTAAATTCAATATGAAGCAGATTGCAGACATACCTTGTCTTCTTCCAGACAGTTCTCGAAGATGTTCTGAACAACCAAACTACCAGTCTCACCAAGAGCAACTTCGTGCCACATACCACGAAGAGCTTCATTAACGTACTTCATGATCTGGGGGGGAGACTCGGTCCAACGAAGTTCAAACAACTTCTGCCAGACATGGCAAGCGTATCTATGGATGACAGTTTCTGGAATTCTACGGAGCAATTCGTGGACCATAATAGCCTTGTAATCTTCTGGAACAGAATCAAAAGCCTTTTGGACAACATGGCAGCCAAAAGCATCCATAGATAGATTGAGAGTATTGCCGCGGATAGCCTCTGCAATCTTGATGACTTGCTCTGGAGTACCGTGCTCAAAGCATCGTTGAACCAAGAAGTTGCCAAAGCGATTGACCATGAGAGGGTAAGCCTGTGCAACAATAGCCTCGACAATATCATACTTCTGTTCGGTTGTACCAACCTTGAGCTTCTGTTGCAAGAAGATCGAAGCTTGCTGGTCATTGTTGCAGACAATCTTATCAACAATATACTTCCAATTACAATTGACAGTTCTGTCCAGGAGACGACGATAGTTCAATGGCTCAGTGGTTGGTAGATAAGTTTGGTGACCTTCATTAGCAACCGACTGAAGTTAAGTTAGTAAATGCTGCCGAATCAATTGATTGATGCTTACCTCAGTCTTCCATGTTCCACTGGCTGAAGTGAACTCTGGTGCATGTGGTGAAAGAGGTGTGCCTATTGGCTGAGGTTGGTAGCCTGGGTACATTCCACTTCCCATGTTCATACTCATGTTCATCTGATTGCCCAATGGAGTTGGGATTCCCCCCATTGATCCATAAGAGCTTGAAGAGGGTGTGAAACCTTCGAAGGAGCTTGAACTGCTCGAGTAGGGGATGGAGCCTAGATTGCGATTGTTATTGAATCTGTTGCCATTGGTACGACGAACTCCACCACCGGGCATTGCCATATCATGCTCATATCTCTCGCCACGAAAGGAATTTGGGGGTGGGCCACCAAATGCCAAGTTTGGCTCAACGAATGGTTGATTGCAGCCACCACGACCCATCCATTGCCCAGTAGTATGTGGATCGGAAGGTTGGAAGGAAGGCATTGGTGGAGCACTCTGGAAATTGGGTTTGTTGTTGCCCCAAATAGCCCGAGTACGATTGTAGCCACTTGCGGAAAGAGCATCACTGTGGTCAGAATGTGCATCCTCTTGGTTAGCCCAGGAGCTTTCACGAGTGACATGAGGTCGGAAATGGTTTGGAGGAATACCAGCAGAGGGATCTGAGACATTTCCAAGAGGGAAGTCTGCTTCAGAAACACTACCAATAGCTTGGTCGATAGTGTGCTTTGTAATACGGTTTTGTGCAAGCTCTTGATCCATGCGTGCGATTCTTCCTTTTGCAGCCTCCAACTCAATCTTGAGACGTAAAACCTCTTCAGCACTAGGCTGGCTATCGCCGTCACCACGACTCTGAGGACGAGTAGTTGGAGCAGTCGTGGCTGTGCCAGAGTCAAAATTCTCCGTAGCAGGTGTAATTGGGACAGAAGTAGGAGCTGAACAGTAGTCGAGGGTTCGTGAATTGTTCGAGCCATAGTCATCCGAATTCCTCAAAGCTTCATGTTGGCGATTGAGAACTGCTTGTTGCTCGGAAAGCTTGGCCAATAATTTATCGACAGGATTTGGTGAGGTGTTGAAAGTGGGACATTGGAACGAAGGGGCAGTAGTGGCCGGGGCCGTAAAAGTCTCGTGGCTTAACTTCATCTTCTGTATCTGTTAGTATGCATTAAAAAATTGAGTGTATGGGATTGTTACCTTAGGAGCAGCTTGGTTGCCCAACTTGTTTGTGGAAAGAGCTGTAGCGGCCTTTTTGAGAGTATTAGCATTGTCCTGAATCATCATTGGTCAGTAAGATATGCAAGATATTTAGAAAATGAGATTGCAGAAGCGATGTTTGATTGAAAATTAAGCAGCGAGGACTCTGGTAGTGAGCTCACTCAAGGAGAAATGGTAGACAGATGCACAGAAACGGCAATAAATGCGGAAAGCAGCGACAAAAGGTAGAGGAGAGGTAAACTCACCATTCTTGTCGTTAGTTTATCAACAGAATCGTCACCGAATCCAGAGTTATCATGGCTGCTGCGGTCAATTGTACGACGGAGGGTTGGCGATCCATTGGAAGCAACTGAGGAAGCCATGTTGCTTGTGAGATATCTTAATGAGAGGCTTTGAAGGGAAAGTAGTGGCCCAATGCAGATTATGCTGACTTGATAGATCGAAAATGATTGTCGAATGGCCCACTCGTAGATGAGTTGAAAGTAGATGAAGAGAAATGAAAGTATCAAAGATCAAGAAAACAAATAAGAGTCGTAGCTCCCAGGAGGTTCAGATAGAGAAGTAGCGTCTATCCTCTGCAGCTGCTCTATCCTTTCTATCAAATGGCATGCAAAAAACGAAAGTATGGTTCACAGTATTTGGAATTGAGGATTGAAGAAAGAATGAAGGTCCCGTCGTGGATGGAAAAAAAAAAGGTCGAAAGTGATTTTGTGCGGGCTTTCGGCAAGCTTTATATTCACTCAAGGAACCTTACCTTACGCTCTATCGTCTCGCATATTTCAACTCTAGAGTCTTTGCATGATTGGATGGGCAGCTGTTTTTTATCAACCAGGTAGATATGAGACGCAAGTAGAGTCAGAGGCTCTATGAAAGAGGAAAGTAGATCAAGTACGGCAAGAGAGAAAATCCGGAGAGCTCGACGAATGCAAAGTCCCAACACGGTCGCTCTTGCCTCTTCTTTTGAGTGCTCATAACACTTTGATTTCCACAAGGATAGCTTCTTTGAAAGAATCTTAGCTCCTTCCAAAGTTTGCATTCGATGAGTCTAAATTACCTTTTGAGCCGAAGTACTGGACCAAGATTTGTTTTGAGAATACTGTCTTCCCATGATGGTCATATAAGGAAATAGCAACTTGTATAGAATTGAAAGAAGCACGGCAGATTGTTGTGTCCTCTAATCATGCCTCGATATGGTAGTAGATAAGAATAGTGCTCAACAGATACGTCCTTCTTCTATTACTGTATACTTCCACCTTACAATAGGAAGAAGCTATCTGTGGCTCAAAGGTTCATGATGGCCTTGAAACGTTAAGCCAAAGCTGGCAGGTAGGGAGTTGGAATCGACATCCGTGTGATCTCAATACTTCGTAGCCATACAAAGAGCCGGTCCATTCCGGGGCTGCATCACTTGCGGTATTGTGACTTTGAACCGAGAATTCAATGCCTTCAGAAGTGATTTGTGCAGATTTATGATAATCTTTCTCATTTGACTGAGCTTCTGCAATTTGCGTTCAAGGTTCTGGCAATAGTTCAGGAAATCCTCCACCAAGCCCCTCCCTAAGAGTCGATCCCAAACGCCAGTAATGCTACAGTTGTAAAATGCTGTACAAGTCATGTTTTGGATATGAAGCTTATCCTCGTCTACCTCTTCTTTCCCTTGAACTTCTTGGAATCTGAGTGAATTTGTTAGTAAATTCCATTATACCAGCAGTGTGCCACATACCTTCTGCAGTCCTCTTCTTTTTTGGTGCTCCCTTTCCTCTCGCTTTCAGACTAAATTATTGTTAGCACGACTTCCCCGACGCTGATATAGATGATACACATACATTGTAATGTGTTCAAACCTATCTTCCTCAGCATCATCATAAGTCTCAACGTCATATTCGTCATAAGCTTTCTGCAGATCCTTGATTGTAGCCATCTTTCGTGGGTAGTATGCAGCCAATGCCGGTCCCTTTAATCTTTGTCGAAGAATCTTATTTCCTGTTCGGAGTCTATCAGGATTGAATGTGGTCGAGAAGATCCGGCATTGGACCTGCACAACTGAGATTAGCCCCAAGTTCCCGATTTTGAAATTATACAGATAAATACCTTCATCAATTCCAGCACTCTTGACTTCGCGACTGACATTTTCAGTGATATGGACTTGGATTGGCGATTCAAGTCTGATTGTTCATCAACTCTATAGATTTTAGTGGTGCTGCCCGGGATTTCGGGATTTAATTGATCCGCGTATCACGTGAGGTTCTCGAAGTTCGCGAGCTTTTGATCCTTCCATCACGTAGATAATTGTTGTCATTTTTTACAGTTTTCAATTAAAGATTCTGAACCCATTTGTTTCTTTGATCGATTAAGTCATCTTTCAGGAGATCTCTCTTTATTTGATTCATGTTTATTGTAAACAATCACTTGTACTTCAAGCATTGTGATGGTGCATGCATCCGACTCAGAAGCAAATTTGGGAAAACCAGTCAAGCTAGAAATGCCATCTAAACGTCCGTTTCCCTTCGAGAATGACAGCAGTAAGGAGCATAAGAAAAGAAACGTAAGTCAGATTTCCTGAACAAATCCGCAAAGCTTATTCGAATTTCAGATGAATTCTTTGTCACATGAGAAAATCTCCAAATTACTGGGTGCATTAGAAGAGCTTCTCGCGGGAGATGGCGTGGGCGAAGTTGAGGCCCTAATAGGTGGTCCAGCATTTTCAAGGGCAACCGAGCTTCGGAGCACACTACGAGACCAAGTACAGTCAGGCTTGAGTTTTCCCAGCTCTAGTGGTTCTGGGGACTATAATGTTGGAAGCTCATCTCAAGAGCCTGTCAATCGGAACCCAGGAAAAATATTAACAACTCTACAAATTACACCATGGACTTTGTCTTCCATTCCATCCGAGCTTCCACCCCTCCCAGAAGTGTATGATCCTACCCTTGAGCTGGCTTCGTTCACTCACCATGGCCGTACTAATGGTAGCGTTACTGATTTGAGCTATGAACGCCTAGAATGGGTAGGAGATGCATATATCTACACCATTTCTACTCTTCTCATATCGCAGACATTCCCTGCCTTGCTACCTGGAAAATGCTCCCAACTTCGTGAAAGGCTTGTCAAGAATGTCACTTTGGCTAATTTCGCACGAAAATATGGTTTCGAAAAGCGCGCGAAATTGCCAGAAGATACTATTCATCCTATGAAAGAACCGGAAAAAATTAAAGCAATGGGAGATATTTTTGAGGCATATGTCGCAGCCATTGTGCTCGCAGATCCGGAAAATGGAGTCTCACGTGCATCAGAATGGTTGAAAAGTCTCTGGGCCATGGTATTGTTGAAAGAAATCCAACAAGAAGAGCGGAATGAGGATAAAATGGATAGCCCCTTATGGAGATTGAGAGGAAATGTTGACCATGTCCAGACAAAAACTAAAAGCGTACTCAATCCTAAAGAGAAATTGCAAATGGCGCTCAACTCGAAAGTCAGTAAACTGACGTACAAGGATATTGGAACAGCCAAGAAGGACAAGAATACTAAACTTGCAGTATTTACAGTGGGTGTTTTTCTTGACGGATGGGGTGAAGTTGACAAGCAGATTGGGTTTGGAAGTGCAAATGGAAAGAAAGAGGCTGGATTTAAAGCCGCAGAGATGGCGTTGAATAACAAGAAATTGATGGCCAAATACTCGGAAAAGAAGAAGATCTACGATGCACAACAGGAAAGAGAAAGGATGGCGCTTCAAAAACAAGAAGAAAATTGTTCATGATCAACAGCTCAACAGGAAAATTGTAACTTTGAGTCGGTAGTCAGCGAAGACTCTCATCTTGAGGGACATTGATCGACGGATAAGGATCGTTTGGGTTGCAGCAGTCAATATGAATTCGGGTTCATCACAGTGCATTTGCTCAGGAGTTACATGATGGCAGGGAATAGATATCCAAATTAAGTTTCCACATAGGACACGAAATAATTAACATATCCGCCTCTTCATGAGCTACTTGTGTGAAGGCGTTCTTGAGGTGTGCAAATGCATCCATCATACATACTTCTAGCGACCTTGGATCCATTCTCAAGCACTCACCTAATGTGTGTTATCGTTTTACTGGTTGTTCCCCTTGCGCTGGAAACATCATTGTGGATCATTGAGTGAAAACCCTCAAGTATCCTTACAAATAGTTGTCAATTGACAGTTCTACATGTCTCATGTTCCCGTCTCTCAGGAATCGCAATATATTCTGTTCTTCAAAATTGTCACTTCAAAGCACCCTTTCACAACATTAGCATATATAACAAGTTCCGAGTCAGGGGTGTATGTAACGATCTCAAGGTAATATTACTAGCGCGGTCCTTTCCGGCACCGCTAATCCATGTAATTACTCCATTTCTTCGAGCCTCGGTTGGGCAATTGCAGGTACAAACGCAAAAAGATGCGCATGATTATCATTTAATATTTGCATTTCCTTCCATTTACAGATCTCCCACTTTGCTATCTATAATAATATTCCTTTACTTTTTGAAACATTTGCTCGAAGTTTGTGAAGATCGCACTACCTGACCGAGAACCAGTCACTGATAAATAACATTGGGCCGGACAGTTTATGCTGAATAGATGAGAGAGGAAGGAACGTTCTGGAGATAAGATGGCGGATTCTGTGGGTAAGTAATGCGCTGTCGATTCACGGTGACGATGCATATCTACCCTATCCTACCAAATCTGCCCCGAGCTGCTGCAGAGATTCCCAATTGTACAAGTCTGACTCTTTCCAAAATGCCAGACCGAGTATTCGTCCACGCGCTCAACACAGTAAAAAAGATACCCAAGACTGGAGCATCGCGGCCGCCTCCTGCAGATCGATTGCGTCTCTATGGATTATACAAACAAGCTATGGAAGGGGACGTGGATGGTGTCATGATGCGGCCGAGTTCAAGAGGCGACGGGGAAGATGGTGAAGCGGGATTACAGGGGGAGGAATTGAAGAGGGAAAGGGATAAATGGGATGCGTGGGATGCGCAGAGAGGAGTTAGTAGGACTGAAGCGAAGAGGAGGTACATTGAAGCATTGATTGATACTATGCATAAGTATGCTAGTACTACTGCGTAAGTCATAGATCTCCTGCTTTGGAGCGCAACCTGTGGGGATTGAGAATAAGCTAATTTCAGATGTGGCAATTCAGAGATGCGAGAGAATTGGTTGCGGAATTAGAATTTGTCTGGGATCAAATCAAAAATAATACTCCATCATCCACGGGATCTTCGCCAGGCCATCGCATGCCATCGTATACGACTCAACCGAGACAGTTTCTAGAACCAGGGTCAGGGACCGGCGGCGCAATGAGAGTATTAAGTCCAATGAGCCAGGACGATGAAGCCGAAAGGGAATTTGAGAGACGATTGGTGGGCAATGGTGAAGATGAAGAGGTATATACCGATGGCAAAAATAATAAGACGAAATGGAGGAAGAATGTGGAACAAGTGCTAGTGAAAATGACAGCTGAGATTGCAGCATTAAGGGAGCAGATTGCTACGGGAAGAGAATATCAAGGCAAGAAGTCAAGGTCTCTAAGAAAATGGATGGCTTGGTTTATATGGATTGCCATCAAACACCTTTTGGTGGATATGGCGCTAATGGGTCTCATTCTGTTATGGATGAGACGGAAGAAGGACAGGAGAGTAGAGGATCTAGTAAGAGAAGGATTGAGGATTGGGAGGGAATATGTGAGGAAGGTCTTACCCTCTCGGTGATAACACATCGATCTTTGAATCTTGCGACTCATAATAACGACCAAGGGCGATCATAATCGCCGGATGTTCTCGCTTCATATTGGTCGACACCAAACTCACAAATTGGTCCAAGATTCCTTACTAAATATAGAATTACATTATACCCAACAAACAATACCCAATGCAGATATTATTACCACCTTTCAAGTCGCTCTTCGCACAGAGGCATCTACGAAGGCATACCCTCCATCTGCGCGGCTCCAGGGATCTCGGGAAGCCACTTCACCCTCTCGGTAACAAACATTTCCCCCTTAGGAACATTTTCATTCGGCCAGCTGTCATCATCCAAAACGCCAGCTTTGACAACTACTTGGTTGGGGAAAGATTCACCAGTGCGGTAGAGAGTAGTGCCGCAATCACCGCAGAAGTGGGAGGTGACTTGATTGCCGGAATCGGCTTTTTTGCTGATGGACTTGGGTGTTCCTGGAGGTGTTAAATGGTGGATGGATTTGGAATTTGGGATATGAGTGATAAATGGAAAGAGAAGAAGGACGGGAAATTGGTGGGAAATGGCGAGATACGGGAAGGGGTGGGAAATACGAACCAGATTCAAGCTTGAATTGTCCCTCTGGTAGTACGATGTTGTTACTATATGTAGCACCGGTAATCTTTCGACAATCGGTACAGTGACATAGGAGATGCGCTCCTGGCTCGCCAGTGTAGCTTATACGGATCTATCAGATTTACGTATTTAGCATATAAGGAATAAGAGGGGGGCGAGCGGTTGTAATATGTATATTGTAATCTTATAATGAAATGAGATAGATGAGTATTGGGAGAGAGGGGTAAAATACCGCATCACAGAAACATCCTCCTGATGGCATTTTCGAATTAATAGTATTATCGTAGTTAGGAGAGATTAGACGTAATTTTGAGTAGTTGATAAGATGATTATAAATATGAATTGCTGGCTGCTTGTTTAAGAACTATATATACCTCCTCCTTCCCCTTGCAAAATGCATAATTCCAAGTTCCAAAACATGAATACAAATCATCTACCTGCCTTGTTCCACTCATCCTGATCTCAGCAGCAATACTATCAAGATATTGGGGGTGGTGGAGGTCAAAACTCGAGCTAGGGCGCGGAGCAGAAGAAGCTAGGCGTTAACATTCCTTTCTTCCGAGACGGGAGATCTTCTGTGGAGTCTAGCGGTGCATATTTGGAATGGGATTTGGAGGGATATGAGATGCCAGTGTGCAGCTAGTGAGATGGAGTGAGGTGGACTATCAGCTACCGTCTCGGCTGTCTGACGACATTGTGACATTGGATAAAAGGAGGAGATGGGATGGTTCACTGGGTTCGAAGGCTCTGGTAGATAATTATCAACAGAATCGAATAGAAGTGAATTTCGATTTTAGAAATCTCTGGCAACATAATATAAAATTAGCACCGAACCAATCAAACCCACTTTATTGATGTTCAATTGGTGGTAAAATTCAACAACTATCTGTGAGAACAACAAGGATAGATGGTAAACTTGATCTAACAAAGCACGTCGGCAATCTTTGACCCCTCTATCTTTCTCCCTCCCCACAACTAACAGTTACAGAGTAACCTTACATCACCATACGACTCTAGTCCTGAACACAGCATTCGGCGTTATCCAGAGTTAACTCATGCATTCCGAAGTAAAGCATCAAAGCACAGAGAACGGAGATTCATGGTTCAAGACATCTGTGTAATAACGCCAGGCTTTCTATTGGAATAGTTCCAAGCCCGCGTTTCACGATGGGGCAAACATCTGAGCTAGGAACGCGTCCACAACATGTAAGTTTAAACATCACGTTCACACGTGATATCAATCACATTCCTGTCTTTAATACTCTTCCTACTCGTCCTCTAATCCTCTAATTGATCTTCACTTTTACATTCATTCAATCTTTGCTTCGAGAGAGTGCAGACTAATAGATTACAAGACACCTCTGAATACCGCCATCAATGCATCAATCTTTGTCGCCTTCAACGGATTCCCAACTGTCCCCCCTGCATCCACCGATCGCGATGCTCAAATCAAGAGTCTCAAACGTCACAATCGACTTGTCCGTGCGAACATTGTTAAGGCTTTCGTGACGGAGAAAGAGAAGTTGTTGGAGAAATTCAAGGATGATTTCGCGAAGCAGAAAGATGCCATTGAAAGAGGAAGAGCTAATCGAGTCGCAATTTCCATGAAGGAAGATGCGAGGCAGAAGAGGAGTGAAAAGGAACTTGAAGATCTCTCTTGGTTGAGAGGCCCGAAATGGCTGTTGGAATTGCAAGCACAAGATAGAAATTGGGGAGGCAATGGTGTTTCACAACAGGTACTGCAGTATCGGGATAGGAGATTGAGGAAGGAAATGGAGGGGCACAAGAGTGAAGAGTATGAGTGGAATCCTAAGGATTTTCGTTGTCCTGCACCAGAGAGTGAGACAGAGGAAGAAAAGGATTTTAGTAGGGATAGTGAAGGAGATGTTGTGATGGGAGGATTGGATTCATCGGGTGTGTCGCCTACGGAACTCAGTACTCCATCTAACACGACGACGCTTTTTGAGCTGGAACGAAAGCTTGATAGAGACCTACAGCGATTGTTGGAAGAGGGAATCAAAAAGATAAAGGAGTATGATGTTCATGCGGACAACTCATTGAAGAATTTCAAAGATAAGTTGGCGCAGGATATTATCAACGGTGTTGGAATGGACACAACGGAGGGTGAACAATTGAAGAACACAGGGTCGAAGATCAATGTACCAACTCCATCCGTACCTCATGTGGGTATACTTAAAAAGAAGTCTGTTTCAATGTCAACTTCCTTAGACTCGCCAGCCAGTATTCGGAAGAAATCAGTATCGATCCAGACCCCAGTGGAGGGCGGGGCTGATTGCGATGGCACTTTGAAGAAGCCGATACCAATCCAATCTTCAACAGAGAATGATGGTAGTCCTTTAAAGAAACCTATATCGATTCAAATACCAGCCAGTATTCAGAATGGAGTTTCGGGAAGACCACTTGTGCAAAGTCCAATGGAAATTACTGGTAGCGCTTCAAATAAAGTTCGTCTTGATGATCCCTTCTGGAATGGCCCTTCAAGTTCAAGTTCAAGTTCAGGTCCGCTGTTTATGAACCCTCCAACCAGTGCACAGAGCCAGATCCACTCCCCAATGAATGCTCCTACGGGACCAGCAAAGTCCAGGCGTCCCTCAAGTTCTTCGAATGGGCCTCATACTCCTAGTACGCCTAAATTTCCGACAGGTCTATCAAATTCTAAACTTTCCAGGCGTCCATCAAGCTCTTCGAGTCGACTGCAGAGTCCCAATGTGCCAGCCTTTCTCGCCGACTCTTCGAGTTTCAATGAATCTACGCCCTGTCTTCTTCATTCTCGGAGTGCGCCACAGGATTCTTCTTCTCCTCGTCAGATATCTGATGCCAGTCTGCGAGGTGGTCTAGCTTCGCCGTCCATGACTTCCACGCCATCGACAGATTCTAAAAGCACAGATTCCCATGCTGGCAAAAGTTTCATATCATCATTTACCTGGCTTCCGAAGCCTGGTAATCCCTTTGATCTAAAAACTCTAATTGGGGATGAGATTGAAATTACTAAACATGAATCAGGGAGCAATTATGTTGCATTTAACAGGACTTCGAGACAGACGGGTCATATCGATATCAAATATTTCTGGCAGGATATTGAGCCCATCGGACTGCTTGGTACAACCTTCATATCTTCGATCCGATACATTCCAAGATCTCTCAACAGCTTTTACGATTTAGAGATTAATCATGGTGATAAAGTCAAAATCACGAGTTTTCACTCCGGCAATGCATATACAGGATTCAATACTAGAACAAAAATAGCAGGGCTGTTTAATTCCAGATTTTATCTAGAGGACATCGAAGACACCGAGCTTATCAACAAAATCGCCATGCGATCTGGTCCCCGTCACAATCATAATTACGTTCCTCCTCTTTCACATATCGGTAAAACCTTCATAGCAACATATACCTTCGGTCCGAAAAATGCCAAAGATGTGACTAGTCTGGAGATTAGAATTGGCGATAAGATTTCCATTACCAAGTATGCCTCTGGAGTTAATTATGTGGGATTTAATGAAAATTCGAGAGAGACGGGGCAATTCGACATGGATGTTTTCTGGAAGGATGTTAGGACTTCAAATTTTGAATCTGTTGGCGAACTATCTACGTTTAAGAAAAACCCCAAAAACAAAATGAATCCACATGTTGGCAAAACTTTCATTTCATCGCACACCTATTTCCCAAGAAGTGGTGCAGCTGATGATCTAGTTATAAAATCTGGCGATGCCATCGAACTTGTCAAGCATGAATTTGGTGACGTGTTTGAGGGGTATAACACCAGAACAAATAGGATGGGCTTAGTTAACATCTCATACTTTGTGAAAGACATCAATTCTGTTGATAAGATTGGAGAACCTTTCTCGGCAACGAGGTCTCGACGTACCGAGAATCACTCGTATGGTAGTAGTATTTCACAGACCGACGGTAACGACGACTACGAGGATTATCCCAAAATCAACTCCGCTGTACATGTTGGCAAAACCTTCATCTCATCACACTCTTGGTTTCCCAATGATGGCGGTGATCTAGCAATAGGTTATGGGGATACTGTTGAAATCATCGGCCACAACTTTGGGGAAAGTTACGAGGGTTACAATACCAGAACTCGGAGAACTGGTCTATTCAAAGCCAACTTCTTTCTGAGGGATATCGATGCTGTTGACCATATTGGAAAGACTTTCACAGCCACAAGCAGCCTGCATGACCCGGACTCCGGTGCTCTACATATCAATCACGGTGATATGATTAAAATCACGAACATTATAGGACTAGATTTGTACATGGGAAACAATTTGAGTACCAGACAGACAGGAGGCAAATTCTACATTGATCAATTTCGGGAAGATGTCAAACGTGCTCATTATACTGGTATTGTTGAGAACCGAGCAAACAACGATCGCCATTTTTCCGATGAAATCCAGGACGATATCAACTACAACCATTCCACTGGTAGAATTCAAGATGATTTCTCGCCTCTCAACTATATAGATAAAGCTTTCACAGCAACGAGTATCCAGGGTCCTCGAGGGCCTTCGGATGTCACGCTATCGATCTCCATAGGTGATATGATTGAAATTAAGAAGTTCGTCTCCGGCTTAACTTTTCGTTGCTTCAACATCACCAGGGGTAAATACGGAAATGTCAAGTTGGATGGTTATTGGAAAGACATCGAGGCTGCGAGTAGATCGAAGGATTATCTCCAGGCTGCTGATGGATCTCTACATGGCCTGAATGGAAACCGTATGGATGTTGATTCGCCTATTAGTAGAATTTCAACGCCAGGTAGTTTTTGGGGTGGTGTACAGCAACAGCAACAAGAACAAGAACAATCAGATAAAACCAGGTTTAAGATCAAGGGGGCTTCGCTTAACTCATCGCATTTCAGGGGAATTTTGTAGCAAAGTGAGAATTGTACGATACGGAGAAAAATAGGAATAGAGAACTGGAGTGGAGGTGAAAAGTATTGAGCATTCGACCAGGGGGATGTACATATCTGGGGCAGAAATGACATTTGGAACTTTGATTCTCGAGAAAAAATACTCACGCTGGGATTGGGGTTGGGGCGTCAAAAGTTTTTGGCTTTACTTCTGTGTAGAAGAAAGTGGGAGGATTTTGCGTTGTGTTGTATTGCACTGCATGTGCGTGGCGATTTGATCATATTTCTCGAGAGCAGGGAGTTTGTAGATAGATACCTAGATTTTAATTTAGATTTTTCTTCGCTTTCTTATCATCGACTGTATTTGGACTTTTGTCACTCTGATGGAGGCATCTTGATGGTGAACTGGCATGGATTCTAGTGGCCGGTACGCTGGCCTCTGACTGGCTGGTTGATTGGATGCTTAGTTCATAATTTGGAGGTGATGGGCGTGTGGTTTTAGATCACTTCATGATAAAATGAATAGACATATTCCACTTCTACGGAGTTGATTGGGAGTTTCGATTTGTGACTGATAAAATAGCTTGAATAGGTGAAGCGAACAATAGGACCCTGTTCTAGAGATATCAATGAGCTTGAGATTGTGCCGGTCATTTTATTTCATTGCAATGATTGCATATCGAAAAATGTGCATGTAAATAATCCCCTTGAAATATTTTCGAATCATGCCTTCTTGATCCCATGTAACTCAATATTGGGAATTTCCTAAATTAGTCAGTCTATCGATTATCTAAATCAATGCCAGACACCGATAAATGCATTGCTTCGAGATATGCGCCACGCCTTGAAAACTACTTGACTCCTGAAACCCATTCATCCCAAACGCCATCGCTGAAAGAATGCACCCTCAACTAAATCTTAAATCTATGAAGTAGCAGATCCATCACCCGCACTTCCCCCTTCACTACCACTCTGTTCCCTCACCTTCCTCATTCTCTCCTCCGCCGCCTTCGCCAAAATCTCCCTCCTGCTCATTCCCTGTCCCGAATTTGCTCCTGGATTCACACCCGTGCTTTCCGCACCCCCTGAACCTCCAACTCCCAGTACAAACTCACCTCCGCTCCATCCCCCGTGATCATCCACTTCCTCTCTACTATAATACTCCTCTTCCCCCACCGCATGGCCTCCGCTCCTCCAATCATTCCCCTCGACCTCCTTTTCTATCTCCTTACACAGATTCCAGAAATTCCGATCATGGGGTCCCCAGACATTATGCGCCAGTTCGTGACATAGCGTATTTCGGATAGTTTTATAATCTCGATATCCATCATACGCATCCGTTCTCAAGCGCAATTCGATCACCTCCCCCTGATTCCTATTCAGACCCAAAGTGCGCGATGTACCTTCATGATTCGAAACGGTATGTTCAATCGGATTCATTTCCGTGAGCAGAGGAACGGTAAATTTATGTTTGCGCATCGCGGCCTTGATGCCCGCGTCGTCTTTCAATCGCTGCAGAAATTGGAGAGATTTCCCGGGATTGGGGAGATAGGGAAGCGGTCGCAGAGTCTGGAATGTGTATTGTGCTTCTTCTTGTTCGCGCTTCCAATCGCGGGTTTTGTAGGCGGAAACTTTGGGCGCGGGACGAGTGCTGGGTCCGTTGACGCTGCGGGAGGCGGCTAGGGCCCCGGCCGCGATGGAGGATGCTTCGGCGATGGTGCTCCCCATGAGGGTTATCTTTTTGTCGGCGAGGGTTGGTATGGGGAGGGAAGGGTCTTTGAAGGGGAGTTTTAGAAGACCGAGTTTGGAGACCATGAGTTTTTGGTTCTGAGGCGGGATCGAGAGGGTGGTTGAAATGGAATCGGATAGATCGGTGATGGTTGCTGTGGGAGGTAGAGAGAAGATGTGAGGTTTGCCATGATGAGTGATGGTTATGGAAACTAGATCTTGAGGATTAGTAGACATGTCGTCGTTGTTGGAATCCATGATCTCTGCGATTTCCAGATCTTCCAGTTTTAGAATTCACAGCACAATGCGAATGAATGAAGGACTAGATGCAATAGCTATACTGGCACTTGTAGAAAGAGTGTATGATTTTGTATTGAAAGCTATATACGATATATAGTTTAATAGAATAGTAATCATTAGAACTTTCTAGGCAAAAAACCGCTTCGTAATCACAATGTTCTATTCTCCAAGCTCACCAGGCGTCTTGCCACAAAGTTAAACTAAAGATTACATAATCCTCCACCGTCCTTTGCCAAGCTTTCCGATCCGCCGCCGCCAGTAACCTTACTTCATCATCCCTGGCGGTACCTTTTTACAAGGCTAAATCGAGACTCAGAGTTAGCACTTAGCTAAGCTTCAAGTTGCGTGTCCTCAATCCCGTCCATCAACCACAACTCCAACGGTGCGATTGAATGTTTATGTTATAACAATTGATTTATTGATTTCAATTGTTTTGCTCCATTCTTGACTCGGTTCTAAATCTCTTTTCTTTGAAACTTTGGGTCTTTGAAACAAAGTATCTGCGAGTGCGCATGTGTAGGGAAACTCCCTTGACTTGCCCATCATGAATCTTTTTCGAATCCTGGGTATGTTGTTCCCCAAATACCTTCGCACATTGAAGTCCAAGAGCTGATCCACTGCGCTTCTAGGGGATTTCTCCCATCTTCTTTCAATCCTGATTCTGCTCCATAAAATGCACCAAACCAATGTACGTTCCCTACCCCTTCCCCTCTACAGCCAGCCAACCATCTAACCCCCTCCAGTCCTGCGCCGGCATATCCTTCAAATCTCAAGCTCTCTACCTTCTCGTCTACGTCACCCGCTACCTCGATCTCTTCTGGACCTTCACCGATTCCCTCTACAACACCACCTTCAAGCTCCTGTTCCTGTGCTCCTCCGGTTACACAATCTACCTAATGACCACCTCCTTCAAACCCACCCACGACCCCAACCTCGACACATTCCGCGTGCAGTATCTTCTTGGTGGCTCTCTTACCCTCGCTTTCATCTACCCCTACGCCTATACCCCCTCTGAAATCCTCTGGGCCTTTAGCATCTGGCTTGAATCCGTTGCTATCCTCCCACAACTCTTCTTGCTCCAAAGAACAGGAGAAGCCGAGACAATCACTGCGAACTATCTCTTCGCATTGGGGAGTTACAGAGCGTTATATATACCGAATTGGTTGTGGAGATATTTCCAAGAGAGCCACTGGGACGGAATTGCCGTGTTTGCGGGAGTGATTCAGACGGTTCTTTATTCGGATTTCTTTTGGATTTATTACACCAAGGTTATGAAGGGAAAGAGATTTACTTTGCCCGTATAAACTTCTTGAAGGAGTTTATTGAATCCAAGCTTTATTTTACTAAAGCAGAGATCGAAGCCAGAGGAATGGACGAAAAAGGATGCGCAGACGAGTCGGTTCGCGAAGGAGAGAAAGAATTACAGAAAAAAAGGAACACCTGTACGACAAATGGCTCTTTGTCAAAGGAGAGCCATAGACAAAATAAAGATATGATGAGCATGGTTTGGCGTTGGATGGAGACGGGTCTCGAGGCACAGCAGGGTAGGGAGACGAGGCTCACAGGTTTTCTCCGGCAATTTTGTACAGTATTTGTAAAATGCATGCATAGAGTATGTTCTCTGACCCATCGAAAGTGCAAACTAC
Source organism: Botrytis pseudocinerea (assembly GCA_019395245.1). Lineage (NCBI taxonomy): Eukaryota > Fungi > Ascomycota > Leotiomycetes > Helotiales > Sclerotiniaceae > Botrytis > Botrytis pseudocinerea. Next base: position 144,215 of record JAHXJK010000133.1, on the reverse strand, counting down.
ACCTTGAAGTGATTGAAAGGGTAAATATATTTTATCTAGTTCATGTTATTTCATAAGCTTCACATTATCACGCATTCCATCCACCCCCCAAAACCCGGTAATAGACATCATCATTTTCTTAAATTGGCATTTTTTCATTTGACTGCCTACAACCCATATATACACAAACACCATTGTTTGACGCACGCAAGAAACCCAAATACAAAAACCCATCCAGATCAAGATCAAGGACCATAAGCGACTCTTCCACGAGGATTTTGGCTCGAGTAGCCTGGGGCCAGGAAATTAGTTTCGGGGTTTCCTGTTTCCTTTGCTGCCGAACATCTGGCCATTGTTGGGGAACTGTAGTTTGCGTTAGCTTTTTGAGTCTCCGGTGATTGAGGGATAAAGAGGGGAAGGGAGGGGAACTAGAAACTGGGATGTGAATAGACTAACCTTCTTGAAATAACATCTGTGAAATAAAAGTTATCAATAACCTTTTTCAAAGGTGCCCCCGTTAACTTGCTACCCTTGTTCTGGTCTACCAACTGAACCTTGCTCAATTGTCTCAAAGCAACTGGTTCAACGACATCATAGCTAGCTAATGAAGGACTGATCTCCACCATACGATCACGTAGAGCAGCGACATCATCATATGGTAATGGAGCACCCAAGAATTCACTGACTGCTCGGATGATCTTCCAATCAGTTCTTGCGGCACCAGGTAATGAAGTAGCAGCACGGGTCATTTGTACACGTCCTTCGGTGTTGACGTAAGTTCCGGCCTTCTCGGTATATGCGGCACCTGGAAGAACGACATCGGCGATTTGAGCTCCACGGTCACCGTGATGACCTTGGTAGACAACAAAGGCGTTCTTAGGGATATCAGCAGCATTGAATTCATCAGCACCAAGTAACCAAACAAATTTAGGCTTTGTCTCGGCAACAGCTTGGGAAGGTGTGGTGAAGCCAACTTCAAAAGCGCCTGCTCTTGAGGCAGCACGTTGAAGAACGTTGTATCCATTCCACTCCTCTGTCAAGAAGTTCGAGGCGTGTTCCTCAACGAAAGTACCGACAGTCTCATACATAGCCTTGGCATCAGCGTGGTCAGTGACACCTGAACCAACGATGATCATTGGTCTCTTAGCCTCTGCCAGCTTTTTGCCGAAAGGTCCAGCAAGGGTCTCCTTCAAGGCGGCAGCATCAGTACCGAGATGCTCAAACTCGAAAGTTGACTCCCATGCTTCACCGACGACACCAATCTCAAGGTCAGAACGTAACCATTGTTTGCGGATACGAGCGTTAAGACCAGCAGCTTCATGTCTGGTATTGCTTCCAACGATCAAAATAGCATCGGCTTCCTCTACACCCCAGATCTTAGAGTTGAACAAGTAATTCGAACGAACATCGATTCCGTGTGGCATAGGGGCGTTTCCAGATGGCTGATCAAGAGCCAAGTTCTCAGAGCCAAGCTTGTTGGCAAGATCCTTCATGGCAACCATAGATTCAGTCTCAATTAATTCTCCAGCAATAACCTTGAATTCGTTACCCTTTGGAGCAAAATCTTTGTATGCTGCACCAATCTCAACCAAAGCTTGCTCCCAACTGACTGGAAGGAATTTCCCATCCTTCTTGATTAATGGGGTAGTGAGTCTTTGAGTTTTCAATCCATCACAGGCAAATCGTGTCTTATCGTTGATCCATTCCTCGTTGACGTCGTCGTTTAACCTAGGGAGAATTCGCATAACTTCGAGACCTCTTGAGTCGACTCGAATGTTTGATCCTAAGCCGTCCAATACATCAATAGATTCGGAGTGTTTCAATTCCCAAGGTCTAGCTCTGAAAGCGTATGGTTTTGATGTAAGAGCTCCAACAGGGCACAAATCTATAATATTTCCAGACATCTCGGAATCCAGGTTCTTCTCAAGGTATGTTCCAATCTGTAAATCGTTTCCACGTCCAGTCGATCCGAGTTCCGGTGCACCAGCAATATCGTTTGCGAATCGAATACATCTTGTACATTGAATACATCTGTTCATCGAGGTCTTGATGAGGGGTCCAATATTTTTATCCTCGGAGGCACGCTTGCCACCAACTTCGTGGAATCGTCCACGATCAGCTCCGTATCTCATAGATTGATCTTGCAAATCACACTCTCCTCCCTGGTCGCAGATAGGACAATCTAGCGGATGGTTGGCCAATAAAAATTCCATAACTCCTTCTCGGGCTTTGTGTGTAAGGGGTGAATTGGTCTTGACGACCATACCGGGCTGTACCGGCCATGCGCATGATGCAACTGGTTTTGGTGCTTTCTCGACTTCAACTAGACACATACGACAATTTCCAGCAATCATAAGTTTTCTATAGTGAGATATTCGGATCAGTGGGGTTCGTTTGTAATGTGCGCACTCGTGTCGACTTACTCATGATAACAATATCTATGAAAGTGTTAGCAGAAAATTCCAGCAGATATAATTCCTTTTGGAAGCTTGCCTTGGTACTACAGCTCCTGCCTTCTCACATGCTTGGATTAAAGCAGAACCAGCTGTGGCGTGTCAACAACTTTTTCCTATCCCAATTGTAACCATTCCAGCATACCTTCTATAGAAACCTGTTTGCCATCTAGCATAGAAATTAGCCAAATCTCCTTTAACACTCTTGGCAGATCCGATGCTACTTACCCACAGTAAGAGTAACCTCTGCCTGTCTTCTATTTGTAGTCGCGAATGATCTTGCAACATATAAACTTTGCCTACTGCTTCGTAGAGCGGATCTCGATAGAGTTGACCTCAGCATGGTGTGTATGTAGAATCTGGGTATGAACAGCAAGAAAGAAAGAAACTGCGCAGGACAAAGAGGTGGCGAGGGGAAACCCTTCAATTGATTAATTATCTACTTCTTTACCCCAAATTCATTTGAAGCTCTCGTCGTTCGGATGTAACTTGTTAGCGTATATCGTGGAATTTACTAATCCCGTTCCCCGTCATCGTGATTGGTTCACCCGTGCTGACTAACATCCCACAGTATAAAGTTCTTCACATTTGGAAATTTTCTAATCTTTTCTTCTTTTCTTCTTCATTTAAATTGTAATGGACACTTTTATTGTGGGTGTACTTGAGTGAAGCAATTCACAATCAATCGAGTCTTCCTCTATCTTGTGTTCTAGAAGAACATATAATGAGCGCTGGAATGGATGCAAATGAAATCTTTTCTTACAAAAAAGCTTTATGAATGCGCAACTTACCGCCGGCTGCTACATACTACTTGGGAATATATATATCACTGCTCGCTGTCGATGAATCCAAGTCGACGGCATGAATTGTCAAGAACTGAGCAGTCGTCATGAATTAGATGTGGTGACGACCATCTACCTAGCTTTGAATCGTGGTTTGACTTCGATCTGTTGCCGTACATCATTTTGACTGTTGTGATTTCTTGTATTGGGTTGACCATCATTTATCTTGATAAAAGCAATCGCTATGTCAAAGTCGCTCATACATCTGCTTCTGCTTGTGGCTGCCAGAATCTTGTTTGTCTTAAGAACCTCATCTCCTCACAATCTATTGTATGCCACAGCAGTAAACACCGTTCATCTAGACCTTTGCGCAAATGGCAGTGGAAAAGTGTCTATTCCAAATATACGGAATATCTTATTTCGACGATCTTCGGTACGTCCAATGCAGTAACCGGAGCGTATAACTTGCTGAGATTTCAAACTCTGCACCTCCAGATCTCCCAAAGACGAATTATTAGCATGCAAGTGAACCACTAGTTTACCTAAGATTGGCAATTCTAGACCTGGGAACGAGGTTGCGACGACCTCAGCCAATCTTCGGAGCTGTCCGAGTTTCTGACGCTGCTGCTCGTCGATTTGAACTATTGTTCTCCGAACTGAGAATTCAATTTGGATCTCAATGTTTCGCACTCGCCCCCAGAGTGGTGGATACGTACGCAGGACTGTTTCTGGGTCATCAACGAGCATACTAGGCGTCCACTCTCCTACCACCAAGATTTGTCCAACCATGAGTTGAACTTAAGTCCAAACATGTGTACGATATAAAAACTAAGTCGAAGCCTAGCTTGGTCATAGATAAAGTCTTCGAGCCTGTCGTGTATCTTTTTGTTAACATAAAGGAGAGCCATCTCAGTGCGGACATTGTTGCAATCGACCATCATATACGATCCTATCCTGTTGCCAAACTTGAGACTTCCAAAATTCCAATGATGTGCAAAGATACACAGATAGATCTTAGCAGAAAGCAAGTCAAATCACGACGTGAGTTCTACACGTTGAAATTCTGGATCACTTGCTTTCGCGGGTAGTAAAGACATGGTGGGGAGCTCACTGGAATACGGATCAGCGAACTCCTGAATAATGGATACCGATTTGAAATGATCTCCTCTGCTCGCCTGCTGTAAAGAAACATGAAAACTCAGAGGATAGCAACAAAAAATCTGGGAACTGTAATCTGTTTATTTGATGGTCTCAAGTGAGATTATCTCTTGTTCTTCTTGAATGATCTCAGAACCACAAATAAAGGCCCAATCAATGATACTGAGATACCTTGCAACAAGATTTCCATTGGAAATCTTGATTTTCATACATACCTTTGCCTTGACATGCACTGAAACCTCACAAACAACTTAACTTTGAATCTCACATTTTCAGGCTCTCTCCAATTTTTTCCTAGGATTTCTGTTGTAAGAGATCAAAAACATCAAGGCATGGAAGTAAGCTCAATGAAATAATGTACTGGGGTCATTTGAAGCAGTCAAGATTGGGTCTGTAGAATTCATTCCATTACTACTCTTAATGGATTCTTATTAGTTGATGAGGGCAGGTCAGGTGGTTCGAGCTTGATAGTAGAGAAATGGTAAGCTGCATACTACTAGACACACACATTCACTGACGTTTTCTCAACATAGATTGCAGATGGCTAAGAAGTTGAGAATCCTTATTTAGCGGCAGCAGAGACTTGCAAAAGAATTCAGATAGCAAAAGTAGCTTAGCTTTTGCCCTCCCACTCCGGGTCTCAAATTATTTCAAGCAAGTTGATTTGTTTGGATATAGATAACTCGAATTCTAGCAAAGTTTTTTTTATATCTGTAGTTGGATGAGCTACGTGTATTTGTTCAAAATTTCTTTGAAGGGGGGGGGGAAGCATGTATGGAAACCGTTTGAGATTCACGGGAATGAGTGGTCTTGTGATGGAGAGCAATTTGCGAGAGAAACTGAAAGAGATATTCTTGTTAACACTCCACCACACCGAGGTCTGCTATTGTATTGGTTCAAACCAGTGAATCATAGCCGTCGTGAAGTCTCTATGATGTGGTAAAGAAGGGAGAAATAAGTAAATAGGCGAAGTTCGGGTGAAATTTTAAGGGGAAATGTTAATTGGCCAACGTGAACACTGAACTTCACTACATTCACTTTTCAAATTTACTGATTCAAAACAGATGAAACCGAGATGTCCGGGGTCAGCTAAAAACTTTTCATGCTCATTGTATTTTGTACTAGCGTATTTAATCAATTCGAGTGAAGTCCTTGTGACCTTGAATTATGTTCTGAGTTGCAGAATCCAATAATTCCTCAAAAAGACAAAACAGCAACAAAATCTTCTAAAATTCACAACAACCCTCAAACTCTTTCAACTTCTTTTCCAAGTTATCTGGACAAAAGAAAAACAATCTTTGCTGTGCAATAAATTGTTTCTCACTCAACACAAATCACCTCAACCTCAAGGTTCGCACTGTCTATCAAACAAATCATACAAAATGGACTTCAGCAACGGTCTTGGCATATCATTTGGCGCAAGCCATTCTGATTTTGGAGAAAGTGAAGGCAACTACGAAGAATCAAATGAATCTCACAACAATCGTCAAGTTCATCATGGTCAAAAGATGGAAGAAAGTGGAGAGACTGCAGGGGAACAAATATCCTTCGAGTCTTTACTTGCTGATCCAGAGATCACTCCCCGACCAAGCTCTTCCTACCAAAATCAATTCACCCCCATCAATCGAACTTCACGCGGTGCACCAGCTCAGTCCTGTGGTCAACCACATCAATACAATCAGCCGAGCGGTTCCTTTCATCCTTTGGGAGATAATGGACACCTCCAGGGTCACATGAATGCTATTCTTACTTCGCACAACGACTATGGCCAAGAAATCCCTCAATCTTTGCAATTCGGCGGAGATCCGCAGTTCAATAGTCATGGTCACTCTGAGTATAGCTTCCAGAACATGTCGAGCCAAGCCCGAACGGGTACTCAACATGGTTCCGAAAACTCTGGTATGCAATCTCAACAACTTGCACAGAACAACAATCAACAATACATGTCTTCCGCAGGCATTCAACGCCAAGAAGATTCTGGTCATCCTCCATCTTATAATCTTCAGACCTATCGAACTTTATACCGGAACCAGGCAGATTTCAGCGAAATGAGCGATAGTTTGAGCTTTCAACCAAAGCCAGGTTGTTTGAGGCTCAGCCGATTTCGTCCAGTGCACAAAAATACAAGTCAGATGCAAGGAAATCAACTTGGCGACCAAGGTCAAAGCTCGTCTTCTGGAAGACAAGGCAGAATCTCAAACGATAATAGCATCAGAAGCAACAGCAGCAACGGCAATAGCAACAAATCCTCTCGTCGCGCTCCCGCACGGAAAGACCAAGAACCCGAAGAAGAGAGATACTGGAATGGATTCGACACACACCGCTCAATGTGGCCTGTTCAAGATTATGCTATTAAAAAGATCTTGCCTGGATCATGTATTTCACACTTCACTCCTGGCGAGCAAGAGTTTGTCATTACAATGATGCAGTATCTAGGATTGAAAATTTGGCCAATCACTTGCAATGAGGATATCCAAAAATTCTTGGATCATGTCGAGTCAGTCAAATCGAATTTCAGGTCGAAACAAGCACGCCTTCGAGCAGAAGCTGGTTTGCCTGAGCTTCCTCCGTCTGAAGAGAATGAAAAGTCTCAAGAATATGAGGAGCCTTCTCTACAACCTACATCTTCATTTCCAGAAGTATCACCTTATTTTGTTCTTGCCTGCGACCATGGAGAACCAATCTTTGGCCAGGATCCAAGAGACTATCGCCTCGTAGGACAGGGTCACTCGCACCAACCAGATGATAGATCTTTCATACCAGTAGGCTCGGAACAAGGGATCCTTTCAAGTAATAAGTTGTCAGCTCAAGAACTCAACTCGCAACTTCGTCCTCCACCTCTCATTACTCAACATTTTCATCCTCAAGCTTTCTCGTCACATTACGCTGTGCAGAATCAGCAAGGATATCAAGAGATTCATCCAAGTAATTCAATCCATCCAACCATGGCTGGAGGAATGAACAGACCTTTGGATTTCTCGTATCAAGATGTCGGATTCAATAGTGGCCCATCACAGCAATATAGTCACCATGGTTATGCAAATCAAGCACAGCAATACAATCATCATGGCCAGCATTTTGAGTACAGATCCTTTCATGGTTATTCTCCTCATTACTCCCATCCATATCCAAGTAACACTACTGACCAAAATCTTCATCTAGCTCCACCCCCAGAAATAATTGAAGAGTACGAGGGAGACGACGAACAGCAAGAGGAGGTAACAGGTACTGAGTCTTCGTCTCAGGCCGCAGAACAAGAACGCGAACATGGACAAAAACAGGAACAAGAACAACCCGCACCCCCACGACAAGAAGAACCACAACATGGGAAGGGGTTTTATTATGTGGATGGGTGTGATGGAGAGAGGGTTTGGTGTGATGGAGGAGAAGGGGAGGGTGGTGAGGAGGAAAGTGAGAATGAAGATGGGGATGAATATGAAGATGAAAGTGAGGATCGGGATGAATGGGAGGAAGATGAACAGTTAAGAGGAGTCCCAGAATGGGTCAAGCAGGCTTTGACTCATGGACCAGAATTGGATAAGAATGAGGAAAGGAGAAAAGAAGTAGAGTATCGAGCGATGATGGCGCGGAAGGTGAAAGAAATACTTGCCAGGAAGAAAGCGAAGGAGAGAGGAGAGATTCCAGGATTTGGGTTTGATGGCGATTTTGGATCGATGGATATTGAGTCACTGTTCGATGATGCGGAGAATCGTGAGGGGTATGATGTGAATCAATTCGATCCAGAGTCAACCGGTCAAGGGAAACGAAAAGCGAGAACTGTTGATCCAGAAGATGATATCGATGAAGGATCGCCAGTTAAGAAATGGAAAGGGAAAGGTCGAGCAGCGGACTCAGATGAAGAATTGGATGAGCGAGAGGTGGCTAGGAAATACGCAGATAGGGATAAGAACACGGGGAAAACAAAAATGTTTGAACTCCCAAAGGAAAAGGGAGTTGAAGATTGCCTTTTTGGAGATTCTGCAGAAACGGCTCGAATAGCGCAGGGTTTAGGTCTCCAAACTTTTGGGTATGAAGGAGAAATGGATGGAGATGAAGACGGCCATATCTTCGAGGACACTGATACTCTACAAAGTGGCTACAATACCACAAGGTATCCCAACAACTACGAACTTGAAAATGAATCTGCGACCGCAGATCCCGAGCTCGCTGCAACCGGCATCATCCTCCCAGTCACATTTCCCGCCCCCTCACACGACACTTCTGAAGCCGATCTCGAAGAAACTCCCCAGCCAGCACCCTACCTCTCACTCCGCAACTTAGGCCCCTTCAACATCTTCCAGTCGCTCCTCCTCACCCCCGAAATAATCCTCGAATTCATGCGCTACCTCTCCCCCCAAAACCTCCTCACCCTCTATTCCATGTCTCGTCCCTTCCACGCCATCCTCTCCCGCTGGATGGCACACGCCATAAAATCCATCGTCAAACACCAAGCCCCCTACTCCTCCACCATCTACCCCTTCGTCCTCTACCGCGAACTCAGCATCCTTGATCCCCTCGGCACCCTCAACCACTCCGGGCAAATCCGTCGGGTCCCCAGCCTCAAATACCACCAAATGGTACTCCACCGCTGTCGCGTCGTACGCGACATCCTCGCCAGCCTCGCACGCCAGCATCTCCGCTGCCCCCCCGGCACAAACCACTCCCTCAAAAAAGTCTGGTTCCTCATGGATCTCTCCACAACCCTCGACCGTGTCCGACTGGTCCACAACCGAGCCTTCTTCACCAACCAAGATCTATACAATATCCAGCACTTCATCGTGAAACTCGACATGCGACTCAACTGTCCCACCGACGGACCGGGTTCTGATTTCCTGCGCAAACTCATGCTCGGCCAGCGGGGCCTCACTCCGCTTTTCCGCTTGCTGACTCGAACAGCGTTTACAGATCTCTATGAATTGTACCACTACAGCGTGCGTTATTCCTACACCCCTCTTACTCCAGCGCCCGATCTGCATCTCGGACTCTTTGGAGTTCCCGAACATGAAATCGGGACCGCGCATCTAGAGGGCTGGGGAAAGGGAACGAAACATCTAATGCGGATCGATGAGCTCGTGATGCGTGAAGCCACGCGCAGAGAATTGGGATTCAAAGAACATATTACGATGATGTTACTCTGGGGGTATGTAGATCCGGTGACGGGGGAGAATCTGCAGCCGAGTAGAGAGGAAATGTATATGAGTGACGGAGAAGGCGAGGAGTTGGAGAGCGAGGGAGATCCATGGGAGGGAACGGGGATGAATATGCAGAGATTGAAACAAGTTGTTTTAGGGAGGGCAGAGGGAAGTGATGGTGAAGAAGAAGAAGAGGATGATGAAAATGAAGATGGACAGGAAGGAGAAGAAGAAGAATGGGAGGATGAAAATGAATTTGAAGATAAAACAATCGACGCAAGGTTCCAAGAAACAAACGATCCCTGGTTGTGAGTTGGAGAGATGGGAATTTGAACTTCTAGAAAGAATGGATGGCTTGATGCGAGCGATCATTGTATTAGGTCAACAGAAAAGAGACATGCCTTTTTTGTAACATATTGAACTGTAGGAGACACTCATGTAGACACAAGAATTCAATACGAGTAATAATCAAAGAAACATGACAAACACCACTATAAGAGGGCTCGAATGCATTTTCAATCTACCTCTGCCATATCTCCTCACGCACATGAATCTCCCAAAACACAAACCCAGGATCATCAACCCAGCCTTCAAACCTCACAAGATATACCTCTTTCTCCATTCGAATTTTCAATCCCCATCTCTCATAAGTATGACAACACCTCTAGTTCAAGCCTCATAAGCACCAAACAGAATCGAAGAACTTTATCGTCACAGACAAATCTGAGATTCTCTTGATTCACGAAACACCAACCATAGTAGTGTGTGGTATTCACAAATTCACCACCACAGCGAAATATAAAGTTCCAAAAGATTCAACTTCAACCATATGAATTCATTGGCGAAGCAGAAAAAACGAGAAGTGTTATCTGCATCCTTCAGCCTATCTACTATACTACTGATTTTACCAATCCAGCAATTCACTCCTCTCCTCTAGATCCCACCACCTCAATCCCCCACCACACAGTACATCTCACTGCACAGCCTAACAACACCACCGCAGAACAGAAACAGTAAACACGAGAGGAAAAGTAAGCTTGCTACAATGAAAGAAATAATAACAACCTAATCACATCCATCCATCCGTCCATGCATACCATCCCCTTACCATCGACCGTCATCAAAACGATCTACACCTTCCTAATAAACCACCATCCTTCCATCCGTCCACCCCATCCATGCCCAAGTTCCCCCAGCCTAGCGACCAAACCATCAAACCTTCTAGCAATCCAGCCCCAAATGTCCTAAATATCCACCTAAACCCCCACCCCAACTAACCAATTATCGTATCAATAAAGAAAACGATAAATGCTTGAATGCTAGTATGTGTTTTCCCTTCTCCCAGAAATGTTACGAAGGAAAAAATAGACAGGAGAAGAGACTCAAAGTACTCGACACACGAAGTGCTGGAGAAGCCGAAACAAGGTAAAGACAACTTCATCGCAAGCACACACAAAACGAAAAGGAAAAATACAAGAAAGCGCAATAAAGAAACTTGAAAACAACATGCAGAAATCCTAACCCTTCTCGAAAAATCCCCTTTGCCAATATCCATCACCATCGCCATCGCCATGCTTTTTGTTATTTGATCGAAAATGCGTTCGTCGTATCTCCATACTCCGGTACGAAGAAGGAAGATCAGACTAGATATCAGACAGAGAAGACCGAGGACCCCGTCCAAACACCCCAACCACATTAACGACAGCACTCCTTCGCTATGCACCAAGCCAAGATCCAACCGATTCAAGTCGAAATCGTCCCTTTATACACCATCAAGCATATTTCGATCCGTTTCCATTTGCTCGCTTTCCCTTTGCAGCCCTGAAGTCAGATTCCACCTTCCGCATTAAAAGAACTCCGCCCTCCAAACTTTGTTCCATGTCAATTTTCCACATCATGTAAATTTTCCCTACCATTTTCTTTATACCGCTACCGATCCAACCGACTACCCATCCCAACCACCCATGTATGCGCTAAATCCACCTTATAAACCATTGTAACAAATCCACAAAGCCCCGACCGATAAATGTCTATCTTTCATTCAAACCCCAAAGCCGTCCTGAAATATAGTCACAGAAGAGATAGTCGAAACGCATAAATGGAAAAAGATGAGCGCAATTATCAAGAACGCCTTAAGCTGGAGATTTGCTTGGAGCAGCAGCACCGTTTTGACGAGCATCACCGCTACCCATAGACAAGTTGTTGATTCCAGATGAAAGGAAAGCGAATGGATCACTTTCACCTTGGTTAGCATAGAAGTTATTTGAAGGCCCTGCGGATGCTGGACCGTTGCTGGCTGATTGGAATGCTGCCTCTGCAGATCGGCTATCAAATCCTCCTGCGCCTGCAGAGTGAACGCCAGTTGCAGGACCGAAGTGAGTATTCAATGATGGGTATGAACCAGTTGGTGCGCCAAGACCGGATGGAAGAGCATAAGTGCTAGGTGGGCCACCAAAGTGTTGACCACCATAACCACCGGATGGACCGAAGCCACCAGCAGCTGAGGCAAAAGGACCTGGACCAGGTGTACCAGCCATGGAGTTGGAGCCCATGCTATAGTTGTTCGCAGCGTCCATTGGGGAAGGATAACCAGAATCGGCAACGACAGCGGCACCAGCACGACTTGCGCCACATCTCAAACAGCTGACATTCTTGGCAAAGTTGTGGTAACCACACCCTTCAGATCCGCATTTCCAATCACCGGCACGGAAGGGAACCACACCACCGCCACCTCCCATTCTTCCCCCTCCGTGGCCCCCTCCCATACCTCCGTGATGGCCCATGTGTTGTGGAGGGGGCATCATTGCTGGTGGACCATAGCCGTAACCACCGCCGCCGCCGCCATATCCACCACCCATCTCAGCAGCTGGGCCACCACCCATGGCTGGGAATGAGCATCGGAAACAAGCAGTTCTACGCTGGAAGTTAGAGAAACCACATGATGGACATGTCCAATCTCCGGGGCGAGGTCTGTTCTTGCTAGGTGGGAAAGGAGTAAGAATTTCTGCGGCACGGTCAAGAACGCGGCTTGAAGATGGTGAAACCTCGATAGCTTTCTCATTGAGAGCTCGTCCGTTCATGCAGAGACTCTCGGCGGCCTGGAAACGTGTTAGAGAATGACCACGAATATTGAAAAATTTGATAAGTGAAGAAACAGATAGACTAAGCAATTTATCGTAGAGTAAAAGAATGTATTCATAAGAAGCCGAAACCACAATTTGATATTCGTGGCACAACACACAAAATAGGGAAAGATAAATGGGGGAATTTTTGCTGACCTCTTCATGGGATGAAAATACTGCGAATCCAGAGCCAGTAGGCTTGTGTTGATCTGGGGTTCGGAGGGTCCAGAAAGCAATGGGACGACCACCGAATTGGGTGAACCAGCTCTCGAGCTCAGATTGAGTGGTGTCATGAGGGAGTCCTGACATGTGGAGAACTTTGCTGCGCTCCGAAAGAAAAGCTCTAACATCAGCACGGGCATCCATAGGTCTAGTGAGGACATCAGGATGTTCATGAGGAGGTTGTGACTTGCGGATCAACCCTCTGAGGACTCTAGCAAGTGTAACCGCTTCTTCCATTGCACGACGAGGGGAGGCCGGGGCCAAAGCTTGGAGGTGGAACGGAAGGTTGTGCTTGATTGGAGCACTAGCTTGAACAGGCTCGACTTCCAACGCCGCGCAAATATTTGAAAGCATAGATGGACCGAATGGCAGAGATTCAGGGTGATGCTGTTGCCATCTTTGGTACTCAGTTCGAAGGTCAAAAGTTCTAGAATGTTGTAAATATGGAGGCAGCACAACAGCTTTGTCACGAGCTTCGCGGGGAAGCTGGACTCGAAGATCCCATGAATCAAGTGTAACAAAAGAAAAGTCGAGATTTTGAGATGTGAGGTGCTCGGCAGCAAATGTATCGAATCGGTTGATCGCATCGCGGAAGGTACCTGCAGTACGAACATGTTCCCAAGTAAGAGTAGTCAAGCTCGCTGTTGATATTTAGTCAGTCAATGTTCGGAAGGATCGGTACCGCGGTCGTCTTGGAGGATTGAGGTCCGTATCTGATAAGATGGTTCCGTTCGGCACTTACTACATAGAGGAGTAATTGGAGTGTTAATGGGCTTAACAAGAACGCTCTCTCGGTGAAGCTGCAGAATTGAATTGATTAGCAAGCTGGTTTCCGCAGATCGATGGAAGCTCGATGAAGATGAAAACGCACCTCGTCACAAGTCTTCGCGTCGAGTAAAATCCACCCAAGCTCTATCACCTCCGCGGAATCTTTGGTAACGTAAACGCCATGCTCATCACAAGTGGTAGCAACGTGAATGACCACATATCGATCTAAGTTGCCTTGCTGGCCTTGGATAGCTGTCGACATTGTTGGGAAGCTTGGAAGGTGTGCGAAGGATCGAAATTGAACAATTCTGCCGAATTGAGAGATGAGTTGTTGGGGGAGGGGGGTAGTTGATGTGATCGATGGGACCTCCGAAAACAAATAGGAAGTACGGACGAGGCTAAGAGGTAAGAGAGTAGAGAGGTACTCGCAACCAGATTCACAGAGAAGAGAAAGTGTCAAGAAATGTCCTTGAACCTTAGGTATTCAATATCTAACCTTCGGAGAGGAAGGTTGGGTTAAGAATTGGAGAAAAGAGGGAAAGGAGGATGTGGAGCTAAAAAATCTGGTCAACGGTAAACAGCGAGTTTGAAATTTGACGGGCAGGGAACATTGAATATTTTAGCGGGACGAGCAAAGACGAAGAATAAAAGAAGAAGAAGCTTGGGGATTATAATATGGAGTGAGGATAGAGAGAAGAGAGAGCGGGAGATATATAAATATTATTACAATGATCATAAATCGCAAGGGAATATTATGTGTTAAATATATAGAGACATGTATTTTCACCCTGCAGGCTAATTATTTATATAGATATACCGCCAACGACATGGACGTATCATATACATATATGAGTACACACTCACACTCACACTCACACACATACACATACACGCACACTCACACATACACACACACACACATATATATGTTTAACAAGCGCAATCCATTGCTCATGCAGCCCAGATAGGGATAGCTGCTCGGATTGGTAGTATCCAGACAACTTCACGACATCCGGCCACTCCCTAGCCAAACTTTACTTTTGAGATCGTGCCCCGGATTGGCCCTTGACAGTATTTACTTCTTGGACTGCTTATGACCTCAGGGTTTTAGATGACTCTTAAGCTTGTCTCTAACACCTACACAGCATAGTTGAGGTCTATCTTTGCACGCCGGCCCAGCGGTAACTCGACCCATGGACACACATATATACATCGGCTCACAGGCACATCCACACGCACACACAATACACACGATGTGGCCGTAGTGCGAAGCTTACTTGTTGATTCCGCAGCCGGTTCCGCGCCAGATGTGTCTTCAGGGTTTCCAGAGGGGTGAAAATCGCGATGTCTAGTGCCTGTACTATACCTACTTATTACTCATGGAAAGAGGTTCTCGAGACTTATAGTCTGCACCTACACTTAACACACTTTCACTTGCCCTTACTAACCTGGGTACTATTTTCCTCTCTGGTGTCGGTCATTCTCCCTACATCATGCTAGCTGCGACCGATCATTGCCTGCTTAAGTATCTCATGTATGTCAACAACAACTCCTACCTAGTGCTCCGTACCTCCCGGAGAGGTATTGATACTGGCGGGCACTTACCTAATCAGGCTCGGTCGACAACGGATTCGTTTGTACCTGTCAATCCAAATGGAATACAGAATGATTCAGATTCGTCTTCGAGAAAGTGTCAATTCTGGCTCCTTCTCCAACTCCCTGCCTGCCAGTCTCACTTGGAAAAAGTATGGGGAAGACGAGGGAAAAGGGTTGAGTTTCCCGGCTATTCTAGCCCTAAAGAATTGATCGGTGAGTCTTCCGTACCTACCGTTACCACAGCTTCTACACCTCGTTGGCTCTTCTAACCTACTATGCATGTAGGTACCGTATATGCTTTTTGCACGGTTCTTCCATCCCGTCTGCTAAATAAAGGACCAGGGGGGAGGAGGGGTGGGAGGATAAGTAAATATATATTTATTGATTTCTGTCAACTTTATGGGTCCTTGTCTCAAATATACATCTTCTTTTTGTTCCAAACATCAACCCCAGGGGGCACATCTCTACCGAGTCATCACTTTACGTTACCACATAAGAAACCAGACCAGGTCCCAGCCAGTTGCCAACGAGTTACCACCCCGGTGCGAAGTGTGGTATCTCGAAATACCACCCTCTTCCGATTCACCGGTCAGATATCTTCAACCCTTTGACCCAAATTCACGGAGCGCAGAGGAAGGAATAAAGCTTGGGACCATATTTACATGGGAATATCCAATATACCGGCATCGATCAGATGATTTTTTCAATCCACTTCTCTGGAATCGACCCATATCTTTTTCTTGTAGCATCGGGACCAAAAAGGAGATCCACAGTTCTACAAAGTATCACCAAGGGGCCGCCAAAGCGACGGAAGCTTTCTCCTGTGAACTCCTCATTTCTATCTGTGTGAGAGTGGAATTTCAGTGAAGTAGGTGTACAACCCGTGGTAAACACGATGCACTGCGTGAAAGCCACGATGCCACGAGTCATCTCTATCATCATCCACCGCTGTCGGTCCTTTCATTCTTCTGTAACCAATCGGTCTTCAACACTTGCCTAATTGATGAATTGCAACGGCTTTCTATCCTGCTTGGCTGCCGTTGATTAATCAGCTGAGATGTTCCACCGCATCCAAAATGAACCCAAAATACGCAACTGGCACACCGTCTTTCATAAAGAAGACCTAATATACCGGTACCGTACCTGTACAACCGCATCATCATATTTGAATACCCGGGCTCCATCCGGGCTCACCAAATAGTCATCATATCAACCAACAATCTGTGATCAGCCAATGGCCATTAGCAAATCGGAAAGGACAACATATCAAATGTGCAAAACAAGCGGTAACGCAAAGGGTAATATTACCCAAGGAAAATGTCCAATGCCATTCAAGTTATCAAGATCTGTTGAAGCCCCTATCCATTCAACAGTACATCATCGTGGGGGTCCATAGTTTTTCCATCCCATTCTCATACGATGAGGAACCACAGTGCCACTATACTCAGAATGATCACCATTCAAACCCGTTGTAATCCACCGCCACTTGTTCGTAACTGTAACTGGTCTATTTATCAGAAAACGCTGTTCTCGATAAGAGTTAACAATGCCTTGCGTAAGAAAAAGAATGGCTGGAGATTGAGAGATGCCCTTAGATTCTTCCCTGTAACGGCGATTTCGTTCGTTGCCACCACATCGTGAAGGATTCGATAGGTCTGATATCACCAAACGGATAATCACATATTTCTATTTGCAGAATACGGCATACAACATCGGCTCGGAGATTTGATCAAGGGAACAGCAAACGAACGTGTAAATTTGACCTTGACGCGATAGCCGCCGTTCCACACATATTTCATGAGGGGAAATTCTATGTGACAGTTGGACAGAATTGATGATGAAAATGGAATTGCCTACATGATATTTAGACCCCCTGACTACCCAGTAGATTCTCGCCTTGTCCTTTTTGTTAATGTTACCATCAGTTCGGGTTCGCACCGTCTTCCGCAGACATCATGATTTGATGAGCCTTTCGTCCCTCATAGCTTACGATTGGATCTGACAGTGAGATTTTGATTTTGATCTTGATCTTGATCTTGTCTTAGGCTTTGCCTTTCAAGAGTTGTTCGCTTCAAAAACGAAGCTTTTGGGCTTCCGTCATTCTATTCTTATCACGAATGATTTCGGTCACCAATAAAACCTTCAAACCAAGAATATGGAAAGCGCCTGTCCTGTCACTTGGCCGAAACACAACGAATGAATATCACAACCATCAATCACGTCACCATACCGTATTTCAACCCAAACGATTACATGAATTGCCTTGGCATCATCTTTCTAGCATCGATTCCGATGATTTCACTCACAATTGGCCAATGAAAGATGCAGATTCGGACCATACAGCATTGGTGCGATAAATACAACCTTACGAGTCAGTGGTGGTTGTGTTGTAGTCTTATCACAATCCGATTCCTCCGAGATTTTTGGATTCCTTTCTACCAGTGGATGGAGAGGGTACATATCTCCCTAAGGATATCTGCATGGTGATAGTATCACCTATGTAATATTGGTTTTGGTTCTTTTGCAACATAGATATCAATGGTTCGGAGACGCCGTGCTTTGCGGATGATGCTGATGGATTGGGATCTCAATACTTCTCATGCTCATCATCCATAATTTCTCGTTAGCAAGCCATTTCGTTCAGCAATCGAGTGTTTGCGTTACTCCTTACTAGATCAATGATTCGGAACGTCAGTTCAAGGGAAACTTGGATTTCGAATCAAGTGTTTTGCAATTCAGTGAGGAAGGAGCAGTAACCAATATGGTTCGTGTCATGACTGGTAATGCAGTGCTCCATATTGTTTTATACACTCTTAATATTGTGTGTGGCATGCACGCTTTTGAGAATCATCAACCTTATTTCACCATGTGGACATTTTGGGGGCGCAATTTTCGAAGCATGAGATTGATTGTCGCACAAACTGAATCACAAACATATTCAAACCCCAGCCAGCACCATGTTGAAAAAATGTCGGTACACAGAAACTTTGAAATTAGTGAATGTGCTCGTACGTTCCATGAAGTATACTTTGACCATCATATTATCTTTCCAGAGCTGCAAATCTGCAAATCAAAGCCCAGAAGAAGCTTGCAATACATCGATCTTTTCAATATCAAAATCCATGCATATCGCATATCTAAGGCTGACAATCCAACTCTCAACATCAAATCTTCACAGCACTACAGCCTCATTTCTATCTATCCAAGCAGCTCATGAACAACAACGTTGATACAGGAACCAGGGGATCACTATTTCGCCTGTTGTACCTCTCTGACGAACGAACCTCTCAATACCTAAAACATTTGTACTTGGATCATCCTTGCACATTCGCGCTGGGAATCCCAAGCTTCTGGATTTAAATGGGCGGTTGCCGAAATACGAAAGGCTGCCATATTTTGATTCGTCAATGGGTTGCTGGTTCTAGGATGGTGGATTGGAAGGTTTTCATGGATTAGCTTGTGTGTTTTATTGCTCTAGCAACGGAATTCTTGAATCGATTGTGAATTCGGCGTTCGATGCACTGCTTGCTCGCTTTGATGTGGTGAATTTATCTCTTGTTTGCACTTGTGTTGTGGTTTATTGGGAGCTTTACTTGGCTATCATATCGGTTTTTATTGCAGGACGAACATCCTCGTGGCGATCAGTTTTATTAGCTAAACCCCCGAAATGAAAGAAAGATCACGCACGCGTTAAGCTTTCTCCTTTCAATTCAATACTTATATCATCTATCTCCCAGCTCTAAAATTACATGTACCATGAATACCTGCTTAAGCTTTCCGACAAACTGTCGATACAAGTTCTCGCCTTTACCATTTTGCGCAAGCGCCAGGAATTTTGAGGATAAGTAGCCTGGGATTACTCGGTTTTGAGTCTGCATTCGCTTCGCTGCGAAGAGTTTCATTTCAAACTTTGTACTTTTTCTTTCTCTCGCTCAAGTAGCATTTTTGGTGAGAATGAAAGATGGAGCTTTTGTCATGACGATTTATATGCATGCTGTTATTCGATTGAGACATGAGAGATTAGTATCACACGAGACGAGGCATACGGATCTAGTGAGTTAATAAGAGATGCGATGATTGTGTATGTATGTGGATATGTGTATATCACTCAACTAATGAGCAGACGGGAAGTTGTATGGAAGGAAGTATGTGGATAGTGCGATGTGATGTGCAACAATATGCATTTTACTCATTCGCTCGGTTTATCTGAGAAGAGGTAAATGAGTGATGTACAGCGGAGATGGATATCTGAGAGTTGTGGCGTGGCAGGTATGATATGGCATGGCTGGGTTTTGTATAGTGGGAAGTGAGGGAATGGAACTGCTGAATCGGGGATGTAAGGGGGGTGGGAATGGCAATCAATGCTGCTTGCTGTGGGGAAATTGGGGGGATTATCAGGTTGGGTGAATCGAGAGGTGTGTAACGTATGTGTATTCTTTTTGGAAGGGAAAGGGAAAGAGAGTCAGGATGGCTGTATGGGGAGAGAAGTATGGGAGAGGGTGAGTAAATATTGGGTGAATGCTGACGCGTGGATTAGGTTTTATTGTGTTTATTTTGTGGGGTTGGCTAAGAATAGAATGGAGGGGAGAGAGAAGAGTAGGTGGGTGTGAGGAGGGGTAGATGCTGGAATTTGCGAATTGTGAAGAGAGTTTTTGGTTTCTGTTCGTAGTGAGGGGTTGGGTATGTTTGGATGGGTAGATGGGTGGATGGGTGGAATGCGGAGGGATGCTGGGCCGGGAGATATGGTATATTGGTGTGTGGTAAGAGGTGAGAGGTGAGAAGCAATGGGTATGAGGTAGGCAAAGTGTGTTTCAGGGAGTATCGATTCAATTTCATCAGGTGGAGTAGGTAGGTAGGTAGATATTTCGCTTCTGTTTGTATGTATGATGGATGAGATAGTGGAAAGTATGGGTACAGACATGATATTGTTTCTGTTGTATTATATTTTTCCGTTGCTCAGTGGCATGGATGAAAGATCGCATTATGGTATCGTATAATGATTATTGGGACTCCAACGTCTATACATGTATAGCTAGTGAAGACGAGATAATGCGATTGCGAATGTGTTTTCTCAACGTACATCAACTCTGTTTAGATGATAGAATATCTCTCCAAGTCTTCATTCTTCCTGGATTTCGATTGTGAGTTCATTAGATGTGGAATTCCGAATTCAATGGGATCTCTTTCCTTGAGTGGTTGTAGCATTTTGATTGCCGTTTTTCGCTGCATTTTACGAAGTTGTTTATGCTGATATTTTGTAATTTGAGATTCTTTACTTATATGCACATTTCTCTTCATTTTTCGTTTTTTTCTTTTTCTTCTTAGAGAGTGAGAGTGAAGGATTGACCCCGGGACGTACAAATAAGTCGTTGTTGACTCCTTCACATCGTTCAAAGCTCCAAAATCGCGACGATTTATCTCGACTGTAAATTCCAATGCCGCGTCCAAAATTCTGGACAAAAGGAATAACTAATATAATTTTTTCCAATCCCAATCTAATTAATGCACGATGTAACCAAGTCCCGATTGCAGCGCATAAACGGAATATCTTTTCCGAGGCATTTCCGTTGTCCCAACACGTGGTTTGTGATCAGGATGATCAGGTACCATCGTGCGTGCGCATTCTGCAGATGTCAGTGACAAAGTCATGGGAATGAGAGATCGACCAAGTTTATTCGGTCCGTTTCGGAGACCCAAGTGATCTGTTTCTTCAACCAGGCACTCTGGTGATCCAGAGCGAATGGTTTGGAGATGCGGCGCAATAACCTTCTTTCGGAAGGTGCGGAAGAGGTGTTTCCTCGGCTTTCAGCGCTTCTTTCGGGGGTCGTCTGTGGGAGTGGGGAAGACGGGAAGACGGGAGGGGGGAGGAGGGAGGGGAGGCGATGCGAGAGGAATTGATTGGAGATTGTTGTTCAATTGATTGAGGTTGGGGATGCCGGCAATGGAATTCAAAAGATATAAATCATGGTGCAATTGGAATTGAAGATTTTAATGCAGGGAATTATTCTTGGAAAAAATACGGAATGGAAATTGTAGAAGTCTACGATACAGCTAAACTACGCTTCCACTACATTTTGACATCCGATTGTCGTTTTTGGCTGTTACCCCGCCATTGTGGGGTGCATCACGTCTCTTTTTTTTCTTCAGGGTCTGGAATGCATTTGGGGAGGGAGGAGACTGGGCTAGGATTATATAGTCTGGGTCTTAACTTCATTCGTAATGCTTATGCGATTGATGATGAATCCTGAGGTGGAAAGGACCGAATACGTCTAATGATAGAGATGTTGTATGGTGAAGTTGCAGAAGTCTTCAATTAGCATCATCATCGTTAGCATGTGCTTTCACGGATGATATTGATGTTTTGCATGGTACGTTGTTAATTTGATGGAAATTTCATCGAAATTAACATTGGGCAGGCATTGCCCTGTGAACCAAACTTTATACTCTCTATACCAACGTTTTGAAAAGTCTATTTGATTAAGCATATCTTATTCAAACTCTAACTTGCAGCACGCAAACTCAGTTTATTTGAGTTTATATAGCCCGCCATCACGCTGATGAATCAGCGAGAGAAGGAATGCCTTGCAACTTGCTTTCTATCATGTCGACTTTGGAAGTAACAAGTATTCTTCAGAGTTCAAATGTGATGTTTGGAAACTAACAAGCTTGGGATAATCAGCCTATACTACCATCCTTGAGGGAAACTCCTCGTGCTTGCATTTCATTACTTTGAATTTCTACTAGCCCGTTTCAAGAACGGGACGGGTATATACATACATACACATGAATATACACATGAGTATATCCAGACTCGGGGTACATCCATATGCACTTCATGGTCAACCGCATGTGTTTCTGAGGGTATAAGTATGACATGAATCTTCTGGTGATAAGTGTATCCTTCCTTTCTTTTTCTTGACTCTTAGTTCAATTTCCGAAGAGGGAGTTTGTGTTTCACTTTTGTGTCTCAGGACTATCATTACCAATATTTTTTTCTTCTTTTTCTGCTTCGACAGCGGAAGAGGCTTCAATTCCCGTGCTCGAGAGATTTCTATATCTGGCTCTCTCTTCCCATCTCATCATATCCCATTCTAGTCAATCTCATACTATCCTAATCACCCTCTTCCTCCCCTCTCTCATCTCAAAATGAGACCCATCATCTTCCTCCAGCACCTCCTCCTCACCTCCCTCAATCTATCCCCCATCACCGCCCTCTCAGCCGCAAACTGGCGCGCACAATCTATCTACCAAGTCATTACAGATCGGTTTGCCCACACAGATGGATCGACAACAGCGTCGTGTAATGTGAATGAGTATTGTGGAGGCACGTGGAAGGGAATCGTGGCGAAGTTGGATTATATTCAGAGTATGGGGTTTACGGCTGTGAGTATTTAATTCTGGCGTGGGAGCATGTTGGAAAGGAAGAGAAGGAATGGGAAAGTTCAATGGCAAAGTGCTGATGAAATTTCTGTAGATTTGGATTTCCCCAATTGTGCAGAATATTGCGGGAGATAGTGTGGTAAGTTCTAATCACTTTTTTTTCTGTTCCTATTTTTTAAGTGAGGAAATTTCAATGGATGTTGGAATCATTTCCCGAGTTCATAGTGAAATGGGAAATATATTAACCAAAAAATCTAGGACGGCTCAAGTTACCATGGCTACTGGGCTCAAAATATCTACCAAGTAAACCCCAATTTCGGTACTGCGGCAGATCTTAAAGCATTATCTGCAGCTGTGAGTATTTCTTGATGTATATATTGAGAGTGACTTGCTGATGGAACTGTGAAATAGTTACATGCTAGAGGTATGTATTTGATGGTTGATGTTGTGACAAATCACATGGGATATTTGGGTAGTGGATCGAGTGTGGATTATAGCATTTATACACCTTTTAATTCTGTAAGTTCTATTTTTGTCTCGTTTTCTTTTTACCTTGGGCCCAATCCCTCAACTACCCCCAATAGCTTTCATAAAATTTCTCTTTACGGTCCAAATCTAACACAAACAGAAATCATACTACCATCCCTTCTGTCTCATTGACTATAACAATGCCACATCAATCAAAGTCTGCTGGGAAGGCGATAACATCGTCTCACTCCCCGATTTGCGCACTGAAGATTCAAATGTACAGGCAGAGTGGAATACGTGGATTGGACAGTTGGTGGCGAATTATTCGATTGATGGGCTGAGAGTTGATAGTGCTCAACAGACGGGCGTGGGATTTTTCCCGAGTTTTCAAAATGCTGGTGAGTTATTTCTTATTTTGATTTTTGAAAAAGGATGAAGATTGGAGGAAGATGGAAGAGCTAAGCTAAGAGTATATAGCGGGTGTGTATATTGTTGGAGAAATTTTCAACGGTGATCCAACATATGTGTGTCCGTATCAAAATTATATGAATGGAGTTCTGAATTATCCTGCGTAAGTTTCCAACTTCTTTTTGCCCTCAGTTTCCCCTTCTATCTGCCTTTCTCTTTCTATCGAAATTCCTTTAAGAATCACCACTAACACAGTTCACTCAGCTACTACTGGATTACCCAAGCCTTCCAATCCACAAGCGGTAGTATTTCCAATCTCGCAAACGGAATCAACACCATGAAATCCACCTGTTCAGATACCACGCTCCTCGGTTCCTTTACAGAAAATCACGATGTAGCGCGCTTTGCCTCTTTGACATCTGATGCTTCGCTTGCGAAAAATGCTATTGCTTTTACGATCTTGGCGGATGGAGTTCCGATCAGTAAGTACATTCCTCCTATGAAATTTCTTGTTTTCTTCTTAGAAGATAAGTACCTTCAACATTGAAATGCCAAATGCAAAACTAACCGTGGATTTCTCTCAATAGTATACCAAGGCCAAGAACAACATCTATCCGGAAACGGCGTACCCAATAACCGCGAAGCCCTCTGGCTCAACTCCAATTCATATTCCCAAACCGGAGTATACTACAAACGTGAGTTCATCCTTCCAATCATCCCCTCTCACCCCAAACCTATTTTCCAATTCCCCCTCAAAAATGCATCAACTCACCAAATAATCCCCCCACTAACTTCTTCCCTCACAACCATAGTCATCGCCTCCGTAAACCAAATCCGCAATCAGGCAATCTATGTAGATCCTACTTATCTCACTTATAAAGCATATCCAGTCTATAGCGATTCGCATACGATTGTTATGAGAAAGGGATTTACAGGAAAACAAATTATTGCTGTGTTTAGTAACTTGGGGGCTTCGGGGAGTGGTATGTGTTTTTTTTTCTTCTTCCTTTTCTGGTGTCTATTTAGGTTCTTGTTCACTGCGTGTCTTTGGAATTACTTTTGTATTCTCTATTTCTCCTCAGTGATGATATCCCGAGTTTTACTCAAGTTTTTACTTTGGATTTTTTTTCCATCTATTTCCATTCTTTTCACCCACCATCACTTCACTTCATTTCTCTTCTCTTCCCCTCCAAAACCAAAACCAAGAACCCCAAACTAACCAACGAAAAAAGCATACAACCTCACCCTATCAAGTTCCCAAACGGGATTCACGACAAATCTACAAGTGTTAGAGATCCTAACTTGTGGGTCGTATACGACGGACGGGAGTGGAAATTTAGCGGTTGCGATGGCGGGAGGTGCGCCAAGAATTTTTTACCCGAGGGCTGCGTTGGTGGGGAGTGGGGTTTGTGGGTTGTAGGGAGAAGATTGGAGGGGAAGGAAGGATGGGGATGGAGGGGGAAAGGGGGAGGAGAGAAGATTAGCGATCTTTGGAATCGGAAAAGGAAGGATACATTTGTTTGCTCGAGATTTCTCTTTTAGAGGAGGGATTTTTGGATATATATACGTCTAACTCTGTGAATTATACATACACTATACACACGATTGATGGCATACGTGATTCAAAAGACATTAGAATACTGCTTTCAAAGGGAGGGAAAATATCGAGTTCTTCTATATTCACACATAATCTTGTAATATAGCATTTTGTTAAGAAGTAAGGTTCCCATGGTGATAAGACCAGGGGGAGCTAGTCCCAACGCATCTTGATAAGAGCTCTGATATATAACTATACATTAGAGCTCTTATCCTCATAGAACACTGGATAATACAACCTTATGATGCTTATATAGTCTAGCCTGCACTTCCCACCATATCCTGCAGAGAGTCATACTTGAAACACATTCACTTCATCACTATACATTCTGCATCTTTCCGACAGAGAGAAACTACAAAGCGGTGCGCAAGAAGCGAATTGCATTCAACATCTCTGCATCTTCCAGGAGAGAATACGAGAAAAGATTTGACAGCAAAAAAAAAAAAAAAAAAGTATATCCGCTGACCTGTCTGAATAAGGTTCACTATCACTTACTGATTATTAGCCAGCCCTCGTTACTGTCTCAATCAATCGCCGGATGTTTTCATCAAGATGGTGACAAATTGACCAGAATCGCAACACATCATAACCATCCTGTTTACCGATCAAACACATTCCTACATATACACTTCCCAAAACAAGAAATCGAAACCAGACTCCAAAGCAACGCTTCGATTGCAACATCATAATATTCTTACTAGCAAATGCGACATCCAAGATTTTCTTGAATAAAGCTTACCATATAAGGCATAATAGCAGCCAGGGAAATATTGAGAATGTGATCTCATGTTTTTTTTGTATTTTCACATCTTTAAATGCTCGATTGCTTCAAAAACTCCACCATTGCCAATCCCATCTGAATATAGAGAAAATCATATACCGGATGTTAAGAGCGATCAGACACTTAGATGGTGGAAATTTAAAGTATGTATGTCAATATCCAGGTTGAATAATTTACAGTCGTTGAAGTGATAGTGTAAAAGAGTAGAAAGTGGTAGAGATCACACAAGAAAATCCTTCGCATATATTATAGATAGTTTAAACAGCTATGTGTATTGAGTACAGTGAATCATTATATAGAGGTAGTGAGGTGAGGTGATACGTTTAGGACTAATAAAGCATACAAACGTAGAGGGTCAAATTAGATGGTAGAATATCGATTGTCTTTTCAAGTCTACAGGAGGAAGTGGAAATATTAGCTATTAATGTCACGTGACTTTCCAGATCACGTTTTGCCGTGCACAATATTTATGCACAAATCCTCCAAGACGGCATGATCTTCTCACTTGAGAATGGCAGAATGACGAAGATAGCTCAATGGAAACGAATGGGAAATGGAGCCAGCACAATGATGCTTGGAAAATGATGGTTCGTTGCCGAAACCCAACATGGTATACTTTGCGTCCGCATCCCTCCAGTCCAATTCTATAACAATACATAAATCCCATTTCCTTACCACCAATTCATTGACCCTATCCCCTTCTAGATCACCCTAAACACCCTTCTGCTTTGTTCCCTCCTCTGCAGCCTTCTTCTTTTCCTTCAGAGCCGGTAATCCAAAAACCTTACTCACACCCCCCTTGACCTTTTTCCAACCCAGAAATTCTATCTGAGGAGTCCAAGTAAGTGCGCCAACCCATGGCTGCACATTATAATGAACCTTCAATACGACTCCTTCTGTTGAGGCAAGTTTTCCACCGGGTTGCGTGATTTGGTATTTTGCTTTTTGATTCTTCAGTTTCAGGATGCCTCTGTAAACGGTGATTGTCAGTACATCTCTCTATTGTATAAGTTTCAGGAGTGCGAAAGCTCCAGCAAAGATAAATTAAAGTAGAAAACCAACCTCGAAGGATCAATACTCTTTCCCTTACTACTCTTAACCAATTTCTTCATCGCAGCCGGCCCAATATTTTGCAAATGATCCGCGCTTGGATTCGTAATAATCGTATCCCAGATAACCGCTTCGTTATTCAAAACTTGAGGCTCCGAAGAATTGGAAGGCCATGATGCAGAAACATAGACGAAAACTTGTTTAGTGTTCCAGTTGAAGAGGGAGGAGAAGTCTGCGTTGAGAGAGAAACGGATGTGTGCGTATTCTTCCTTTTTCGTGGAATAGTAATGCGGACGTCCTTTTACGCTGGAGGAGGATTAGTTGGGAGTGGAGAGAGGGAGAGACATGGGAAACATACACTTGGATATCCTTTACGTCTACTTTGGCACTGGGTGTACGGGGCGAAATGATATCTGTGCATGCGATCAAAGCCGCGACGACAAATGCCACTGTGGTGAAGAATCCAAAGACATTTTGGATGCGCACGACGGAGGAATGCATGCTGGCTTGTATTGTCTTGCGTCCAATAAGGTGTGGTATATGCGGCGGAAGTCCTTTGCTACATGCGCCGTTGCTGTCTGGGTCCTGATCGTAGTGTAGTGGTCGAGGTTCCGTCGAATGTGGACGGATTCGATAGATAGAGATATTATCGCAATCTGGACTTTCGGGTTTAACACGTCTCAATCTGAAAGCTTCATGATTGAGCTAAATTAGTGGATCGTGGGGTAAGATGTGGCTGAAGCTTGTGATATGGTGTGGCGGTGCATTGATATTGTGTGTTTGATATTGTAGAAGCAGCAAGAGAGGGTTTGCACGCAAAGTATTTGTGTATCTATGATTTATCTCTTGCAATACACCAAGGAGGAAAAGTGAAACGAAAATTCAAATTTGGTATTGCCAGTCCAACCCAACCCAACCCAACCCAACTTTTATATAGCTTTCGAAAGACAAACTGGTATCCCAAGTAGTTGTTCATGAACTCCCCAAGTCTCTCCCCAGGCCCTCTCAATATATGGCACAGCTTCTACTGTCTATCATCCCCATCATTATAACCCCGATTATCTTCGTTTCGATCCCCCAAAATACCCAATCATTACCTCCTCCCCCGCTCTCGAGCCCCCATCGATTTACGGATTCGCCTCATGAACTGCAAAACAAGCTGAACTCAGACAATGACCCCCCATTAATGCGTAGGTTCAACGATCGTACCGTAGCCACCTCCTTGCACCCTATCCGAATAAATTCCCGGAGCTCTCGCTGCTTGGAATCTTCCTTCTCTGCCTGCCTCTCGTCGTTCATAGTAGACATATTCGATGTAAAATGCGTGGATATGTCCTGGTATGTATCTTCTGGCTGTGAGTTTAGGGACCTGGGGAAAGTGAAGAAGGAAACCTACCCAAGGAGTGTTAAACATATGTTTATCAAGAGATCCGGTCCACATCCTGATACCAGGAAGACACCGACAGGAGGGACCAAGATTGTGATTAGGAGCAAAAGAACTTTGGAAATTTGTTAGCCGCCGTTTAATCTTGTTGGTAAGATATATATAGTTATGGTAAACCCACTCATTGAAACAGCACCCATTTTTGCGAATTTATCTTGTATAAATTCTCTTTTTACTGTAATGTTTTCCAGAAAATTGGGAATAACTTCAAAATTTTAATGGTTCAAAGATATGTCAAAGTATGATTGCTTTTCTTGTGGAGAAAAACGGCTCGGTGGAGGGGATAAATATTCACGTTTTAAGATGCGGGACTTGGATATAGATCTTGGAATTGCCTCACTCGCTTAACATAGGTGACGTATGCTAGATAGTCCTTGGACGACCGATATCAGGATTCAGGTACAGAAATGATTGATTTCTTTTTATAGTAATCTTTCTATTTTCCCCTGTTTCGAATTTTATTCTTGATAAATAGATGGAAGGGACAGACTGGCTGGTCTTGATTTTCTCAGTGTGGTCTACTTTGGGTTGATACACAATGCGCTGGCGATAATATCAGATGGTCACGTCGATCAGATTTTTACAACGTCAAATCTAAGCCACAACAACATATCCAGAACAGATTTTGTACAAGATGAGTCAGATTCTATTGGTCATGATCTTCATAAGATACGTTGTTCCTTCAGCCAGCAGGACAGGCAAGCCACTTATGTACAACCAGCGCCACCAATGCATGGGAACGTGTGGGCCAGCGAAGAAATGAAGAATATTCGATGCAGGGGCAAGGCCATTGCACGTGCTCTAAACCATTCCTGTTGGTAATTTGTTCTCGACGACCAATGGAGAACGAGAAACTGGATTGTGTAAGAATTGATCAATAATTAAGGTGTGACCACCTTCGATTTAGCCGGGTCTGTACTCGAGCAGTTTGGAATAGAAATGAAGTCTCAGTGGCGACGTCCCAATTCAGTAACAATTCAGTAAAAGATTGGGTGTATTTTCCCATTGGCACGATCCAAAAGTCTGATAGGCAACAATTCCTCATATCTACATGCCATTAGTCAATACCACAAACAACGAAGGAAGAGGTACTCACACATGCTTCAACCATTCACAAACTAGTTGTCTTGTGACAGCAGGATCTATAATCTCTTCGACTCCAAACGCGTTGGCTGTTCTGACTGGATTCATCAGCCGAGTATATTCTTCTTCCAACTCTTTATATCTTTCTTCTCGTTTCCCGTTGGCTTCTGCTGCTTTCAATTCTCCAGCATGTCCAACTTCAATACCTCCATCTAATGGAAGACTTCCCCATTCTCCACTTGGCCACGCTACCCGGAAACGGGGATCTCTACAATCGAGCATGATCCCGCCAGCTACTCCATATGCTTTCCGTGTTACAACGCTAAAAATTGGAGTCGTTGTAGAATAATATGTTGTCCCAAGTGCTACCCCATGTCTCATCGTCGCCGTCCGTTCCGCAACCGTCCCAATTGCATACCCTGGAATATCGACGAATTGGAGTACAGGTATATTGAAAACATCGCAAAATTTGAGGTGCCTAGTGATCTTTTGACTTCCAGCAGCATCAAGTGCTCCAGCGTTTATCTCACAATTTAGAGATATGATTCCAACGGGCCTACCAGAAAGTCTGGCAAGACCAACAATTGCAGTAGTTCCCCAAAGTGCTCCAATTTCGAACCAACTTTCTGTATCGACTACAGTCGTTATGATTTTCCTAGGATCATACATTCTCGCTTTTCGGCGTGGAATGATTGCTCTTAGACTTTCGCAAAGTCGATCAGCTGGATCTTCCGTGCTTAGAATCGGAGGCAAAGAAGCACCGGAGTTTGGTAAGTAGCTCAAAACCGTCCTCAATTGTTCAAAGCATTCTTGTTCATTCCCTGCCATGTTATCAATAGTGCCATTTGTACAGTGCATACTCGGTCCCCCAAGATCCGTAAAAGTAAGCCCTTCCTCAAAAGTTGCACCTGTCGATGATTAGCATTTTCCGTTTTGCCAATACGATGCACTCACCAGCAACAACTTTCGGTCCAGCATTAAACAACGCCCCAACATCCGCAGCCATCACAGAAAAGTGGCACGAAACAACTCTCGCAGCTCCAAGCCCAATAGCTGGTCCCAAGACAGCACCTAGGTTTGGTATCCCCATATTCAGCTGTTCGACCACATGATTGAATGATGGCATGGGCGGTATATATGAAAATCCCTCTTTCCTGATAGTTGTTACCGATCCCCCTCCGGAAGAACCATCCACCAATTTAACAATAGGCAATCTCAATGCAACAGCCAATTTTTCCATATAAATCGTTTTTTCTGTCAATGCACCATCTGCATGTCCGGCACGAATACTAAAATCATCCGCTGTAAATAATATTTTTCTTCCTCTTAACAAGCCAAAGCCTTGAACATTGTTACTCGGTATATAAGAAATTGGCTCTTCCCTCTTCCCTTTATTTTCCGAAGGGTCTAGCTTTTTCCACGAAACGGTCCCAGAAATAGAACCTACTTCGCGAAAACTATCCGCGTCGAGTAACTGAAGAACTCGTTCCCGGACCCAGAGTTTACCGGCTTGCTTTTGTCGGATGTATCCTTTATTTGTGAGGTCAGGTGTTTGAGCTGTTTTCTGTAAGGAAGATATCGTCCCGAGAATATCTGAATAATCAGCTGGTAGGTCATTTTTTGTTTTGAGCCCTCGGCGTTTACTGGATGTGTTGGAGATATGACCAGCGACTTGAGATATTCGATCTGACGCGATTTTTGAAGAGCTTTCCTCTTTTTTATCGGTTGTCATGATGTATGAGGTGAGATTTGGTTCTCAAATTCCATTAATTGATACCCATTTATAAAAGTCCAAGTAAACATTCGAAAGCTTGTTGATGGAGAGCTAATGATCGACATGATTTGGACCTCGGCTTACCCCCTACCCCGTGTTTTGTGGGGAGCCTTGACCACATCTTGGAGCTCGGTCACTTCCCGAACATCGAGGAAGCTTCAACAATTACAAGAGCTTACAATTTATTTTGCTTTCAATTCCGTTCAAAGAACGCAGCTCATCATAATTCCGATTTACGAGCATAAGGTAGAAAAATGTCACAACCCTTCCGCCCTATCAAGCGTCTTCTCATAGCCAACAGGTAATTACCAACCTCCTCTTATTCCTCTCTAAACTAACCCCCAGAAGAGGAGAAGTAGCAACGCGTATTCTATCCACAGCACGCGAACTGAACATAGAAACCTACACTCTTTACACCACCAACGACTCATCACATACTCTCCACTCAACCCATTCTATTCAACTCCCATCCCCCTCTTCATATCTCGATATCTCAACTCTGATCTCTATTGTTCAAAAACACAATATTGATACTATTCACCCAGGCTATGGATTCCTCTCCGAATCTGCTGAGTTTGCAGAAAGAATGTGGAGAGAAGCTAATGCAATCGTGATTGGGCCTGGATCTCAAATCCTAGAAAGAACAGGTGATAAATTAATGGCGAGAAATCTTGCACAGGAATGTCACGTTCCTATTCTCCCAGCCCTTCAAGTCCCCACAGATGATGTGTCTCAACTCCAAAGATTTGCATCGGGGGTCGGTTATCCTATTATTATCAAAGCAGTGGATGGAGGCGGAGGTCGCGGTATCAGGATCGTGAAAGAAGAAAAGGAGCTAGAAGAAATGTTGAAAGCAGCATTAAGAGAAAGTCCAAGCAAGAAAGCTTTTGCAGAGAAGGCGGCCGTGGATGGATATAGACATGTAGAAGTACAAATTATTGGCGATGGTAAAGGAGGAGTAAGACATCTTTGGGAGAGAGAATGTAGCGTTCAAAGACGGTTTCAAAAAGTAGTGGAGTTTGCTCCTTGTTCGATCGCGGATAGGGGGGTTGTGGAGAAGGTCATTGAAAGTGCGTTGAGGATGGCCAAGAAGGTGGATTATTACTCGCTTGGAACTTTCGAATTTCTCGTTCGCCAATCGCAGCCGCCGGAATTCTATTTTCTGGAAATCAATCCTCGTTTACAAGTCGAACATACAATTACCGAATCTCTGGCCTCTGGTATCGATCTCGTCAAAGTCCAGCTTCTTCTAGCTCAAGGAAATACCCTCTCATCTCTCTTCTCTTCATCTCTTCCTTCATCTCCATTAACACCACCACAAATCCACTCTTTGCAACTGCGCATTACAGCCGAATCACCCTCTCAAAATTTCTCACTCAGCCCCGGAAAAATCTCTTCCTCTTATTTTCCTTCTGGAAACGGCATTCGAGTAGATACTCATCTAAATCCTTCAACTCCTGCAATCATCGGCACGGATTTCGATAGTCTACTAGCAAAGCTCATTATTACTGCACCTACCTGGCAAGATATTGTTGCGAAAGCTAAACGAGCATTAGATGATACATATGTCATTGGAATTGAAACAAATTTGGATTTGTTAAGAGCAATTATCGATAGTGATGCTTTTAGAAAGCAAAAATGCGATACGAGATGGTTAGAGAAAGAATTACCGATGTTGCTCAGATCCGCCAAGAAGATAAGCGAGGGCTCGAAGCGTTCGGCAGTACCGGTATTGATGAGCTCATTACCAACTTTACCATCTTCATCGAGTGTGGTGTTCCGTCCGAGAGATGCGTGGAATATCGAACTTAGTCCTGATGAATCTTCCACCTCGGGCGATAAATCGGCGAAGTTGGCGCCGATTCCATATCACATGCAAATAACCCGCATCCTCACCAACAATTTTCCTTCATCTCTCAAGGCCAACATCCTATTTACTTCCCCATCCTCCACCACCACAAAATCAACCCCCTACACACTATCACTCACATCCTCTTCTACCCCTACCTCCCAACAATCTTCCCATCGTCTAGGTAACCCCCAAAATCCACATCATATAACAGCACCTTTCCCGGGAAAACTCATTGAAATCAACGTCGAGAAAGGAGATCAGATAGTAGCTGGCCAAACAATCTGTGTGATTAGACAGATGAAGATGGAAGTTGAAGTTAGGAGTCCGAGGAATGGTGTTGTAAAGTGGGTTTTTGGGGATGGGGAGGAAGATCTTTGGGAAGAGGGGCAGGGGGAGGATGTGGGGGCTGAGGTGCTGGTTTGTGAGTTGATAGAGGATGAGGAGAGTGGAAATGGAAGGAAGAGTAAATTGTAACTCAAAAGATGGGTATTTCTTTATCCTGTAGATGATGTAATTTTTCACACATGTGATAGATCTGTAACGCAAAGATCACATAACAATTATACTGATAATACTCAATCAATCCTTGGAGTCAAGAATCAGAGTTTGAAAAACTTAACTCTTAAATACTAGCTATTCATACGTAATCGATACACATGCAAGTGCATGCACCAGAGTGATGGTGAGGAAATTGCCGAGAAACTACATAGATTTACCTTAGACATAAGGCTGAGATTAGACTCATCAGCATCTTAAGTGGAGGTGAAACGCATACTTGGATACTGAAAGCTCTGAGATTGAAACTAGCTGTTGTGATCGAAATCGGGTGTTGGAAATAGAATCGGCAAGAGTAGATACATTAAAGGAAGTAGTCGAGGTTACCGTGAGGGGATTTTGGAATGTAATTCACTGAGATTTGTTTTAAAGTTACTATTTTGAAAGTGCGTAGCGAATTCTTGAGATTCTGACAATTTGCCTTAGAAGAACTGCGAGATCGGGGTACAAAATATCATTAAAATCTAAAACTACTAAACTACGATCCGATCGCTCACGTGCAGTTGCATAGCGATTGAGTGCGTTTCGTGACAGAGATAACACAAAGCTCTACAAGGGGACATTATGGTGTGTACAGAAGCAGCGGAGTCAATTGCTTGCATTGATGAGAATGATGAGTTGGCATACTTTTTGTTGGAATGCATGAAACCAGATCAGATATTTTCAGAAAAAAACAGACAACCATTCCATACTGCGCATTACATCACGTTATGGGTGCATCAAGGTCGTGGAAAGGATACTGGATCATTTGAAGAACCAAAATACTCTCCTTGGAACCCTATCAGAGTTGGATCAAGATTGTTCAGTGGTATACAACGCCATTGAGTATAGACATGAGCACGTTGCTCTGTCTCTTTTGGAATCTGGAGAAAGAGTGACGGAATTGATGCTGCTGGAAGAAACGCATTGCATGTAAGTATAACTGTACTCGTAAGAAATATGTTTGATGACATGCATAGAATATTTTTCGTGAAATCTCATAAAGTTGTGATACTGACTCTTCGGTGATATAGTGGGCTGCTCAGCATGGCCTTATCAAGGTAGTTGAATATCTTGCTTCATACGACAAAGAATTCAAGATCAAGCTTGGAAAAATTAATGCGTCTGGAAATAGTCCACTTAATTGTGCTGCGGAAGCTCGGCAGACACGTATACTGTTGTGCTTTCTGAAGTGTCAGTATAGTATTGGAGCCCAACCTACGGATATGGACACCAAAAGTTGAACTACATTGCATTGGGCAGCTCGGTATGGTCGATTCGATATTGTGAAATTACTGGTTATCAATCGTGTGTATGTCGAAGAAAAAGATGCATCAGGACTAAGAGCTGCTGATATTGTTAAAGAAATTAGCCCGTGTTTTGTTGAAATGATGGAGTGGCTAAACTTGCCAGAGCGGCATCCTACACTGCGTTCATCACCCGTATTTTTGAGCAATCCACTGTGCCTCGTCGGCGCCGAGGATATATGCAAGAACACCAAAGCATATGTTATGGCAGTGTTTCCCAAGGATGTGATGGTGATGACTACATTCTCTGTCTACAATGTTCTGTACGAGTTTGGGCCAGAGAGGATTATATCAGCTTCTGCAGACGTCTACCGCATTAACGACGCTCTTGAATTTAAATGGATACACCTGCCCTCTAACAACGTGAGTCTACACCCAAGAAATCGTCAATGATAACAAAGATATTAGCATTACTCTAATCAGAAAGAGTGGCTGAAGGTGAGAACATTGCATAATATTCAAGGCCGATCTTGACCCATCATAGGACCTCACACAGGCAGTTTGTTATGACATAGCTAGCAATGAGCTTAGAGCTTCAAGGAGATCATCCAAAGAAAGCCTAACATTTTCTAGTCGGTCCTCGTCTAGCCGACCTCTACAGACGTCTCATAATATGCAAGAAGAGGCTACCAAAGAGTGGCAAGCTCATTCGCCGCAGGTGCTATCATACACTAGCGAGCCCCGCGGTGTAACTTACGTCGAAGAGAGTAGGGATGCACCCAAGGAGTATTCCAAAGTGAAGGGATTTGTCAAAGACTGTCTATCACAAAATGCCGGATCAAATAGTGCACGCTATCTCCAGCCGTTCTTTAAAGTAAGGACTCAGTACAAGTTTCCACATAATTTACTAAACAAATAGTCTTTACGTCCGTCGGATAGTATCTCCGATCGCTCATATTACGATAGATCTTTCAGTTCCGGTTGGAAAGTTGGAATATCGGTACTCTACTCTGCTTCGATGACCACACCATGATGTTAACCATAGTTCCAGATACCATACTTTTGCTTTTCCACAACGAAGCACCAAAGAGAGTTGCAGGAGATCATGACACTGTCGAAGAGTCAAACCACGGCGTTTAAGGGAGAGATTAGTCCCAATCTTGGGACACCTTTCGAAATTCGAAAAATTTGGGGAAATCGAATGATAAGGTGTTACAGACTAGCGGGAGGTGAGTCTGTTCATCTCCCAATTATTTTGGATCAGTATTATTATCACTCTTTGAAAGACGTACAGGCGAGAAATATTGACCAAGTCTTATTTCGGCATCAAAAACGAATGGCTCCCACTGCTCTTGAAGAATGTGACTATCTTTTATGCATGGTTAATCAACTATGGGTCTATATAGTCGATGATGGTAAGTAAACTACCTCGTCGAGTCTGCGAGCCTGCATCGCTCATGAGATCTTACTTTTAGAAACAATCAACACGTCATGTGGGACCCAATGGGATGAAAAGTCAAACTTACAGAAAGCCATCACTGATCATTTCATAAACGATAAGGAGACACGGCCACGTATTTCCTCTTCTTTGGAAATGAGTGTTCTCGTTGTAGCCCCGTGCGCAAGGAAGTCAATTGACAGAGAAATTATCCTTGGGCAAGATAAACAAAACTTACTACATATTTTTGCATCTGCGATTTCCTCAGCAGTATGATATCTCACGGATACTATATTTGCCAATCATAGTTCTAAGATATACTAACTCTTATAGGCAGATAAAGAAGTACGCCTGTTCGAAAAATTTATGGAAATTTTAGATTTCGAAAGCCATACCGATCGAAATTTAGTTTATGATATCAGAAACGAAATCAATCTCCTCAAAGAAGTAAAAGACATACAAGATGAGCTAAATATCATTAAAAGAGTACTCACACATCAGAACCAGGTCTTGGTTGATACATTTAAATTTCTTGAACGTCGGCGTTCACAAGAAAATTCCGGAGAGGCCAATCATCTTTACGATGTTATAACGTATTATCGAAATTTGTGCGGTATTGAAATCGTGCTTGTAGAGGTGGAAAAACTTATCTATGACGCCAATGAAGTCCACAAAAATATGAGTCTTTCTAATAAGTTTATGGAGTGGCCTAGCTAAGTTCATGTTGATTAGATTAATCATTTATTGGAACTTCGACAGAAAGATGCAAACATTTCCGAGGCTAAGTGGACTCGTAAAGAGTCTGAAGATACAGCAAAACAAGGCAGGACGATTTTAGTATTCACTATCGTCACAATTATATTTGTGAGTGATTCTCTTCTTCCAGCCCAGGCTTAATATGGTAATGGGCTAATGTTGAGCACAGCTCCCAATAACATTTCTTACATCGCTATTCGCGCTGGACATCTCCAGTTTCCCCCACGATGAGTCTGGGAATCTTTCATATAGTGCCGGATGGGCTTTTTCAAGATTGCGTAAGTGCAAAAGGTGAGGGCTATGATCAGATACTCCAATTTGCTAATGGTCTTTAGTTGGTATCACCGTCGCAGTCTCTGTTCCATTGATTGGTCTAGCGTTCTTTGTGAGTGAAGCTACCGAGATTTTCTCCCGCTTGCGAGAAGTTGCGAAAAGCGAAATACCGATACAAGATAGGAACGGTCCCTCTGATAGCTTAGGAAATGATATAACAAGACATGCAACGACGGTGGCGCCTGAAAAATCTGAGGCAACCAGGTCTGGTCCTAGCAAATGGCCTCGGAGGGGCTTAGGTGCAGTCAGAAGAGTACTTGCAGGAAAACGTGGTAACGAGGAAGTTCCTGTCAATATAAGCGAGGCATAAGATAAATTGCACAGAACACACACGAAGTCAAACTCTCAAGGGGCAGAATTCTATGATCATGGCAATTCGTATATGCACTCGCAACAGGGGGGTTACTTGTTTAGTTTTTAGTTGAAGCGAGCTTCCTTTTTCCTGAATATTACACACTACGATCTACAATCACGCTCAAAAATTATTATACAACGAGATCCCGTTATCTAGACTAAAGTAATCTTGGCATAAACATCCATGTAATTCCATCCTCTAAGTATTAGACTTGCAGTTGATACTTGCTCTTTAAATGAGGATTGGTATGTCGATCGTCACCACTTTCATTAGCGTCGACATACCCGATGCGGATTTTTGGGTCTTGCGGTACATGCGGAATGCTAAATTGGAAATAATATTAGCATTGCAAGTATAAGAGAGTGTACTTAATACATATAATTGCAAAAGCATACTTGCAAAGTACACCAAGTGCGTGTATGAGTAGATATCAAACCGCCTGTTAACAACCACATCTAGGTCCGGACTGTGACGCCACAAACCTCGGAAGAAAAGCTTGCAGCCCCCTTTGATACAGTTGGTTACTTTGAAACTACTACAACGAAATGCCATTAAATTTGGCTAGCTATTTAGGAACTCACTTCACCTCAATCATGCATGAAAGAAGTTGTATGATCTTGCAGATGTTCGAGAACGTAAAGTACAGTATCGAAATGGAGTTCTGCGCCAATGGTTAGCCGATCGAAGAATCATATGCACATTAATTGTTGAAGACTAATATCAAAGGCATTTTAAAATGCCCAACTCCCAATTTTTGGTCACTACGTCTATGTTCGAGATATGAATCGACGCACATCTGACTCATGTACTTATATATTCTGCCTCTCATTCCACTTAGCATCTGAAAATTCATGCACACCCAACCCCCTTTATCATTGCAATACTATAAGCAGATAGTTTCCCGGCTTGAAACCCTATATTGTGATAGTCAGTACTGTGATCTGCTGTCTCTAATTTTGCACGCCTTCCCTTTGGAACAAAGAATCCAAATGCTAAGAAGGCAACCAAGGCAATCAGAACAACGCCTATTGCATTCTTCACCGTTAATCCTGTGGGTAGAGGAAATTTTGACATCAGGAGAGGTTGTAAAGGATCTTATTGAACTTGAAGTTTGAGTAGGCTCTGTGATTGCCGTTGATTGAAAGTCTTTCATTTGCCAACATTGTATTCTATCTAGTGAGCTAAGCTATATACAAGAATAGGCAGTCGTTTAAGAATATTTCTAGGACTCTAACGCCCTCGCTCAATCTAATACATTAGGCTGAATGACTAAAGGCCGTTCACCTACATACAGATAATTACTCATCCGTAGTGGCGGTCTTGATCCTCTTCTTTGGAACGATGGCATGCTTTGCTTGGTGCTCCAACAACAGCGTCATTACAAACGGTTCCAGATTTGTGTTCTTTCGTGCAGCTTCCAATA
This sequence comes from Botrytis pseudocinerea, assembly GCA_019395245.1. NCBI lineage: Eukaryota > Fungi > Ascomycota > Leotiomycetes > Helotiales > Sclerotiniaceae > Botrytis > Botrytis pseudocinerea. Next base: position 105,080 of record JAHXJK010000133.1, on the reverse strand, counting down.
CCTCTTCGGTAATTGTTATTTCTTCCCCTCGTTTCTCCAATATAATTTCCATAATATTCTCTCCATTTTGATTGCTTGCTGCAGCCTTCAATACCTCTTCAGTGATTATTATTTCTTCTCGTTTCTCCAATATAAGTCCTATAATCTTCTTTCTATAGTAATTGCTTGCTGCAGCCTTCAATATCTTTTCAGTAATTATTATTTCTTCTCGTTTATTTAATATAAATCCTATAATCTTCTTTTCATTATAATTACTTACTACAGCCTTCAATACCTCTTCAGTGATTATTATTTCTTCCCCTCGTTTCTTCAATATAAGTTCCATAATATTCTCTCCATTTTGATTGTTTGCTGCAGCCTTCAATACCTCTTCAGTGATTATTATTTCTTCTCGTTTCTTCAATATAAGTTCCATAATCTTCTCTCTATAGTAATTGCTTACTGCAGCCTTCAATACCTCTTCAGTGATTATTATTTCTTCTCTTTGTTTTTTTAATATAAGTTCCATAATATTCTCTTTATAATAATTGCTTGCTGTAGCCTTTAATACCTTTTCAATGATTATTATTTCTTCCCCTCGTTTCTCCAATATAAGTTCCATAATCTTCTCTCTATTGAAATTGCTTGCTGCAGCCTTTAATATCTCTTTAATAATTATTATTTCTTCTCGTTTATTCAATATAAGTCCTATAATCTTCTTTCCATCGTAATTGCTTATTGCAGCCTTCAATACCTCTTCAGTGATTATTATTTCTTCCCTTTGTTTCTTCAATATAAGTTCCATAATATTCTCTTCATTTTGATTGCTTACTACAGCCTTCAATACCTCTTCAGTGATTATTATTTCTTCTTGTTTCTCCAATATAAGTTCCATAATCTTTTCTTTATAGTAATTGCTTACTGCAGCCTTCAATATCTCTTTAGTGATTATTATTTCTTTTTCTTGTTTTTTTAATATAAGTTTCATAATCTTCTCTCTATAGTAATTACTTACTGCAGCCTTCAATACCTTTTCAGTGATTATTATTTCTTCCCTTTGTTTCTTCAATATAAGTTCCATAATCTTCTCTCTATTGAAATTGCTTGCTGCAGTCTTCAATATCTCTTCAGTGATTATTATTTCTTCTCGTTTCTCCAATATAAGTCCTATAATCTTCTTTCCATCGTAATTCCTTGCTGCAGCCTTTACCACCTCTTTTGTAACTTCAACATTGTCCCTTTTCAGTTCCAACAAAAGTTCCATCATTTTATGATCACATAAAGTTCCAACATTTATCATATCTTCCTCGCTTATTTGATCGTTGTTTTCGATTTGGTTCGATAGTCTTATGATAAATTCTCTGTGATTTTGTGTAGACAATTCCGCTAGCATATAAACCAACCCTAGCCTTGCCATGCTGCTCAATGTAGCGTGGTGATGTACCCCCTGGAAACCCTTTCTTGTTTCTATTACTTGCAAGAAAAGATTTTCCGCTAGCATCTGTTCATTTTTCTTATGATATATCCATGCAAGGCTTTCTTTTAATGCCAATGTATCTAAATTCTCTCTTCCAAGAATTCCCTGGTAACTATCTATCTGCCTCTGAAGTATATTGTCTGCCTTTTCGTAGTTTCTTGTATCTTCCAAGACAAGTGCTACATTTATTGAGTTGATTGCTCTTTTTGTATCCGTCTTCAGACACTCTGGTATCGAGGTATACCTCTCAATTGTATCTCCATCTTCTGCTTGACCTTGCAATTCATCTGGGCTTTTCTCCCAGTTCCAGATAAGTAGAAAATCACGCGATAATTTCTTCATCAATGGCAAGGGACGTAGAGACTCGAACCACTCGCCGTTTCTTTGTATTTTATCTTGCAAAGTAAGTGCAATTACAATAATAGAAAAGTGATCCTTGTATGCTCTGATAATAGCTGGCTTTGAAGCTCCTTGTAAAAGGCAAACGATATCACCTTGTCGGATAGGTTTTGCTGAAGCATGTAGAAGCCAGCGAGTGGTGTGCTCTTCGTTGTCAAATTCTGACTGATTGTTGGAAACGATAGATACGTATTGTCTATCGTACCTGGTACTATCAGCATCTATTGAGGATACATGGCCAAGGACATAGCCTTTGCTCTCAATTAATACTATTTCCTCGTCCTCCCAAGCTTTTACAGATACATCTTTGAAGAGGACAAATTTAACAAGTCGCTCCAAGAGTGTCGTCCATGTAACCCTATAGTCAGGCGATAGACCAGCTACGTTAGAAGTGTCAGAACTCATGCTAAGTAAGGCATATATCTTGTCGTGGAGTTTAGTAGCCATGCGGGTATGGTACATGTCTATCAGCTCGCCTAGAGAAAGTGCGCCTGATGACCTAATTGCATATTTCGGCCGGAAAATCGCTCCTCTTATCAGGTAAATCACTGGACGGATCAAATTTGGCAGTTCTGAATGGTCTTTATAGAAGAGCTGACCGAAGCCTATGCTGAAGGTATGTCCGTCTATTGTTGCAGAACCGCACATTATCAGGATTTGTTGAGCGAAGCCGACCTCTTGAAGAACCTGCACCGAATTTTGTTAGTAGTTTTCTTAAACATCATCGAAGGTAAATTAACTTGCCCAGATACGTTGAAACCATGGTCTTTTGAGCAGTTTCAAAATTCCCCTCTGGCTCGTTTCATTGATTCCCGGATTCGGAGATCCACCTTCTAAGGATCCACCTTCTGCGGGTTCATATTCCGCAGCAACACGTATACTTTCGAGTGCTTGATCACTATCATCTGCCGCTTCGCCAAGATAAACAACTACGCGGTTTGCTAGACCAAAAATCTTCGCCATCAATTGAATCTGGTGGCTCTTCTCTGTGTTATCTTCTTGATTGATACAAATAGAATCCACCCATATGATTCTTTCAAAATTGCGATCTCGAAGATGTAACAGTGCAGCATAAAGATTTGCTGTAACAGATAGAGAACGATTGTTGACATAGACAACTTTAAGGTTCTCCGGGCTACCCCATACGTAGGATAAAGCTTCATATAGATGAAACCCCCTGTCCGATTCTCGAAGAGAATAATCATGAACTCGGCAATGTATTGGAGATTTCAGGTCTTTCGCTGGCAATAAACTGAGCAAGCGAATACTGTCAGAATCCAGTGGGTCCGTAGAATAACTGTATTGAGACATGACGTGAGATTCAATATATAAGGACCGGAGTATTTGAGACGGTTGAGCTCAGTGCTGTTGTTGTCTGCTCGACGTTGACCAAGTATCAATTTCATATGTGGGGAAATGTGTAGAGCCTTATGTCTTAAACTGTTAGGCGTCACTATTGTCGGCAAATGCAATAGAAATCAAATATCCACATATGCTGACGGCGGGGTAGGTAGGCGTCACTTCCAGGCGCCCTAATCATACCTTAAATTTAGACGGCAATTCATTATTGGGCTTCTAATGCGTACAAGAAAAGCCTTTCCTTGCTCGGGCGAATCAATAGAGAAGTTGTAAGTGTTCTCTACAAGGATGATTTTGAGTGCCTTATCTAAATCCAAATTATCCAATAAAAGACGAATATCGTTTTACGAGGAGTAGATGTTTAATACGTATCGCATTGCTGGAGGAAGCGTCTCGTACAAGCAATTAAAAGACTATGTCGGACGGCTAAAGCTCATAGCTCTAGCAAGTCTACATGTTGCATTTACAGTAATAAGTTACACGGTGATAGTCACTAGAGATCAAAAACGCGACGTAGTGTCAGGGCCTGTTGATGGGACAGAAAACAGTAAACGAATGTCAGAAAAAACAGGTAAGATATGGAAGGACCCTGTGAATGGATAATAAGTGCTATTTCTAGCCTGGCTCAACTTAAAAGCACAGGTGATACTCCTTAGAGCTTCGAAATATCGGTTGAATCGAATGACAAGATAATCATCTGGCTAATATATCATGGGCATTACCATATGAGTGGTACTGCTCTAGAGATACACCTGCTCAAGATCGAATAGCATGCCCGAAAATATTTCACTAGAAATCCTTGCATATAGAATACAACACTGTTCGACAAATGACTGAAATGGCGACTGCGTCGGGGACCTCGAAAACTATAGGTTGATATGTCGCTTATATAAGCGCACGTGGATACGTGAACTAGCAGCGCGTCGCGCCTCTGGTCCTCATCAACTATGAACTTTCCACAACTCATGAAATATCCGTCACTTTTTCTCCCCCAAAATCATTTGATTCTGCATCATAATGAATAAGAGTCACCCTTTCTCGAAATACCGTCTCACAACGGACTTATGTCGAGAAAAAGACTCATAGGGTAGGTCAGCTGGTCATGGATCACACATGACTCTAACTGCTGAGCATCACTGCCTCAAGTTGTCGCAGATGTAAAAATGGCAATATATAGCAGCCTGATCCTTTCCATAAGTGGGAGTGCTTGCTTTGCGAAACTTCATTTCTACTCGGTCACTATTCGAGATTACTGCAAAGATTTGGCTCACCATTCTCTGACACCGTTTTTGTTCCTCTTTGTCTACTCTGAGAACGAAGCTGCAGTGTGCGCCCTGGCACCCGAAGCTCTACGAATGCCTCACAATCACCGAAAATCAACTTTGTCTCGAGAGTCCTCCTCTAGCTCCACCCAATCTTCACGCTCATCAGGCAACCGAAAACGTTCGCACAAAATGTCAAGGAACTCTCGATCACAACGACATCATACACGAGATAGAGAAGATAGACACAAGAAAGATGTCGAAGACGGGGTAGTCGGCGTAGGGAAGCGCGTTTATAAGACAGTTGAGAAACTCGAGAATCCAGTGAAGAAGCTCGGCAAGCTTGTTCTTTGGAGTGCCCCGTTAATCCTTGCTGGGCTAGAGGTACGACATGAATGGCATCACCATATACACAAGAGAAGAATGATGGAGAAAGAGTATGAGAAGGCACATCTGGAAATACAATTACAAAAGGAGAAGGATGGGAAGAAAGAGGGCATTACGGTGGAGGAAACGAAGAGTCATGGTCCGACACAAGAAAGAGAGAAGGATTCAGCAGCTACACCTGCACCTACTTCTGAAGAAGTGCATATCCTGCCTTATCCTATTCTAGTCGATCGACAGGGCGAATACCCAAGACGCCACCCTACGCGGCGCGAACTAGAAGAGAGGGATCCCTATCTGTTACCTCCCATAGCTCCCGAAGCACCATGTCAAGATATGTGGGAGATTAGACAACCAAGGATTCGAGTGAAGCAACCAGGCTCTAGAGAAGTCCACTTTCCTCAAGTCCGTTCGCGTTCCGAGTCTGTTTATGAATATAGGCGTTGGTAGATTGTGAAGGGGCTTTCTTTTCCTTCTTTATATGGCGTTTGATTTTATTTGGAGCGTTCAGCGATGTTAGACTTTGAAATTTTGTCGATTAGACTCCCTTCTTCATACCCTTTGTCATACTGTTACCTAGTTTATATACCCATTTAATCATGTTCTTCAGTCATTAGTACTGGTGTTGGCTTGATTGTTTTTGTTTTAAGCTACTTGTAATTTAGATCGTATACTACTTAGTTCAACCAGATTGATGCTTCAAGTGTATAATTGTAATTTTCCCGAACAAAACTCGTGTTGACTTCCTGACACATAACTAGAGGCAAAAATTCCTCGTACTTCACACACTTCTATCATGATCATGTACCACTTTCCCTCCTCCGAATCAAAAGTCTCCCCAATCATGCTTAGTCCCTCCTTCATCTTCTACTTCTCAATCCAAAACAGAATCCTCCCACCCCATCTCCCCATCAATCTCTTCAACCCCCTTCCCAGAGACAGCGTCCGGCGGGAATATACGAGTTCGCTATAAAGAGCGCTCTAACACGCGACGGGCCTGGCACGTCGAGATGTAATTCTATTGACTAACTTTAATTGAATAATGTAGAAAGTAGAATATTTCAGATCCCCATGTTTTGAATGAAAGAAGTTCTTGAGATGATTCTGTTGTTTTTTTGAGAACGTGACTCGTTATCTGACTACAGCTCGATGCTCATCATATCTTGAAACTGAAATCAGATTGAAAATGTGTAGAGATTGTAATTATGATTTATTCTGTGAGTTCCCCGTTATTCTTTTTCCTCAATATATGATCTCTAAACTCTTATTGCCTCTCAGCTTTGTCATCCTCAACCCCCACCCCCAATCCCCCTCAAAATTCTCAAAGACGATGCTGTCTCACACAACACGCCGCAATGAGCGCTACAATCGCCGCGAACACGGACACAGCTGATTATCCATCACATTAGTCACATTGATATCATTAATATCAAACAACGCCACAGAAGACAACTACATACCATGAGTATAAGACAAACAATTCACATAAACATTCGTTACGACTTCTCCCAATTTGCCATCGAGATTCCGCACGTATTCAATATCCGAAAGCGCTTGTTCGATGATCTGCAGCGAAGAGAAGAAATGCTTTAGTAACTCGAATTCACGAGTTCCAAAAAAGAAGTAGAGAAGAGAAAATCCACATACCTTCTGTCTCCCCTCCCACCCCTCAAGCGCAACCCTAAGACCCTTCTCAAGCCCCGCCTCCATCACACTCCCTGCCGTACTAACGCCAACTACACACCCTATATTTGCGCTCAGAAAGAGTCCACTCGTGGCAATCGCCAGCTCTTCCTGTTCTACCCCTGCTGTGAGTCCTATAAATGATGCTGAAAGCGCGATTCCGTTACCGAAACCTCCAGGGATTATGTAGAGAGATTCGAGGAATGAGGTATGGCCATGCCAGCGGAAGAGGAGGAGAGTATAGGAAGTTAGAGAGGAGAGGGCGCCGAGGAGGAGGATAGGTTTGTAGTGTCCTGTTCTATGGGATGTCAAAGAGGGATTTTCCCGAAAGGAGAAATAGAGACTGGGAGACTTACTTATGGATGATGTATCCAGCGAGGAGACCTCCTATTGCATTTCCGATTACAGAAGGCATGAGATGTGCACCTGCAGTTGTGAAAGTCGCATGATCGGTGACTTGAAAATAGATTGGAACTAACATCATCATCTATCCAACCATTAGTCACTGAAACTAAACACATGTTCAAGAAACCACATACCGCCATCTGAGCACCCGATTGAAAGCCCAAATTGATATAACTGGTAAGCACGTCTCGATTCCGCAACAATCTCAGCAGGAAAATAGGCTCTTTAGCCCAAAACCCCTCGACGAGAAAGAATAAAATTCCTCCAGCAACTGAAATGCCTAAGAGCGATAATAGTTTAAGATCGGTCCAAGGCATTCGATGACCGCCAAGATCAAGAACCATGAGCCCGCAAACAATTGAGACCGAAAGGAAGATTGAGCCCAGGAAATCGACACGGCGTATTTTTGAGAAGTGTGATTGATTGCTGCAGATTTGTTGCGGTGTGATTTCCAGCTTCCAGATCACTAGAATCATGGCTAGAATAGTAGGTGGACATTGTCCTAAGAAAGACCTGGACACAAACAAATCAGAAAGTAGAATACTGTACATGCATTAGATACTCACCACCGCCACCCAACAGTGTCAGTCAAGAACCCACCAATTGGACCCCCCAATGATCTTCCAGTTGTAGCTGCAATATTAACATAGCTTCTCCATTTAGCGACTTCTCTAATTGGAACCATATCTTGCGGATATGAAATTAGCTTTGTACACAATAAGGTCTGAGGAACATACCTGCAATGACAATCGATACTAAACAATTGATACCAGCGCCACCAACGCCTGCGACTAGTCGTCCTACTACTACTACCGGGAGATTCCATCCCAATCCACTGAGTTATGTGTTAGCTTGTTACAATCAATCCATCAGACACACTTTTGGGGGAGAAGCATCAAGTCCGATGACTAATTCCGTAATGCCCCACCATACCATATAGATATATACCTGCGCTAGCAATAATGCCCCGCAAAAAGACCTCAAGATATCCACTCCCTCACAAACACCAATAACAATCGAGATTTTTCCACAAGAAAACCAACCTACCAAATCGCGCAACCCAAGGCAAAAAACACATAAGAGGCCAATATCATACTCTTCCTCCCATAAATATCACTCAATTTCCCATACTAAGTGCTAATTAGACAAAATCCTATATTTCGAGCGCAAGCTTGACAACACACCAAAGACTGAGTCGCGCACATAGCCAGCATATACGATGAGATGAGCCATCCTGCATTTCCCAGATCATTAAACTCGCTACTGATTGTTCCGCTCGTAGCGAGAACGAGCGATCCGTCTGCATTTGCTATAAAGACGCCTAGAGAATTGTGAGATTGGGTATACTGATATTGAGAACGAGAAAATGGATGAATAATATGCTCTGGATCAGAGAGTCTTTAAACAAGAAGTCCAAATCATTACACCTACCCAAAAGAAGAATCGAAATGACGGCCGCTATGTTACGCGAGGTTTCCGGCAATGGATTAACAAGGGGTATCGTGCACACAATGGATTCCTCGTCGCTGCGAATGGAAGGCCCATTGTGCCTCGCGATTTGTAAATTTTTCGCGTCCGAAAGGAGAGGTGTAGATTCATCATGCCTCGACTTCCGAATCATTCCATTGGTTGCGATTGGCATGCTTAACGGGAGGCGCCGTGAGGCGATGACGAAGTTGGGAGGAGAATGGTGCAATGTTTAATTTATGGAGAAGAGAGGAGTGCCACTGAAAATATATAGTAGACGACATCTCTCCAGTTTTTCAATGAAATGCAAAGTGATTTAACATATTTTCTATCCAATGGGTTCCTGCACCCTTGACAATATCAACAAGTGGAGTCGCGGACAGAAAACAGCTTCTACGGAAGAGATCTAGATCTCATCCTGTGATTCCTCAAATGGTTCGAAAGCTTGTAGACATGTCACTAGTACATGAAAGCAAGGATTGAAAGGGGAATGCCATTCAACCACGAGGTATCTGGCAAATTTTCAACTATTATCACCAATCGGTCGATCCTCATCTCTGGAAGAGCGACTCCGGAAGAAAAGAAAGATTCATGGTTAAGAATTGATACTCCGCCAAGGGGCTGTTTTGTTCTTTCTACACCCCGCAGTATGCAGTAAGACGACTAGGACAACTTCTTATCTGGCTTGCTGGTCTATAGGTTGTTATGCATGAGCAATGATACACTACCTTATCTTTCCAATTGCAGCATTGGCGGCTGATTTCCGCGTTCACCGCAATGTCAAAAATGGTTGCGAATACCATTGTTTTTGAGTCTACCGATGACTTGATCAAAACCAATTGGAGAAAATGACACACGGAAAAAGTGCCGAAAGATCCTCGTCTGCATTTTTGCAAGATCTACAAAGTTTGAAGGCTTATACTAAGAACGACTTTCATCACGTTTATGAAAGTCGCATATCAATCGAGGAACTATCGGAAGACTGTCTGGATGAGGCCGTGGCGTCTACTTCCAGACTTCAGTTTCTTCGTGGGGGTGGAGTAGCTCATGAGTGGTACGATGATCTCGTGTTCCAGGATAAAGTTCGACGAATCAACATGAGATCGAGTATAGGCTAATGGATTTGATAACGAAGCCAGCCGCATGATGGAGAATTCCGTCTCGCGGAGGCTGAAATCATCATTAGTGTTGAAGATTTCAAAACGAATGTAAATTAAATAGGCATTGTGTAGCAGACAGTGGAATATAATAGTAGTCTATGGCTCGTTCAAAGAGTTGGAGTTGACTATTTTACAGCGGCGCATTTGAACAAAAATATAATAGCTTCACATCCCTATTGGTGTGGATTCAAAAATTCGAGACCGCTGTACAATGTCAACGAATAAGGTAAAAGTCCGAACCTCATGTATGCAACTCCTGGAAATATACAATCGGAAAATCTGATCGCTGGACTCGGAGTATTCGAGGGGTAAGTCCCTATAGTTCGGTAGCCGTTCCAATTGTCTTGTAAAAGGAAAGAAGAAAACATGCGGAGCATAAAGATTAATATGGTTTTGATTTGTGCCTTCCTTGGCTTTGAAATCTGTTTCCGGGATCCCTTCCGCCCAAATTCATCCAAGAACTCCGAGATTTGACCCCAATGCAACGCTAATACATGCAAAAAATTGGGGTATATTCAATCCCTCAACCACGCTCTTCGTTTCTCTTCCTTTTTCTGTTTCCTCTTCTCCTTGAATTGCTTTAGTTCTGCTTTTGATAACTTTTTGCCACTACGTTCTTCCTTCAAGCTTCTACCATCATGATTATTTGCTGCTGCATCAACGTCGAAGAAAGCGTTCATTTGCCTTTTACTCTTGTTCTCATCATTGAAGTTCTCTGGATTTATCTCTGCAGCTTGCCAACGTCCTGTAAATCGATTGAATTGACCGGTTGCTGCGTATGCGGCGGTTGGATCCAAACCAACAGCTGCTGGCTCTTCGACTGTCGATGATTGCGCATACCAGGCATTTGGGTCATAATCTCCGTGGATAGCAGGATCATAGCCACCGGCCGGACGAGAACTTGGGTCGATTTCTGTAGGTACAACAGCAGATTTTGTAGATGGTACGCCTGGAGGACCAGGCTGTGATACCTCTGGAACACGAGGATTATCCCATTGTGTGGCTCCCGTAAAGCGATTGTAGAAGTAAAAGGCTTGATTCGTCTCATCCCAGACTGGTGCCCAACCATCATCTTCTTGTACGACAGCTGGAGGTTGTTCATTTGGAAGGGGTGGAAGAGGTTCTTCTGGTAATGGCGGGCCCTCTATGGCAATATCTCTTTCGTTTGGATTACTTTCACCAATTTGATTCTCCTTCAAATCCGTATCATTATCTGATGCGACGCCTTGCTCTTCTGTACCTGTTGATAAATCTTGGGATGTCGCATTGATTTCTGATTTGTCAGACTCTACAGACTCCCCGTCGATCTCTGCATGCTTCAATTCTGTTTTATCGTGGATTGATGAGTTCTCGTTGTCTGGAGATTTTTCGACATCGGCTTTCGTCGAGTTCGCCGCTTGAGTATCTATGGTACCTGAATCTGGAGTAGACATATTGCACTGGATCTATTATGCATCAGAAAGAGCTTTTGACAAAAGAAATGGAATGGCCTGCTACAAGAGATAATTTGCGGAGTAGAGTAATTGCAAAATGTTGTAAAATTTATGTTAATTGATGTCGCAAAGTTGAAGATTCAAGAGTTTATCACCAATGGCTTTCGAGCCTTGGAACGGCCAGGCGCTAGTGGAGCGCTAGTGAAGTATAGATGCCTGAGGCTAATGTACACATAACTAACACGTGATTGAGCAAATCAGCGACAACATTGACATGTAAATTGAATGGGAGAAAAGAGGGTAAAAGAAGGGAAAACTGTTGTAGATGTTCAGGTAGTATTCTCTTTCTTGCATGTCGCGCGACAACACTATGATAAGAATGCAATGAGAAAATTCGTTAAGTCAAATTTTGCGTGTCCAGTGCGTTTGCCATAAGAAACCTGTTTACTACAAGCTTCAAATGATGTTGCATAATTATTTGCTGATTTACAATTAGCTGAGTATTGTTTCATAATACAATAATGTTACATCGATGCTAATTATTCGTTGGTTCTCAACGTATGATATCTTGCGCAGACCTGATGACTTCCCGTGCTTTCTCCAGATCTCGTTCGATAACTGGATCTAATCCTTTGCCTTCCTCTGCCTTGTTCAGGTTTTCACCAACAATCGTTTCCACATTTCTCACAGCCTTTCTACCCTCTTCCCTGACTTCGCCTTCCCAGTATGCCCGCGCAGTCTCCCATTTGTTCTGCATTCGCCTCATACTCCACACTATCCCAAAGGCGGCGACTGCTCCTGCTTCGTATACAGTCGTAGACATGTTACTCACATACATCAGACCGGCAAGAGCCGAAGTCAAGGATGACGTACTGAGGGTTTGTAGAACAAGCTTCTGGGCCAAGGCTTGAAGAGCAGGAATGGTAGTAGTACATAAGAATGACCTAGCGATGGGAATGTGTAAAGGCCAAGGCTGAGGCTGTATCTTCATTGGTGTATCCTCATCCGCTTTGATTGGGATAACATCTCGTAGTTTTGGTGGAGGGGGTAATCCTTCTGGAAGGACCTCCTGGACAGGTGTGTAAGCCCAATCAGAGCTTTGTATAGAGTCAGAATCGAGAGGTATGTTTCGATAAACTCCAGCTTCTTCCGTCCGTCCGGCTAGAAATATAATCTCCTTCTCGGCCTCGGTCAAGAAACTTCGACTCAACATATCAGACGTGATCATAGAAACATCATCAACACGCCAAAACAACTTCCACCAACCCAGCTTACGCCATCTCTGACCACCAAATGCTACATCCAATTGATCCCGAAGCTCAGTGTGAGCACGTTCAGACCAACTAGAGAGTTCATGACGTAGTGTTGCCATCTGGGCTGGTGGTATTCTGGTAGACAAAAGAAGGGACAATTGCCTAGCTTGTTCTACTTTCAAGCTTTTATCCGCGCTTTGTATTATAGATAATATCAGTCTGAGGAGTGGTTCCTTGATAGTCTCTTGAGTTGAGGATGCACCTGACTTCATCCAATCAATAACTTCTGGAATACCGCTTGAGAGCCATTGATGCTCGTAAGCCATCGCATTCTCAATGCTCTTACGGAATGTTTGTAGAGCTTCATTGCCTGATGAAATATCGACAGATGGTATAGGTAGAGATTTTGCTTCAAAGTTTGGAACGTTAACAGCACTTCCGATAGATTCTTTGTTTGCATGCAAAGGATACGAAAGAAGAGAAACTGCTCCCATGATTCCTTGGCCCAGAAGAAACGATTTGTGTACGGGCGTTGTAACTGGAGTATAACGGGCTGCACTAGAGGGTATCTCCATCGTCGGTACTAAAACCGTTTCTTCGAACAGTCCGGTTCCGTCATCTATTGGAGGCTCCATTTCCAAAACCAATATCTCCATTTTATGCCCATTGAACATCGGCGAAGAAATGTTTATTTCGTGTACCAGCCTACCATTCCGCTCCGAGCTTTCTTCCTCATTATGTCCCACCCTTATCAATAATGGCCGGTTCATGTCATCGCCATGGATTATACGCCGCTCCCATTCCTCCTCCGCTTTCAATGGATCGGCCAAAATGAGCCTCAGAAGCTCTTTGGCTTTTTGGAGAGAGGTTCCACCATCTGCGAGTCCTAGTATTGCAACTCTTATTGTCTCTTGGCCCTCCGGTTGTTCTAAACCTCTCAAGGCAAGCTGTAACCTGGAAATATTCACATAATTCGTGGCGTGTTTTTGTACCTCGAGCAATGCCTCTCGTAGAGAACTGCGGTCTATTTTAGAGACGTTGCCAATCCTTCCATTATTTATAGATTTTGTAGGAGCAGAAGATGATTGTCGGACTGGTGATTGAGGGGTAGTTAAAAGTTTGCGTTGTCGAGGTTGACTTCGAGGCCTCTCAGAATATTGAGACAGAGTGCATATCGGGCAAACATGCGATTTCTCGAAAGTGTTTGGCGTTCGAAGGGATTTTTTCCAGCCAGCTCTCGCCCTAGGTATTCGTGGAGGCATTATGGTCGAAGCAAGAGAGACAAGATTGAAGATTTTGGGAAGCTCAACCATGAAGGTTGGTGTTTGTGCCTTGTATCTAAGGTTAATATCGCGATCTTCGAAGCTTCAGTTACGTCACAAATTGCAGAACAGTAAAAAGTATAGGTAGTATCTGGTATATTAATTATCTTTGAGCCTGTTGATAGTCGTCTCATAATCATGGTTTATTTAATCCCATTCCTCCAAACGCTCTATCGAGTTCGTCACCTTCTTGATTTGGTACAGCCACGGGTGTTTGTGCGAGGCGTGAAGCATCATTATTTGATACATCAACATCCATGAGGTTTTCACCTCCTGCAACTGTCTTCTTCTCTGGCTCCAATATTCGAGCATCACTGTCCAGCCATCCGGGAGCTACTCTACGCTTCTCTGCTAATTCTCTTGCAGCTATCGCATCTTCCCACGCCTTCAACTCTCTGTCTGCATCGTCTTGAACTCTCTGTATATAAGCTTGAAGCGCTTTGCAAGATGAAATAATCTCATCTGGATGTGCTGCATGGCCCGACGATGATACAACGTACTGAGATCTCCCGTCGCTGGACGAGGCTGAAGCTGCCGTAGATGATGGTGGTAACGTTGAGGGAAGAGCTTTATAAGTGTATGGGAGAGTGGTCGCAGTAGGAAGAGAGACAAACGGTGAGACCGTTAGAGGTATCTGCGCTAACAGTGGATGGGTACCTGAGCATTGTTAGTTCTTGAGTTCCTCTATCGGTGAAGTTGTACCAGGGGGCACTCAACGGTTGTCCATGATTTAAATGGATCTTGGGAAAGAGCTATGACCCGTAATCTTCTATCAATTGGTCTTCGTTTCTTCCAAGCAATAATAGACAATTAATCGGAATAAGATTTACCAAATAGTTGGCGACCCTTGTCTTTTTTCCGATAAAGGGTTGCGTGTATTGTTCTCGAAGGGTGAGTTAGGAGAGAAGAAGGTTGGTTTAGTCTTGGAAAAGCGATATGGATGAAGCCCCTGGCTCTGGCTCTGGCTCAGGTTCTGGGTCGAGGACTTTGAAATTTGGAGATAGCTTTGCTTTGTAGATAGTTCCTTCCTTCTCTCGTATAGTAGATACAGTCATATGATCTGGCAATTCGAGACGAGAAAGCGTGTGTGTGCGTAGACATGTAGATCTGTCAGAAGAAGGCATGTGTGTATATACGCGGGAGGTATGTGTGTGTGTATGTATATATGTATATACGTATATACGTATATACGAAGCGAAGCACGATAGGTGAACCTAGGTGGGTATGGCTGTAGACAGCACCACGCAGGTATTTGCACTTTCTGGTGTTCTCTCTGTTCTCTCCTCGTGCGTCCTGTCCTTGCACGGAATGGAGAGCATAATACGAGTGTTGTGATGTGGAACCCATCTGTGAATCTATGGGCAGAAGAGCAGAAAGTTGGTCGAGGCTCAAGAATCCCCACAGATAATCGTTTTTGCTTATGTGTGAATGGCAGTAAAATGGCAGCGAATGGGCCCTTCACCCTTACCAAATTTATTAGGCAGTCTCGCAGTCTGGCAATACCCTGGGATTTGCCGCCTTTTTATTAAACTTCACCTCCAGCTTTAGCTTAACCTTCCCCAAACACAAACAACTTGAACCCTTTCACAACTTATCTGATTGTCAGCCTTATTGACAACAGTCACCAACGACAGCGAGGTCAAGATACTCTGCCTTTCCCTCGATATCCATCACAGCTTCCTCGGAGCCTTCGTTTGGATCTGTTTAATCTGCTCAGGAGCTCATACAAGTTATTCACGACTTAATTTGTCTGCTTACTTTAAGGGTCCATTTCGCCTGTATTGCAAAGACTCCCCTTTTCTTCAGCTTCTTCGTGCCATCCACGCACCTATCCCGATCGCAAATATCCAGTTACGACTGATTCCTTTTGTGACACCACCGTCGCCAGGAAATACCATATTCCTTTACCCTTTACACCGTTCGCCATCATGGACGGCGAGGATCAACCCAAAACCCCGCTGACCCCACTTGCGCCAGCGGGCATTGAGAACAGGATGCAAGTTGATAATGCGTTGCGAGCAATTCATCAGAAGAAACCTGTGCCAGAGATTGATTTTACTCTGCATACTATGGAAGATGGAAGTCAAGTGAGCACGATGGAAAGAGTGTGCAAAGGTATTGTTGAATTCATGATGCGCAACTGCCAGAGCGCGATGCTGAATCTATATAATTGCAGATGTACAAGCACCTGCCATGGTCCCACCGACAGATCAACAATTCTTCTCGCCACAAGATCCATCCAAGCCAAATTTACAATTCTTGAAGCAACATTTCTACAGAGAAGGTCGCTTGACCGAAGAACAAGCTCTGTTCATTCTCGAGGAGGGCACAAAAGTATTGAAGCAAGAGCCCAACCTTTTGGAGATGGATGCGCCAATCACTGTTTGTGGTGATGTTCATGGGCAATATTACGATTTAATGAAGCTGTTTGAAGTGGGTGGAGATCCAGCTGATACCAGATACCTCTTCTTGGGAGATTATGTCGACAGAGGTTACTTCAGTATTGAGTGTGTGTTATATCTTTGGTCTTTGAAAATCTGGTACCCAAACAGCTTGTGGCTACTTCGAGGAAACCACGAATGTAGGCATTTGACAGATTACTTCACATTCAAGCTTGAATGTAAGCACAAGTATTCAGAGAGAATCTACGAAGCATGCATGGATTCATTCTGTGCATTGCCTTTAGCGGCTGTTATGAACAAACAATTCTTGTGTATTCATGGAGGGTTGAGTCCTGAGTTACACACCTTAGATGATCTCAAGAGCGTATGTACTATTGTTACCTCTTTCGAGACGTCACTAACTTTGGTTGGCAGATTGATCGATTCCGCGAACCTCCCACTCACGGTCTTATGTGCGATATCTTATGGGCAGATCCATTGGAGGAATTTGGACAGGAAAAAACTTCCGAGTTCTTCATTCATAATCACGTCCGAGGTTGCTCATACTTCTTCTCATACCCTGCTGCATGCAACTTCCTTGAGAAAAACAACCTTCTTTCAATCATTCGAGCACATGAGGCACAAGATGCTGGTTACAGAATGTACAGAAAGACTCGAACAACCGGATTTCCCAGTGTTATGACCATTTTCTCAGCACCCAATTATCTAGATGTCTATAACAACAAGGCCGCTGTATTAAAGTATGAGAACAACGTTATGAACATCAGACAGTTCAATTGCACTCCTCATCCTTACTGGCTACCAAACTTCATGGACGTTTTCACCTGGTCTCTACCTTTCGTTGGAGAGAAGATTACCGATATGTTACTCGCAATTCTTAGCACTTCTTCAGAGGATGAGCTCAAGGATGATCAAACCCCATCAAGCACTTCTCCGGGTCCTATATCGCCTCCAATCAATTCTCCAATGGATCCGGAATCCATCGAGTACAAGAGAAGAGCAATCAAGAACAAAATTCTTGCAATCGGTCGTCTTTCACGAGTCTTCCAAGTTTTAAGAGAGGAATCCGAGAGAGTTACCGAGCTGAAGACTGCAGCTGGTGGTAGACTTCCTGCTGGAACTTTGATGCTTGGAGCAGAAGGTATCAAGAACGCGATTACTAATTTTGAGGATGCACGAAAGGTTGATTTGCAAAACGAACGTCTCCCACCTAGTCACGAAGAAGTCACGAGACAGAATGAAGAGGGACGAGAGCAAGCATTGGAGAGAGCAAAGAGGGAGGCTGATAATGATAAGGGGTTACAATTGCTTTCCAGAAGGCTTAGCACGTGAGTTACAAATCTAAACCCCAATCAACTAGTCATTGCTAACATTCGTTGCCTTGGCAGTGATCGTAAGAAATAATAAGATACAAATATACAAAGGGAGGTAGGGAATCGGGAGCACTTTGGGAAGCTACTATGATAATCGATTACGTCTTGGAGGTCATCTCAGTGATAGTCTTTGGGAAGCTGCCATGGGGATCGATTTAAGTCGATAGATACATTTTGATCAATGATTTGCGTACTTAGACTGTTGATGCATCAATTGCATACAATGTTAAGTCTAAATTTATATTTGAAAGTTTTAAAGCGTGATTTTCGTTATTATTTGAGTCTTTACTTGATTCGTTGAGGCTCCTTTTGTCCAGTGTATGTATGAAATCAGACACTGTTCTGTTATTTTTAAAGAAGAATGCTATAGGTAACGTCACCTTTTCGTACGCAATACTGCTAACTTATCCTGAATAGGCAATACCCATAATTTCCATATACATCAAAATCAGTATACTTCTCTTCTTATGTCTGATGCATTGTAATGAATATTTCATTTTTCTCGAGGCGGGTAGTTGGTGATTTGGTTGTATTTTGTCGTGTTGTGTTGTGTTGCATGGTTAATTTTGCTTTTGCTTTATTTTGTTTTGTTTTTCTGGTGTAGTGGATGTGGTTGTAGTGCAGTGGGTGTGGTGTAGTGGATGTGGGTAGAGATATGAGTAGTGAGGAAAGGGAAGTAGGGAGGTAGGTAGATATTGAGTATATGAAGGTCTGCGTATGTGATCGTGTGGCTGTGATCGTGTGGGTGTGATCGTGTGGGTTTAAGTAGTTTTCTAGGGGGATGAGGGGATAAGAAGTTATGTGGAGAGGAAGAGGGAGAGGGAAACGGGGGTGGATATGGGGGGAGGATTTGATAATATGATGTTAGCAGACTGGAGCCAGTATTTGTTGATATTTATCTTGCTTGGGCTGTGGGTTTGGATTTGGATTTGTTCGGTTGGTGGGTGGGTAGGTGGGAGTTGAGACTTTGGAGTTGGGATGATAGTATTTTGGTATGTTGGTATGTTGAGACGTTAGGATCATAAAATCTGAAGGGCATTTGAATATTTGCTTGCTTGAATGCTTGAATGTCTGCTTGTTTGAATATTTAGATATTTGGATATTTGGATACTTAGTTATAGAAGGTGACTTGTATCCAGGAAACAGCTATTCTATATCTAAGGAGTTAATTCCAAAGGTTTTGAATATTGAGACGTGAGGATATGGAAATACACTTTAGAGTTTGGAATTGAAGAAGATGGAAATAGAGTAGTGACTTCTTACTCTTATACGATATTGTGAATTTGGAAGAGATGTAGAAGATATGCGATGTATTTGTAGTCGCTTGAGGCTGACTCACGTTGTGTTGGTCTGAGTTAACTTAATATGAATTATCAAGAGTTCTTCCCATCTATTCGTCAGAAGGAAAGATTTAACGAGTCGATCAATGAATGGACTCTTTTTTGGTATATTCGAGGATACATATAAAATACATATAGATTGTGTAGTAGAAGAGATCGCAATGGGTTTATAGATGTAGGTACTAGGTACTAGGTGTCTTACATCATTCCACATGTCAAAGAATTCAATTTCCTACATGAATGTGCATTCACACTAGCTGATATTAGTAATCCCGCGATACATCGTCTAACAATCCATAGTCATCATACAATGCTCGAGAAATCTGATTTTTCCGCGTATCAATAATAAAGATGGATGTGGGTATACATATCTATCACCCACTTCAATGGGTTGAAAGGGAATGAAAGATACATGTATGCGAAAATTCGAATACGCAATGCTCACCGCTATATGTGTCGTTCTCCACACTTCTTCGGTTTCTTCTTCTTGGCTTCTCACGAAAAGTTTCGTGTTGGGTTGTGCTTTCATATTGCTGCTGGGTGGTTGCAATGCTGATGTGGAAAATTTATCTATATCATACATACTCACCGCTGGGATGAAATACACGACAGTGTGGAGAAGAGTCGGAGATAAAGCAGGAGTTAGAACTGCAGTTGCAGATGGAGATGGGGATGGAGGTGTATACATTGCATTATAATTATCGACTAAGATTTGTGTGGAGGTCCGCGTGGATATGGATGCGGATGAGGAGCTACGTACTCTGTTAAAGTGCATACGTGCGTGAGTGACACGTGGGAATTTGATGCTGATGCTGATGCTTGTGTTGGTGTAGGTATAGGTGGATATAGATATAGATACGGAAAAGAAGGTAACATAGAATGCACCCAGCTTCGCCACCCATGATTGAAAGATCTGCGCGTCAAAATGCATGTTGTTAAATATGATTGTTTGAAGAGAGTCTATTAAATTCTGGACTCGTGAGACTATTGATGATCTGACTTGTGTAAAGATCATGCGTTGAGCAGGGTAAGAGTGCTTTCTAGATGTAAATAAGAGTTGATAGCTTGAGATCTAATATTGCTGTTTTTGGCAACTTGTGTTTTTGAAAAGATACATCCTACTTGTAGCTTCATTATCGTTTCAATGAAGCTCTGCGGCTCGATATTGTGCGAGAAATCGATCTTATCTCTGAGCACAGCATCAGTAAAAAGAAATTACCTGTATGAATGGTACTGGCTGGGATTGTCTCCGCTAAATAAACGTTTCAATTTAAGTGCTTGAGCCCCGATTAATCCACAGTATTCAAGGAGCTTCGAAGTGATTGATGATCACTCACAGTGACCACTCAATTGCACGATAACGCAATGAAACTGCTTCAAGAAAATCTCAAGTGATGTTTCCCTGTTAATCAGAACCCGCGCATATCATTTGGAAAATGACCATAGAAAATTCCAGCATAATAATTCCTTTCAATAACAGAATACCACCCTATGATATCATAAAAGAAATCGGTGCACCTCCCACTCCTTACCCCACGCCTCGAATTTCAATCCTCCCACAAAAACCTCTACTTGAGATCTGAGGGTACTGACGGAGAAATGTCGGGAGTTTTGCCAAGCGAACTCCTATTTCATTCATTGACGACGATCTCCATAATCATCATCATCATTATCATCATCATCATCGATGAGAAGAATGTCCTGATTCCAAGAAATGGGTTTCTTCATGAATTGAAAGAGCGTGCATTCGCCGAAACTTAAGAGAGATGCAAATTTCGAAAATCTGGTCTACCGGCCGTCCATCTCGCGTAAATTGAAGAGCTCATCGAACCCCTGTATTGCGTGCTCAATACACCTCGGAAAATTGAACTTTTCGACCATTCCTTTGGTGCTTCTTAAAAGTTCGAATTTCAGCATAGATCAAAGATAAGAAGAAAAGAAAGAAAAAGAAAATTAGATCGGGTTATTTGAGAGGATTATATATTGCTTTGATAGAAGGCTCGTGAGTGTTGCTGGCGAAAGGCGGGAGAGTGATATCAACGTTTTGATTTCAGCGACGCATGGCCCAAAATGATGATTCCCGTAGAAATACTTGTTTGAACAATGCACATGCATGCTAGCAAGTCTTTGTGGAACCCCCACTCGACCGGGTAAGCAACTCGGGAGAAATACAAATTTGTACTGATGTCTTTTCACCCTTTCACCATATGTGACACTGGTGGTTTTCTGGCAAAATTGGTGGCTTTATTGATGTTTCTCAGCTGCATGAGTGGGGTTCGTAGCTTATTCAGGCCAGGCATTCGAAAACAATGATTGGAAAATAACGGATATTTGAAGAGGTTATATATCATGAATTCAGCACTTGGACTCGGAACAGTCCGCGAGGTATGAAAGCTCCTAGCTACCGTGTCCAATTCATCCACTCTATCATCGTTTTTGATGCAAGACGCCATCAGCTCAAGTGGAGTCCAATCGGCAATCGGAAATTTAATTACTATACGAAGAAGTGATTGGATTTGAATACGTCCTGTCAATGTCAACTTGGTTAGTAAAGTGGGCTACTTGAGAGGAGGTTCAAAATTCTTCGATCTCGACTTTCTTTGTCTGTTCACAGAGGTTCAACATTTCGTAATATCTTTGTTTCTTCGGTCCTTTTGTTGAATAGAGTTACAGCTCGGTAATCGAGAGAGCCTGATTGAATGGAACATATAAAGCTTTATAGGTTGAAGGTATTCGGGTAAAGCTCGATAGTCCATCTATCTCGTCTTCATCATTCGTTATCAGTCTGGAGTCTGTGTCACTACAGGCTAGGACTCCATTTACGCACATTCGCTAGATGGTACAATTGGTCGTTTGAAACACATTCGCAGAACGAGTAATCAAACCAGGCCTTTCTTTTTTCACTTCTACATCTGCAAACACATACTGAATGAGGAAATCCCACGCATATTTTTGCCTCCTTGGTAGATGCTGGTCTCGCGCGTTCCTTTCCGCATACCTGGGATCCATTCACCTGCGCCTTACGACGCCTCACCCCATCTCCACGGCACGACCCTGGGATTTTCTCCACGCTATCGCATACAGATAGAGCATACTTACATAATACTCGTACGCTCTGCCGCCAATAGACATCCATAAATCAAACATATCCCACTTGTCGAACTTTGATTTCCAGCTTTGTGCTCGAGTCAACTGGGCGGGGTGCTATAATAAATACCCTGAAGATTGTGTGATATCTGCATTTCTGGTGTATTTATTTTAACGTCCTGTCAATCGAATTAGCACAACAATTTACCATATAACACGTCGCCATGACGGCCACGCAGATATATCCGTCTATCGCTCCGATAGCAGAATCAGAGCTTCTCTACCAATCGCAGCATTTCGATCCTCAATCACAACCCAGTTTTCAGCAACAGCAGCAGCAACAGCATTCATATTTAGATCCTGCCCTAGCCCAGCACGATCTAAGAGTATTCACTCGAGGGCTGGCGCAAAATCCGAGCTATGATGCCCCAATAGCGCCATATCCTGCCTCGGATAGCAGTGAGGGTTCGATGGATATGTGGGGAGGTGTGATGAATTGGGTCGATAGACAGAATACCAGTAAGTTGTTCTTATTTATTTCATTCGCTCTGTGGGTAGAAGCATGCATTCGCGGTCGACTGGAAAGGTACTTGCGTTCTAGAACAAAGTGTACGGACAGAATAAAGGCAGTCGGCATACCCCAACATTCCCCGCAGACCATTATAATGCATAAATTTCGAGATACTAACTCTTATTAGCCATGCCTATGCATCCATATCTGCACACTCAGCCCCCACCATCAGCACCTCTATATGCCAAAACACTTTCCTCGCCCACACAGTCGCTTTCCCCAAGGGAACCGAATGCAAAACGCGATGCATCGACTGCAGCCTCAGCACGATTTCGCCAGAAAAAGAAGCAGAGAGAAAAGAGCCTAGAAGTCAATGTAAAAGAACAGAAAGAGAGAATCGAAATGATGGAATGTAGGATAAAGGAACTAGAAGGCGAAAACGGATTTTTAAAGGAATTAGTGATGGGCCGAATCAAGTGGAAAGAGGAAAGAGAGAACGAGGAAGGGAATAGCGAAGAGGAGAAGAACGATAACGATGATGGAAAGACGGAGTAACTGTTGTCTATAGGTACGACCATACATAAAGAGTGCGGAAAGGAAATGTCATTTACAATCCTGCTTTGTTGCGTGGAATCGAATAGGACTCGTTGGGGTTCCAAGTATATACCACAGACTTCTGTCAGATATTCGTTTGTTGGACTAGTTGGCTTCATTTTCTTGCTTTTGGTAGATCCTTCCATGGTTGGGAGCTTAATGTTTTGGATAGTAAGGTTAGCAATGCAATATGATAGATCGCGCGTGTCTGCTCCGCTTTGATATCCAACGTACGTACATCGAAAATACGCGGTTCAAGAAGCCCAAGTGATGAATCTCGATCGAAGCAATTTACCCGAACTTACTAGTTGTCATCGCAGACAGACTCGATAGTACATGTCATAGTACGAGTACATACCTAGGTAGAAGAGCAGAAATGACGAAAACTTACATAAGTCCTGATAGTTGGGGAGTTCCTACGGATAAATATTAGCCCGAGCGGCCGCTTTCTCCGGACATTTTCCCCCAATTCAGCCTTACAGAAACAATTCTAGAGGGGTCTGTTGGATTTGTTGGATATCAATCAATTGTCATCATTCACGAAAATTGTAAACTCAGAGTCAATTAAAACGAATCAGGAACGTGGAAGCTGTAGATACTCTTACTTCGCTTTCTCCAATCGAAAGTCAACATGCCTCTATCAACCATACACTCGGCGCCAGCGTTGGACTCTTTCACACCTCTAGTAGAACATCAAACACAAACACCAAGCACATTCTACGATGCTAGACCTGTTTTACATTATCATGCCAAAGCTGCGCGTGCAGTTGCCTATGGAGATTATATAAAAGAATTGCCATTTTTTGCAGATGGTCCAGCACAGAGTTCAGAGGCAGCTGTTGTAGAGACAGTTGACGCCTATATTTCCACTGAGTAATTGTTCATCTCTCACCATTACACACATTGCGCAATGGCTGACTTGTTTTCTTCGTCCAGGAATGTCACTATATTCAATAACACTACCTCCGCTGGACTCGCAATTCCCTATACTTCTATATCCTTACATGCCACTCAACGTCTGCCTGATCCTACAGATGCATCGAAAGGAGAGGTAACCGGGTTGTTCATGCAATTAGAGACACCTCCTCCAGCCGGAGATGATATGCCATCAATTATCGAATTGGTCCTTATCCCCGCCGAAGCAGATTCTACACAAGCATTATACGAAGCTTTAACGAACTGCTCAAATCTCGTACCAGATGAAGAAGACGAAGATATGGAAGGAGGTCCTGAACTTCAATTCGAGGGTAATGTTGGATATGAAGGTATTAGCGGACTTCCAGGAGTACAACAAGGAGTTACGGATGGTGGATTACCGCCTCCATTTCCAGGTAGTGGCGGCTGGATCACTGCGGAGAATGTTTCGGAATATTTTGACGCAGATGGAAACTGGATTGGGGGTGGAGAATCTGTTGAAGTACTTGGTGAAGGCGCTGGAAGGGTAAGAGGACACGATGAATTTGACGGAGAGGCTGAAACGAATGGCCACGATGAGGGCGATGAGGCTAGCAAACGTCCAAGGACCGATTAAGGAGACAACTCTTTGGATTTTTGCAGTTACATAACATGGTTCCAAGCCGACTGAGCCTATTATATCACATATTCAGACGCCTCGAAATTACATAATTGAAGCCAAACCTCTAGGAGGGACACTTTGGACATTTTCGCTGAGCCATTAACGTTCATTGTCGGAGAAGAGCTATGCAAATAAATACCCATTTCGCTGCTTGGAGGCTTTCTTCAAGTAGCTAAAACTATATTAACACGACTATGCGATAGGCAATATAAATCAATATAGCGCGCACACATGTATAATTTTCTTTCGTGTGACAGACAACAAGTGACGTGGACATGTCTTGTCTACAATTTGATGGCGTCAATTTCTTTAATCCATGGTACAGTTTATCTATCTTCGAATTGTAGACAGCCTTTCCCTTTTCGCAATCCCTCTCCTAGAATTATCCCTATTCTTTTTGTTGTCTTGGGCTATTTTGGGTTTGACGTCTGACTTTATAATGATTTGCGCTTCTTGTTCTCTTTTGATTTCCTATTCTATTCTATCAAACCTCGATACAAGTTACTTACTATGTGAGGAACCAGTCAGAATGATTTTTCTATTTTTCTTATATCGGTCATTTCGTAGATTTGAAATGTCGTCTTTGATCTCGATACAATGTTAGTTCGCGATAGCCGTTGTGTCAGCCCTATTTGAGTCTAGGTAGACTTAGTTGTATCAAAACTTTTCACTGAAATACCAAGAGTGCACAACAGCTTTTTCAAAAACCCAGCTTCAATGCTCTCCATAGCTCTTGAGAGGCTCTAAGCTTTAGATAGAAGCTTTATACGAAACTTAAGGAAAATTCTTTCTTCTCGCTTTGGCATGGGCAGGGTTAGCAACTCTGACAACAGTCTGGAAATTCGCTCCGTAGTATCTCAAGTGGAACTATAGTGACGATAGAGTACTCCATTCAAAAAGATTTGAGAGGTTGAAAACGAGAAGTCAACCGGGTTCATCTTTTTCTCTTCATATATTATAAGCCACTGTTTCCGCGGATTCAATCTAATAGAGGCTCAGAGAGGCTGTCTATTCGCTTGCTGCATGTCGGATATAGGTTAACTCATTTATTAAAGTATTTCCAACTACATAATCGGTTCGTTCGCTGTTACCCATAACGCTGGTTGTTGACGAAAGTTTCCGATATGATACCCTGATATATCACGCGTATTCATGAAGTTACATGCATCATAGAAAGCAGATGTGAGTATTCAAACTCCCCGAGTCCAAGGAAAATAATGGAAGTTCTTCGTAAACCATCGATGGGAATTGGTATAGATCGTTATAGGGACCATTTCTGCAACAGATAATAGTTCAAGCGGAAAAAAGTAAGAATTCACTATCGGACCCAGCATTTTACCGTTGATTTTGAAATTGAGCTTAAGATATTGGCATTTTGGGATATGATGTCATTTTCCAAATTCAAGATGATTTGTGGCCAGTAATTCCATCACTTTCTCCCACGTGACCAAAGCTCTACTTTAAGAAATTACTAATAAATGTGTTTTTTGACTTTTATTCGATACATACATTTACCAGTAAAGTCCACACATCGAAAAGACAGTTGAAGTACTAATAACCAGCATTATACTCCAAAAGAGGCTTTATATAACCTGGATAGGAGGCCGTTTTCGACGCTATTTTTTTTTCTCTCTAAAGCTCGGTTAATTGCCGAAGCCTTAATAACAACCACCATTCCAATCCCATGGCCTTCCATGTTGTGACTGCATTCCTGCATCCCAAAGTCTTCCAATTCCCCTCAAATAGTTCACTCTTTTTCCAACACCTTCTCAGCCCCACCATCTTCCGATGGTGTAGTCGAATCAATTTTTCTCCCCAGAGCGTCATGTGCTCTATCCCAAGCTTCCAACTCAGCATTCGGTACTTTGATTAGACGATGAGCCTTTGAGCTTTCACCATCCATAACTATCAGTTCTTGCCGGATCTGGTATTTACCAAAATAAGGCAGGATGTAGATCCAGAATACGTAATAGAGGATGCAGACACCCATAATGCCTAAGCCAACAGCACAATAAGTACCATACCAAAAGCTCACATCGCCACCATTAGCTCCTCCGGGGGGAGGATACCACGGCATAACCAGTAGGAAAACATTGACCGCTAGTGAGAAATAAATCGCTACGTCCCATGTTTTATAGTCTTCGTCCACGATACCGAGTTTCTTTCTATTTCTCCTGATAATGAATAATCCAATGGTTAATGCGGACAAAAACAAATTACTTGGATAACTATACAAATCCACAATAAAATTGAAAGCGTCGCCTGAAGGTGGAGCCAAAATCATGAGAACAGTCAAACCCCATTTGAGAGTATAAGCAGCGAGAGGAGTTCCGAAAGGTCGAGTAGAGGCCCACATACGAGGATAGGGAAGTACACCTTGACGGCCGCATTCTCTGATGATGCGGGATGAACCTATGTTTACTGAAACGATGTTTCCAAACGCCGACAGAGCGATGAGGAAATTGAGGGCGCGAACGGATTTGCCGGAACCAAATACTGCGGTGAAGAAAAGAGAGGCGGCGAGTTGACTTGATTCTTTGAGAGTTTCTTTAGGGACTAGAAGGCGTGTTAGTAGGGATATAGAGTTGATTAGAGGGATTCCATACTAGCTGCAAAATAAGCGATATTACAAAGAATATAGAGAATAGCCACAATGAGAAGCGAAGCGGGTCCGGTACGTTTTATGGTTCTTATTGGGTCCTGGAGACATTAGCATTTTCCTAAATTTGCTGTGGGATATTAAAATCTCACTTTCACTTCCGCAATGACATTGAATGCATTTGCGTATCCAGAGTAGGCAAAATTTATCTTGACTAGTGCATTTGCAAGTCCATAACCACTATTTGTTGTACCGGCAAAGGCGTTCTTGAAGTTTGCTGTGGGATCTGCAACTTTGGTGTGGCCACCTAGCACTACGAGACCTGCGATTGATATGCTGAAAAGTGATATTAGTATAAATGGCAAAAGCAAAATGAGTTTCTTGACTTACAATATGAGCGTTATGAGCTTGATCACTCCGATCGCGTTTGATATTCGCAGAGAATGTTTAGTGCTAAATATTACCACTATGACACTACGTCAGCTGGTTATAATCTCATGGGAGTGGATTTTTACTAACAAAGGGTAATGAAAGTTATGCAAGCAACCGCTAGTCCCTTCTGCTCCCAAGATGAGGGAGTGTAACCAGCCATGGCAAACAGATAATTACCCATGACTAACAATCTTATTAATTTTCATTGGTACTCGGTGCAGCGTTGAGAAAGCACTTACCAATAGCATTACTACTACTGAAAGAAAGTAAAACCGATTGCACAGCGAACGTGGTCGGAAGAAGATACTTTGGTCTCGGATACGCTTGTTCCAGATACACCACTTCAGCTCCAGATCTGTTCGGGAAGAAACTGGCAAGTTCGGTGTAGATTGAAAAATTGCAACCGGAGATGAGTAAACCGAGTGTCCAATAGATCAAAGCTAAACCGACTGAGCCTACTCCTGACAGGATACTTGCAGCTGGAACTATTAGCCTGACTTTCATGTGATAGGTTTTGAACTTACGAGTTGAAAAGACACCTGTGCCAATCATCTGACCTATGTGCAGTTAGTACTCTGTTGTAAATCTTTGAATGGGGTGAGCAATACCAATATTCAAAAAGATTGTAGTAAACCACGTAACTTGCAAACCAAGTGGCGATTCATTCTCGACTGGTGCCCCGGAAGCTTCTTGATACGTTGGTTTCGATCCATTATCTCCATACTCGTGAACGAATTCAAGCGCTCCAAGTTCCCTAACTTCCGCTTCTCCAGTATGGCGGTTTATCACGATTTCTGAATCCTTGGTCTCCGACATCTTGATTGTAAGCCGCCAGTAACTGACTCTTCATTTTCCACGGCGAGCATCATAGATAAGTACAGAGATCAAGCAGCTTGCCGATAGCCACAATAACTTCATGTCTAAGCTCGCACAATTGGCGAGATATTGCATCACAGCCGTGGTAATGTACGACGTTTGGAGCGACCAATTGTCTAACAGCATAAAATCCCACACTCTGCCGTTTCATTGCGCCATTACTGGGGTTGTAATCGGCAGTAAAGAGAGTGCTATATACCAGGGTTGATAGAGTAGTTGTGTGGTTGGTGTGGATCTAATCTTGTAAGCTCGTCATAGGTAACATGCATTTCGTTATCAACAGCGATAATGCATACCACCACTAAAAACCCCTTGATGTAACCTCAGATTCCCTAAAGAATGATGGCATGGGATATATGATGTCCCGAGTTGGATTCCATGTCTAAATTGAGAAAAGACTTTCCTTATCCCACCAATAATTGAACTTGTGAGATATTCAGTATTGAACAGGGGTCTTACCCCTCAACTCACTTTGACCAATCTTTGAGATTGGTGTATTATCTTCCCCTCTTTAGAACATATAGCATCGTATGCTTCTCAAAGTTGAAGGCAATGCGGTGGGCTAGGGTTTTGGACGTCGTTGACTTTATCTTCTACCGTCGTCGTCAGCGAGCTGTCCTGATACCCGGTCTAGTAGCACGTCTTTTCCAGTATTATTGGCCAATATTAGGCAGGTTGAGATATTTGATCAATTTCATTCATGATTCCCAAAACACAAGCGATTATTTTACCTGCACAAGGAAGTTGAAACTCTAAATTAGATATAAACTTTCAACTTCCAGGAACTAACCAATTATGTGAAGTGAATGAGAGAGTCTAAAATGCTTGATTGGGTATTTTGAGGGACTTTCGTCTTCGGACTCTAGACTTGACTATTGAAAACTTTATCCCATAGTCCCGCAAGCATCTCGGTCAAGATTTGTGATAAGACTCAGTTGTGCGTGCCATGAACCAGTTAGTCTCAAACCCATAACTCTCCTCCGGTTTCCCCGAAACAATACTTCACTCTAGATTCGTTTTTTTCTTTTTACTGGGTGTATCTACCCACAACTCTCTATCACTTTACCCACAAACCTCTCTCTGATCTAGTACATCTATATCCACCGACTTCCTACGATATCCGAGTCATGCATAGTAGGTAGTCTTACAAATTCTAACTCAGAATCGGGACAGTCCGTAGCTGTATTGTATGCAGCATTTTCTGTAAGGGTAAAATCGATGAACGGATCTTTCTCCCCATAGATAGCCAGTGGTCCGCTGGTTTTCTTGCCCCCATTTATTACAAAATCATTATATCAGATAAAGCATTCATTATCTCGCCACCTGTATCTTAGCAAATTTCCCTCTAATGCCAATGGTAAGAATAGACCCATTTTCACTGCGCCATCTCCCTCAAATTTTCTCCAAGTCTTCAATGTAGCGAGCTCCTCCTCCGTAGAAACATCCGGATACTGGGATTTGGGAAACAAGTTCTTTCACACTTAGCATTATTTTCGCCCAGACGACAGCTTCAGTTGAATCAAAATTACTTTTGATATCTGTCATAGGACTGACTGCAATGCCTTCAAGGCAAACCTTGATGTTTTCCTTAGCATGATGTTCTGCAATGGCTCAAACTGCACCTCAGCCTTGAGAATGACCAATTGTTACAAATTTTGATACTAGGGACGGAAATGCGGAATGGTCTGCGGCAATCTGGTATATCACAACGTCCGCAACAGCAGTGTTAGCGAGATGGCGGCGGGTGCTCGGTTGGTTCTGTGGCTGAGAGCAATGGGAGACGCCTATACCGGCACAATCAGTGGCAGCCACAACGTAGCCAGATGGTACTATAGCATACGGTGCGAGAAAATGCTGGTGTAAACTTCGAAGGCGAGAAGGGGCGCAATCAGAGAATATGCCAAAAGTACTATGAGTCCAGGCGACGATTTGGGAGCTACCATCAGAGTTCCTGTGTGGGAAGATACCGAAGTATATATACGGAGACAGGAACGATGTCTCCGGTGATATTGAGAGACTGGTAGATGATACGCGAGATTGAGACAGAAGAAGAAAGAGAGTACAAGGTAAGATCATCACTTTCCTCAACTTTAGGAGAATTCCTGGTATTGGAAGGTCTGAAGTTGTTTTTAGAGGGACGGTTTAGAAGGGATTGGTATGAACAGAACCATTGGCTTACTAGGAGCGCTTAGGGTCGAGAGCGTCGAGTATCTCGGGTGCAAGCTCTGCTTGTGGAATTTGAGAGCTGAAAACTACTTCAGGGTGAGACATCTTGACGATGAATCACTACCTGATACTTTTGAAGTGATAGAAGTTATGCAAATAGTAAAAGTAATAGGGAAGTGGAGATGTGCAAGATTAAAAAAGAACCAAATACCCAGCTCATACCGAGAAATATGCAACGTATTGCGGTGTAGCGATATATCATACTAATAACTGACTAAGTGTTTGTGTGGCAGTAAGGCCTCTCGATATAGCTTCTCTAGTTGCAAAAATATGGTCTTGTTACTCACAAGTGAATAGTCAAAATTGATAGGCATTTATACTACTATTTCTGTCATCAGATCAGTCGGCCAATGCGCAGCATCAATACCGTTTGATCTGGTACCGACGTTGTACCTCAAGTCCACCTCTTTATTCGGGAACCTCAAGATAGGTTTTACAGTTCTGATAGTTACTCCGACAGCTTTAGTTTCTCTATTTTCGAAGAATTCATCGCGTAAAATAGTTTTGCCGGTTCCTGACTTTATTAGAGTCTGAAATAGCCTGGGCATTGTATAGTTCATATTGTGGTAGTGTCGGAAAACAGGTCTGCAGTTCCTTGACCATAGGTCCTCCCAGACTTCTTGTGGATACATGCCACATGAGTTGACAAGCCACTGGGAATAGTAATTCAGAGCCACATCCATCTCGTAGGAGCCGCCAGTCTCTGAGCGCTGTATCAATGCTTGCAGGATTCCAACAATACCTGATACTCCAGCGCAATAATCCGAGTTTGGTAAGATAGGTGTGACAGGTTCATCATTACCCATAGCTCGACCAAATTCCATAGAGACACCACAGTTTGCGTCGCTAATTTGTTGCCATCCACTTCGGTATGACCAAGGACCATGCCATCCGTAGCAATTTTCTCTTGCGATAATGATACCTCGACTTCTGTCTTTGACTAGCTCTCGAATGCCATCATTCCCGAGTCCATATTTATCAAGAACCCCTGGTCTGTAACCTGTAACAACAACATCTGCGTCTCTAATCAATTCCTTGGCTTTCTCAAGGTCATCCTCGTTCCTGAAGTCCAAATGGGTGTTCCATTTTCCCCAGTTCAGATCACAATGCAGTTGAGAGTAGTCCTGTAGATGTGGAGGAGTGATCCTCATGACACTTGCACCCAATTCTGCTAAACCCCTTGCAATTGCTGGAGCTGCGATGACTCGGGTGATATCAACGATTTTCAAGCCAGCCAAAGGTCGTTTTGGGCTTGTTTGCTCCGTTTCTGGCCACCAACTCGCAATTTGGTTGGTATTTGGATGATGTCTGATTTCAAACAACCCAGTGTTAGCATTGGCTTTGCCATGCTCGCTATTTCTATATTCTTCCTTTGTCCAACAAATCGTTCCTGCCTGTTTGTACTCATCTGATGCTATTCTTTGCATATCATCCGATTCTATTTCTCCTATCTTCTCAATGAATGGATTCCAAGACGCTTCGATGCTTGGATGGTCCATTTCATGAGGTAGTCCAATACTATCCAAGCTAGGATCTGGATTCATGCTTCCTGGAAGGAGTGAGCAAATATGTCGTGTCTGCAATTATTTAGAAGCACTCTTACCATGTAGATGAAAGTATCTTCCATCTTTTGTCTTGTAAATGTTTGTACAAGAGGCACGATGATGTGTTCCTTGTAATCTGTGAATATCCGTTGAAGGGAACCATTTTGCAAGAAGTTTTCCATTTTCAGAATTGGGATCAGTGCCATTGAATAGCGTCACCTTGGCTCCTTCGTGGTTGATCTCCCACAGTAGGGTAGACATGATAAAAAGTTGTGCATGATCGCTGTATTTATTATAATTTGTTAACTGCCGTTGCGAAAGCGAAGGCGGATGTGGCATGAGATGAAGGGGTAAGGGTGTGAATTTAGGAGACGAGATGGTGTCGCTATAGTAGGTTACATTAAAATGATTACTCACGTGTTGATGATAACTTCTTTCGGCTCCACGCCATATTTCTTTTTCAGCAGCGATAAAAGCACCGTTGCTTCCAAAGCTTTGATTGAAGATATGCTCTCAGCGAATCGCCAGTTTATTGGTAGAGTTGGAGCATCCTCTCCTTCAAACTTGATCTTCTTGGCATGATCTTGAAAGTCCTTTGGCAGATTGGGAATGATGGTGGGGTTTTCCAATATCCCTCGCTGGAAAACCTTTTTGCTCTCTTCCGGTACTGAATACATGATCGTCTTGTTATATCGATGGAGTGACAAGTGATACTCGAAGAGGCACCTCCCACCGGAAGCTCTTTATAGGAGAGCTCATACTGACAAAGTGGTGGCCACTATATCAAGCTTTTTCACAGATTGCAATTTTCGCCCGGAAACCCATCAACCGGGCCTCGGCTTAAGTGACACGCATTACCCATATTTTTACTATAAGAAACATTCAGATAGTGAGTGAACTGATGCAAAAGAAGCTCTGGGCTGTCGTGTTGTTGTCGGAGTCTTTTTGGTCGACGATAGTTTCACGAGAAATTTCCTATTTAGGAATTGGGATGGAATAGACTCTGCGTATTCAATATGAGCCGCAGATCGGCCGCATGCTATTACCCCACAATCTAGTATCAACCACAGTGTAAGGAGACCCGCTGTTTCCGTCATTACCGCGGTGACTTATCATTGTTCGTTTCACAATGATCGCTGGAAGTATGCGTTGTATGTCAAGCACTACACATGATAGTTGTGATCATGGCTGCAAATCTTGACAGCAGATCCTATTCACCCGCTCGTACAAGAATTACCCAATGCAGCATCACCTACATTAGTCTCAGACCCCGAGGTTAACTACAAGTCACCGAGGTTGATAAAAACTATGTAGCCAAACTCAAATAACGACCTTTGTGAAATTCGTCCCTCCAGAATAGCCTGTCCTTTTTCGATCTGCTTTGTCAGTACTTTCACACATCAATCCCTTGTTAATCAGAGCCCAACTTCGATGCTATGGCGACGACAAATGAAACGCCAAACCATGGGGCTTTTCAGCCCAGGAGACCCGTTAGAGTTGCCAATTGTTCAGGTTACTTATGTTCGTAATTTCTGATTTGAGTTCTGGGGATAAGACACTAACTTTGCCCTGAGGTGATCCCGCATATAGGATGTACGAACAGATTTCATTAGGAGATGTTGATTTCGTCACCGGTGACTACCTCGCAGGTATGTCATGGATGTGTAAAGAACATGAACCAAACTGATCAATCCCCGGAAGAGATGAATATGGCCGAGAATGCAGAAGCGTATAGAGCTGGAAATCATCCAGGATACATCTCAACTGCTTTAGAGGGATTGTCTCAATCTCTTGAGTTGCTAGCAGAGAAAAAGAGCAAGGTTGTCATTAACGGAGGAGCTTTGAATCCCGAAGGCTTAGCAAGAAAAGTTGACGAACTTGCTAAACAACGTGGAATTGCTCTCAAGGTTGGTTGGGTCTCTGGAGATGACCTGATTTCCCACACCGGACCGGATATGGCTTCCTTAAAGGGAAATCTGCCGAAACACTTTGATTCATGGAACCAGGACCTACAATTGCCGGCCAACACCTTTTCTTTTTTGGAAGGCAACTCGATTCCTATTGTTTTGAGCAGTGCTTATCTTGGAGCTCATGCTATTGTTAAGGGTTTGCGTGAAGGTGCCGATATCATAATCTGCGGGCGTGTTTCTGATGCATCTCCTGTGATTGCCGCTGCATGGGTAAGTCTAACAACATTTCCGATCTCATTCATGTTTTTTTCCAGCTCGGATTTCTATAGAATAACCGTTTTTCTGTCCCGTGAAATTGTCTTGATCACAGGCACTTGCTGACTGCTGGGCGTTCCAGTATTGGCACTCGTGGTCAGCAACTGATTACGACTCTCTTGCTGGATCCTTGATCGCCGGCCATCTAATAGAATGTTCAGCCTATGTGACTGGAGCCAACTTTTCTGGCTTCACTGAACATGATCAGGACATTTTCATCGATCCAGGATTCCCTATTGCGGAAATCGAAGCGGATGGTTCTTGCACAATCACTAAACATGAAGCTACTGGTGGGATGATTACTCCAGAGACTGTCGTAGCTCAATTTCTTTATGAGATACAAGGCAATCATTACCTGAATAGTGATGTGACTGCGGTCCTTGATAATATATCTGTCTCTAATTTATCAGAGAACCGGTGAGTGGCACAAATTCGCTTCCATTTTGAGCTTTGGTCCTAATGGAATTATAAAAGTGTCAAAGTTGCCGGTGTTACTGGCCTTCCGCCGCCTCCAACAACCAAAGCAGCAATATTTTATCATGCCGGATACCAATGCCAAATTCTAGTAAATGCAACAGGTTATGGAACCAAACAGAAATGGGCTCTATTTGAAAGGCAGATGAGAAGAAAATTACAGCTTGCTGGAATCGATGAATCTTTTGAACTCTTGGAATTTCAAACGTAAGAGTTTCTTTATGCCTGCAACCTTTGAAATAAACGAGTTACTAATTATACAGTATCGGTGTACCCGAATCAAATCCTTCGACACAACTTAGCAGCACAACTTATTGTCGTGTGTTCGCCGAAGCCATCGAAGCCCCAACCCTTCAAGGCCTAATCAAAGCCCTCACCGAAATATCTCTCCAACACTTCTCAGGCTTCCATGCGTCCCTCGATATGCGTACTGCAATCCCCAAACCCTTCCTAGCATACTATCCGGCGCTTTTCTCCCAAGATGAACTCGATGAACAAATGCATATCATCAGTTCCGACAATGAAGTGCAGTCATTTAAATGCGGACACCCACCAAAATATCAACCTTTCAGTCCTCGTATTACATACGACACTGTTTCCCCCCAACCTCTCTCTACATTTGGACCTACAAAAAGTATTCGACTAGGCGATATAGCACTCGCTCGCTCCGGCGATAAAGGTGCAAACCTCAACTGTGGAATATTTATCCCATTATCCTCTAACCCTAAACTATACACCTGGCTTCAGAATTATTTCAGCCGTTCGAAAATGCAAGAATTGTTAGGCGAAGAATGGCAAGAAGGATACGCGATTGAAAGAGTTGAGTTTCCGGCAATAATGGCGGTGCATTTTGTGATCTATGGGTATCTTGAGAGAGGTGTTAGTAGCAGTAGTCGATTGGATTGTCTGGGGAAGGGATTTGCAGATTACTTGAGAGATAAGTGGGTTGAGGTTCCCGTGGAGCTTTTAGAATAGGATTTTCTTATAAGGAGAGCCGACGATACAGGGAAGTCATAGGAATATGTCATGAAACAAACATAATATATCAAGAGCCAGATTGCATAACTTATCTAGATGGTGAATATTATTTTGATGTTCCTAGAAGGTATTCACCACTTCACAACAAATGTCGTAGTAAAATCACATTACAAGGACATACGCTTGTAGAAGGTAATGATTACTTGAAAACACATGAGAAGTAGGAGAATACAATCGTTGGCAGATGGATTTTTTTTGGTATAGAATTTAGTCAATGTTGCTGACATCCTTGACGTTTTATTGTATCGTTTTTGCACTAGCAATTATATACTCTCCGCTCAATGCTCCACCATCTGACGATCCAGAACAACTTACACAGCTTGTGTCAATACTTATTAATATCATCATATATCTACACGCCGATTATTTCCACCTACGTTACACTCAAGATCTGTTTTCCGTATTTTTGCGTTGAAGTTTCTTTCTCACAGCTCATCACTCATAAAATGTCGCGTTACCCTACACCACATATATATTTTCATACTCTACTCAACCCTAGATCTGATACGAGATCGTAAAATAAGTCATAAACAACTAATTTATGTTAGAAATTACGAAATAGATAATGAAACGAAAATCAGATACTTGGCAACTGTCTTCAAAGGCCTCGAGAAAAAGCCATACAAAAATTAGGACTATTGATGCCATCCGATTTCGTCAACGAGAACTATCTCACCAAACCTTCAGTTCAACCCCTCGTTTCTCTCGCCCATCTACATCCTCACAGACACAAATTATAGGAATCGAAGCAAAAGCCAAAAAGAAAGAAAAAGTATAAAAAAAAACATACAACAGTGGGGATTCGCTGGTGGTCACCCACCCAACTACTAATCCACCGATCTGAAGCTTGTGTATGGCAGAGCGGACGGGATGCCCAATTCTCTTCAGTCTATGGTCGTATGTGTCAGCTAGTGGTTCACATTGCAATATATTGAGATGACACTATTGAACGACACACTGTACTGTGCCCTAAGCACAGCGGCGAGTGGGATCGCACAAAGAACAGATTTGTTTAGATTCGGATTATAGGATCATTAGTCCACGGCTTTTGAATGAGAACAATGTGAGGATTTATTTCGGTATAAAAAGCGTAAGGTATGTATGTGGTGTATCAACAAATCTTTAACAACAGGCATGACATCTCCGAAATGACATCAATCTATAGGCGAATATGGGAGGAGAAAAGGGAAAAGAGAAGTTGAAGCAAAAAATGGATTACATTAAACATCAAGCTGTTATATAAATAAGCAGAAGTGGAATTTTGTGTAAAGTCATTCAAAGCTGGATTACTTACGCAGACTTTCGCTTGGATGATCCGCAGGTTTATTAGAAAGGCTCGTCTATGAAATTAGCATCCAATAGGAATGTCATGAGTTCAGCCTCTGTGGAATACACATGCATATTTACTTACGAATTTCAGAATGCAGTAATGAAAAAAAAAGTAGATGTCGTTACTCGTTTCCCTCTATTCTAATCAGAAGTAATTCGCTATAAATAAAATGACTGGTTAAAATCGGAATGGCCAAAGTAATGTTGATTATGGAAAATGAACAGGCATAAAGACGCATTTTTAGGAGCATTTATTATGTCAGGCAGTATTCCTAGCACCCTGCTTGCACACTTGTTCGAGCAATAGAATGCCTATACACTGTATCAACTTCGAGAATTAAGTAAAAATTCAAACGAAATAGTTTCAAATGGTTTTGGCATACATTTGCTGGCTAGCGCTAGAAGAATCTCTCTCAATATCCTTTCAAGTGCTCATGCTTGCCGGAATCTTGATCACAGAAATACATATCATTCTCATTCTCCCTACACCACAAGTGGATACAGCAGGGGTTTAACATCATTGGTTATCCAAACGAGCTTACCCACACGATTACACCCCATCCTTCACTCTTCAGGATCCCAGATTCTTCATCTCAACGACGAGTGCAGATTTCGAAAGCAGCGTCCAATGACAAGATGACTTTAGTCAATACTCCTTGCACACAGTGTCAGAAACTCACCGTCGACCGTGGCTTACCTGGACGCAGTGAAGAAGATTGGGTGCTTCAGATTGACGTGCCATACCATCGAAAAGATACAACACCTGACTTCCCGGGTCTTTTGACCTCGTTAAATAATGGTTGCAGCCTCTGCGGGCTGTTGAGGGATGTTTTCTTGTCCAAGTTCGCTGAGAGCCGTTCTTCAAAGAACGGAGGTAAATATCTACATTTATCTTACCTTTGCGGCAATTGCTCACCGTGCTATTCTTCTCAGAAGTGAATATTTCCGCAAGTTATGGATGTCAGCTGGAACTACCGATTTATAATAACCTGACATTTGAAGTGGATGGAGCATGGAAATCTAAGGCGACTTTTGTCCTGTATGCAGAATATGGTAAGATCTAATCCTGTGGGCGACTGAATTTCTAACGTGACTAGGCGATGGTGGAAACACTGCTTCGAGATACTTCATGGTTCGTCCTGGATCACGAACATGGAATCATGATGCTATCAAAATTGCAAATATGTGGTTGAAAATGTGTGACAAGCATGATACTTGTCAAGATACGACGCCTAATATCCTTCCCACAAGGGTTATAGATGTCCAAAGCTCGCCTCCTAAGCTTGTCATGGGCAATGGAATTATCGATCAATATGTGACTCTGAGCCACTGCTGGGGAATATCCAAAGAACACCCATTTGAAGCTCAATATACAAGTCAAACGTCAACTCTGTCGTCTCGAATGGAAGGAATGCCCTTGGAAGATTTGCCCGCCACGTTTAGGGACGCTATCATCGCTACTCGTGACCTGGGATTTCAATATTTGTGGATCGATTCTATTTGTATTCTCCAAGACTCCATTCCTGATAAGTCCGTAGAAATCGCACGGATGGGTGATGTATACGGAAATGCGGCGTTATGTATTTGCGCCACGTCTGGAATCAATAGCAAGTCCGGCTTCCTGCCCCCTTATCCATCATTGCAGCCATCAGTCAAGCTACCTTTCCACCCGATGAATAACGAGCCTGGATCCTACATTTTGTTCAGTCAAGATCTGTATAAGTCACAAAACCAATTTCCCATTGATTGGGTGTGGGACATTCATCAAAGGAGCATCTGGAATACCAGGGCGTGGACGTTGCAAGAACGTGTTCTTTCTCCTCGGATTCTACACTTTACCTGCGGTAGGATGTATTTCGAATGTGCAAAGGGATTTTTCATGGAGACAAGCCCCGAGCAAGAACTCACAGAGAATGATCTCGCAGGCTTACGAGTAGAAGCTGGCTTCATAAAAGCCCGACGCCTCGGACATGCGACTGAACTCGATTCTAATGGTCTTAGTTTCGACGCACTTGTACGGCTTTACTACAATCTGGTGGACCAGTATTGTCAGCGCGACTTATCATATTCTTCAGATAAAGAAGCTGCTTTTGCGGCTTGTTCTGCATTGTTTCAGAAACGCCTCGGATTTCATACAAATGTTTTTGGCACATTTCTCGAGGATCTCCCTAGATGGTAGGTCATATTTTCACCGAACTATCCTCTTCAAGTCGGTGCTCGAAATCCGAATCAAATGCCACAAGTAACTTTTTTGTTTCTCATTTCTGTTCAGGATTATACAGTCCGACTTCTGGCTTTTAAACTCCCTCTATCACCCTCAAGGCTAATATAAAGTACAGCTTAATGTGGATCCCTCTCGGAAACTCCACCCTCGACTCAAGCTGGCCCTCTTGGTCATGGTGTTCCCACCAACACCTCTCATTCTACCAGGGGATTTTCCACATGGAAGACTCCGAAGTGCACAATACAGACCAAGAGCTCTCCCACAAATCCAATCACGAATACATACCTGCAACCGACTCTCAACCCCCAATACTTCGTCTTCACGCATTTGCAAAAGGCCCAGGTAAGCTCACATGGAAGACATCGTACCCCATGAGCGTCAAATTTTCGATCATGGGCCACGAATATGACCTAGATCATGCCGATATAACAAACAACTCTGCTATCGACAGAAACAATCTCTGGCTTTTGAACCTTTGCAAACTCGGTGCCAAGTCCAGCCCAATCTCCGGCTTGATTCTACAACCTGCTATAGAATCAGGTCGCGACCATTATCGCCGAGTAGGAATTTACCGATTGAAGACTGCCGAGGACTCAGAAAAGCTGTTTCAAACAGAAACGCGACAATGGATGAATCTAGTCTGACCTCACAAATTCAAACACGTCTAATCCCAAATAATTATCATGCGATCTTATCACGTGGCTACTGTCATGAATGATAGATGCGAATTACCTTCTGGCACTGCAGAATACAGAGTACAAGCTATCAGACGATGTGTTTTCCACAACACAGGCTCGATTCAATCTCCGTCGGAATGAAGGATAGAAACTATTAGTCTAGAGTCTGGACACACCTCGGATATCCAGAGAACAATGATAGTACCAAGTCCCCCCTTCTAGGTATGCAAATCAAAGGAGTTTGACAAGAAGAGCAAAATCATGGGAAAGGATGGTCATATTTGGGCGGGTGTCAGACATTGCTTTTATTTTGCTTCATTTGATTTTGTTTTGCTTTATTCCATAGCAAGACTGGAGATCGGGATAGATACTGGATATATATATATATATATATCTACATAGGGTGTGGGGAAGAATTGAGGAATGATGTGAGATTGGGCGAGGGTCGACGCTATGGATGTATTTTTATTTGAACACTGCAATTTGACAGCTCAACATAAGCTACAGAAATATTGGCATCTTGTTGCCATTGATCTCCTCTCCTTTCGCTTCTGAAGCCATTAACGTTTTCTAAATGTTCGAGTAAAGGGTATGTATGAATCATAATAAGTGGCAATGGAGGATTCTTACAAGATCATACGATTAAAAAAATCCCGTGAAGAGATGCGTGGGATTTAGATTTCGGTTTGGGGGTACACGCAAGGAAAGATTGAGGAAATTATTCTCACCCGTGTGAATTTGAATTAGAAATTGAGAGATACAATGTGAAGACTTTCCATTTGCGCCAGTATTTAAGATCTTGAAAAGGATATCGCCCTAACCACCAGTGCACCTGCTATCTGAACCTAAGACTTTTCCGTAATTCCATTCTCACCGAGGTATCAAATCAAGCCTTCTTGAATTTTTCTCCTGAGATCATTGGTCCGACAAGTTCAATCAAGAAAGCCTTTGCCTTACCAATCTTGACCAACAGACTAGGAACTCTCCAACCAAAAACCTGTCCGACACCCCCTCCATTTCCAATGGGTACGAAAATTGTTTCCTTCATGGGCTTGAATTCCTGTTGCACGGGATACCCAGTTCCAGAACCACCCGCAATCATTTTCCATACCGAGCCCAACAATCCAGGAGTTGGCTCAGCAGGTTTCTTGACGCCGAGATCGTTGGCAACATCTACTGCTAGAGAAGAACACAATGTTACAAGCATAGGGTCAAGATCTATGGCTGAATTGGAACTTCCGGCTACGATGTCTCCCAATACGTAGATACCCTTTACATCGTCCGAACCATCTCCCTTGACACGGAAATAGGCATCGCGTGTGATGACGCGGCCTGATTCATCAAGCCATGATTTTGGTAGGAATTCACTGTTGGGTGCTCCTCCAGTAGCGTCAATGTATATATCGACATCGCGTTTACTACCATCGCTGAGGGTTAACGTAGTAGGGGAAACACCCGGCTCAGCAGGGTCTGTACTTTCAATGCGTACATCATTGATAACCTCGACGTGAGCAATGTTCTCGAGATAGTCTTGTGCTCGTGCACTAGTTGCCTGTTTGACTCTCGAAAGAACTCTGTTTGCACCAGAGAGAAGTGTAACTTTACAGTTTGGGTAGTTTTGTGCAATTTCTCCTGCAGTTTCAACGCCAGCTGCGCCGCCTCCGGCTACAAGGACAGTCTTGGCGGTGGGGAGAGCAGTGTGTAATGCACTCAATGCAGATTTTGTGTGAGATTCTGAACCGTGGAGTGTCCAGAGTGGGGATTTGGAGGTTGTACCTGTGGAGATGATGAGAGAGTCGTAGTGAACTTGTCGTGTGGTTTCTGTAGTTCCGTCGCCTGTTGATACGGTGACTGTTCGCGCTGCGGGGTCTAAAGCTGAAGCCACGCCTTGGATCAATTCGAATTGCGAGGCGTCATATCTTGAAAAGGCCTCGGACAATGGGACGAATATTTTCTCTTGAGGAATTAAGGTTGGATTAATGAGAGCTCGTGGACTGGCGATCTTGAAGAAGAATGATGTGTTGGGGGTGATGAGTGTGATGTGATAGGATTTTGTTTGCTCGAGACGATGGAGCTGAGGTAAAGTCTGACGAAGCAATTGATGAACGGCGTTGACTCCGCCAAAATTTCCACCTAGAATAACTATCTCGTGGGCATTGGAGTCGGAGGACATTTCGAAGGTATTTTAAAATGGATGGACGACGGGACGGGTAGAGTTGTGGTTGTGGTTGAGCTCTGAATGTCTGAAGGGCATCCGTTAGTGATGGAGATCCAGGGTCTATGGGTCTATGGGTCTGTGGGTTAATATGGATTGATTCTCGATTGCTGAGATAACGTCCATTTGACACCCATTCAGTGAAGAGTGTAGAGTTGGAGGAGAGCAGTACCTGATATCCTAAGCTGTTGGACGTCCTTTGAATGATTCCGTCGATGAAGCTTCTGAAGACTTTGACCTCGAGAAGTGATATTTACCAGAAGTGAGGGTTGGTGGGTACTTCTTATAGTGAATCGTTATCGCTCTCAGACTCAGACTGGCGAAAGACCTTCGCGGGGCACGGATTAATCAACCACTCGAGTGTGAAGCTATTTATATACATATAGTCCGTCTTGCTTCATATGCTTCATATTGAATAATGCCTACCTACACCTGGCTCCTGTTGTTTATCAATCACCGTCACTGTCATGGCCGCATACGAGCAGAGCAATAAAGATTACCAATTTAGAACAATATCGCCTTAGTCTGAGTGCATTGCGCGACTATCTAAATGTTGCCGCGGTGACCAGCCAACCAGAAGCATTTCCGCTGAGAATCATGGCCCCCAGCTAACGCATTCTACTGCACTCATTTTACAATACCTTGCTTTTAACATCCCTTGCTCCCAGGTGTTTGAACACGATAGGATAATACAAATCGGCCAATTCAGCCGCCACAAAAAGGAATGCTGTTAGAGGTGTGCCTACCACCGTGTAGTCCTTTGGGTAGTAGAAGTATCTCCAGCAATACGTCAAAATTGCAGATGCTGAACCAATGAAACGACAGAACCTGTGTGTCCTGATTAGCAGGGAGAAATGCCAGATGATCAATCACACAACTCACCAAATTTCAATAGAATGACCACCTTGATGTCCCCTCTCCATCAACTGCGCAACTGAGGAAATCCCAAGGACCACCTGAAGAACAAACGCCGACCAAAACATTGCATCCATATCGTCACGGAATGTCTCTGCAAAAGCCCAATGCAGAACTACCATCGTTCCAATACCTCCTCCAAGAATCGTCTTCAAATTTTGAGATACCATGGGAGCATGGTTCCACTGGTTTGGCCCAAATTTCATTGTAGTATACACAAGAAAGGCATCTATAATGAGCCAGGGAACAAAGACGAGGATTTGAGTCAGAGTGAATGGAAGGCGGAAGCCATAGACCATCTCCCACCCTATGTTTGCACAGCTATTATATGTTGTTAGTTGGATCGATATATGGGATCAGAATGTTTACAGTGCGATAATGGGCATCCCATAAGATTCATCTCGATACGCTTGTCGGATGTAGAGAATATATGCAATGGTCCAGAAAACCCCCGTCGCAAGTATGAGAGTATCTTGGACTTGGAGGTAATGGAGAGGAGGTTGATTGCTGGTATCGATGGCGTTAAGAGGAAGGTGGATATTGAAAGGCATCTTGGACATCACGATGTAACCAGGAAACGATAGTGTCGCATATATCTATCAGTCTGCGTTTGATATCCCACTCATGAGAAGCTTCAAAACATACGTTGCATCCGACGCATCGACCAATCATTCACTGTCAGAAATCTACCACGAATTTTGCTAACTTAGCTTATTTGTCTATACAGCACTACAGCATTTAATCATCAAGTGAATACCGCCGAGATTACAAGCAAATGGAACCTTCAAAA
The DNA here is from genome assembly GCA_019395245.1 of Botrytis pseudocinerea. Taxonomy (NCBI): domain Eukaryota; kingdom Fungi; phylum Ascomycota; class Leotiomycetes; order Helotiales; family Sclerotiniaceae; genus Botrytis; species Botrytis pseudocinerea. The sequence goes on along the minus strand of JAHXJK010000133.1, from coordinate 61,050 downwards.
GGGCGCGCATCGGGCGCCTCATACGGAATGGAAACCTCACCTACCGTGTACGAGTGAATCGCTACAGACATCACGTGAGCTGCCACGTATTTCTCTTTCTCGTGACTTCCATGCACCCCATTTATATGTCATTCAACTTATTTTGTGAAATACCAACAACTTCGTCGCATAATCAACTGCAATCTCACACTATTGATTAATACGCATCTTTCCATTCACGATGGCCTCCTCCGAAATCACACTTTTCTCAAACGATTTAATCTCCGAAGAATGCCAAAATTCCCTCCCGGAAGGCTATAAATTCCGTGCGCTCCAACGCTCGGATTTCCATCGTGGATATCTGGGTGTTCTTCGAGACTTAGCGTATGTAGGACCCATTACAGAAGAACAATGGGAAGAAAGATTCGATGCGATGAAGAAGTGTGAGGACACCTATTATGTGTTGGTGATTGTGAAGGAGAAAGGGGGTGAAAACGATGGAGAGTTTATCATGGGGACTGGTACATTGGTTGTGGAGATGAAATTGTGAGTGTTTTTCCATTCTGAGAAGACAGTGGTGGGAAAAGCAGAAGAGCTAATGTATTATTGGTGAAGCCTTGGGAATTTGGGACTACAGGGTCATGTGGAAGATGTGTGTATCTCGGCGGATCATCAGGGACAGCAGTTTGGAACGAAGCTTATTAAAGCGTTGGATCATATTGCCTCCGAAAGAGGTTGTTACAAGGTGAGTAGATTGTGTTCCATATTCAGTTTTGGAATACGTCAGTAGCTGATCATATCACAGAGTATACTGGACTGTGGTGCTAAAAAGATACCCTTCTATGAAAAGTGTGGTTATGAAGGTAGAGGATTTGAAATGCATCATTACCATGATCCTGAAAATGAGGCTGCGTTGAATGGAGTTTGATTACTACAAGTTTTGTACGAGGTCTTAGAAATGGTGTTTTAATGTTCATGGGGTCTAGTGGCAGCGAGGAAAGTATCAACTGCTGTAGACAATGGTATCGGAATCCATTTTGATCAACCTCGCCCTCTCCAACGACGTCTCTTTTCAATGATTTTTTTTCTTTTGAACGATTTCGTTTTTCCCCTCAACGATTACTCAGACAATTGATTTAACCCGTCGATTGCATTTCTCAAATGGCACACACGTGCATATCACGTTGAGACGAAAGTCTCTTGATAGCTGTGCGGTCTGATATCGAATTGTGCCTAAAGGTTTGAAGAGCTCTAATCAAAGATCACTTGCCCAGGTCTTACTTCTGATTACTGGAAAAAGCACATGGACGCATTTTTCTGCACCTCCCAGACTCTCAAAATCTTAGCTTCATGAGGCATTACCTCCACAGTATAAGGAACATCATAAAGACCCTCCTTATGTTTCCACAAATCACGAATTCGATAATGATCCCAAGTCATGAGAATATCCCGACGAGGACTGAAACTCATTTCCGCCGTGAAAGTCCCGCGATTGAGTAATGCGATAGCATAACTCCCATCCGCCATTTCTTTAGCATATACTTGAAGATCTCCATCAGCTTCGTAGCCTACGCCCACTGTTTGGGCTGATATCCCAAGCCGATCTTGATTTATCTCAATAATCTCTTTGTTGGTGAGGGTTTGAAGTTCATAAGTATCCAAAATCCTCACGTCGGACCCGATGAGGAGAGGAGAAGCTACCATGGCCCACATACTAAAATGCGTCCGATATTCAATATTCGACGCCCCTGTCCCCACAAGCTGAGTCGAATTTCCATTGAGCCCAATGATTAACATATCATAATCATTCCAGTGACCCGGACCAGAATATTGCACCAGGTCATTCCCTCGATCAATCATATCTAACACGTCGAAATAGTATTTTTCCCGATTTCCGGGATAGTTAAACTCATCAGATATATCTTGACCAATGCGCCATTGGTTTGCTCCTTCATCGGCGGCCCATTCCCAGATATCGGCCCAACCGCAATGACATGCGTGGTAGACGATTGGACGACCACTTGCTACGAGTGCTTTAGACATTTTCAATACAATTTCTTGGACCACGGACTTGGGAGCATCTTCGTGGGAACAACAACTATGTCCATTAGAAAGATTCAAAGGTATACCTGGAAAGAAAAAGGCCCACCTATCATATTTCAAATGGTCAATCCCCCAACTAGCAAACATATCTGCATCTTCTTCCTCATGCCCAAGACTCCCCGTATACCCAGCACAAGTCTCATCTCCCGGACCAGAATAAATACCTAATTTGAAACCTCGTTCATGCGCATAGTCGGCCACAGCTTTAATTCCATTTGGAAACTTGACAGGATCAGCTTCGAGGGGGTTGGCGGATCGAGGTCCTTTGTATCGCTGCCAGCCATCATCCAAATTCACATACACAAATCCGGCATCTTTTAGACCGTTGGATATCATGGCATCAATGGTGGATTTAATGAGGTTCTCGTCGATCAAATCGCCGAATTGATTCCAGGAGCTCCAGCCCATGGGAGGCGTGAGGGCGAGACTGTTGTTTAAGGGTGGGGAAACTGGGGGGTCAGGACTTGGTGAGCATTCTTGGGCGGTTGGGGAGGTGGTTGTTGAGGTTTGAGAAGATGAAGATGTGTTTAGAGCGAGAACATGGATGCGAGATGCTGTTTGTAGAAACCAAGGGATGATGAATTTCGCGGGAAAATGCATTGCAATAATTCTTCCTTCTCACTCTGAACGATGCTCTAGTACAACTATCTCACGACTATATGAAGAAAATCTATTTCTCTCTTTAAATCCAGTCTACCAATGTATCTCTCTGTCTTGATACAAGACTTCTCATATATAAATCAACAGCAGAAGAGTACAGCCCAAACAGATCATGCGCAGGAAAAACATGAAAACCTCCTACAAATCAAAACATCTACCCCGCAATCCTTCTCACGTCATGCAACATATATCAAAGGAACAGCCAAGAGTACTCTCTATATAATGGCTAGCTATCCCTTCTCCAATCACCCAGCTTCAGCACTCCGCACTTGCGGCTGAACATCCCCGTGCATTTTGGCTGCAGCAAAATCGATACCAAGAATCGTATCGACTGCAAGTCGTTCTACCAATAATCGACATAGGTAGGTAGGTATGTTGCAACGACGAAATTGCAAATGCCCGATACCGCTTGTAACGTATCATTGAATGGATCCGTGGACATCAATCTTCTTCAGCTAGGAATGCAAGTTAGCGATATGAGAACCAAGCTCGGGTCGCGAGGATGCTATATCCCTATGTATGAGATAGGTAAAGCCCTGGAGACATACCAGCGGCATCCCATTCGTTACGAGACATTCTCAATCCAGACTGCATACAACCAAGCATGCATGTCCTTCGAATTCGGGAGATGACTCCAATCAACCAACCAGCCAATCAACAAGCCCACAAACTCAAAACCATTCACATCTACCATTCCCACATCGTAGAACTACCCATCTACCTTCCTAATCCAGATATCCGTTCCGTGGCATCTATCTATAGTTGTCAAAGTGTCGGGCGTGCCAAGACCGCGGAGGTTTATCAGGGTTCCCCACATGCACAGCTAGTTACCTCTATTCCCATCCACATCAAGAAAACGGCGCACCAACCCCCATTTTGGTAATCTGATATCATATCATATCACAACGTCGCATTGCGTATCTATCTGCAAAATCCGGGGGTGCAGATTATCATCGATAAGAATGGATGGACGGATTGAGTTCTTCCACTTTTGCAAGTGCGATAAGCGTTTATGATTTAATGAGGGGGGTTTCCTCTGCTCTTACCACGGCATGATTTCGACGGCTGCGCTGTGTTGGAGGATACTCAGAGGGTGACGATTTACGAATTTGGGATACCGGATATTGGATATTGCACATCAGACGACGATATCAAACGAGATCGGTTTTTACTTTCTGAGGATACTGGTTTGATCTTGATAGTCCTCATCTACTCATCATCACCAACCCCCAAAAATCAAGATGCAGATCCTCCACGACATCACCACAAAACCACACCTCCAAGATGTATCACTCCCCGTCAACTCCCCGCATGTGCCCGACAAACAAGCCCACCTCGATGCGCAAACCGCCACCGAAATCGAGCATTCGATGAGTTTTCGCGATGGGCTCCGTCTCTACCCCGCTGCAATAGCGTGGTCCGCATTTTTCTCGCTCGGAATTATCATGACGGCTTTTGATCCCCAATTACTGGGCAGTCTGTATGCGACTCCTGCTTTCCAGAGGGATTTTGGTTACAAATACAAGGGAGATTATATCGTGAGCGCGCAGTGGCAGACAGCGTTGGGAATGGGGAATCCGATTGGACAGGTGGTGGGAGCGTTGCTTATTGGATTTCCGATGGAGTGGTATGGAAGGAAATGGGTGGGTGTTCGAAATCTTTGCAATCTCGAAGGACTTGATGTGAGCTCGAAGCTAACTTGGAATTGGTAGACATATATGGCATGTGTATCTGGTACCGCAGCACTTATATTCGTGCAATTCTTCGCGCGCTCTCTCCCGGTTCTTCTCGTTGGGGAACTTATCGGTGGTCTCATTCTAGGCACTTATACAACCATTGCCCCTACCTACGCATCGGAGGTATGCCCCATAGCACTTCGCGGTCATCTAACTTCCTATGTCAATCTTTGTTTCGTGATGGGCCAACTTATCGCAAATGGAGTTATTGCTGGAACATCTCATCTCGATAATCATTGGGCATATAGTGCCCCCTTTGCGATTCAATGGCTCTGGCCTCTTATCATCTTGATCGGTATCCCTTTCGCACCTGAATCACCCTGGTGGTTAGTCAGGAAAGATAGACTCGAAGAAGCAGAGAAGTCGTTGAATAGATTGTCGTCGGAGAAAATTGATAACAGATTGGTTCTGGCGATGATGATTGAGACAGATAGATTGGAGTTGGAGATGGAGACAGGAACAACTTATTGGGATGTTTTTAATAAGACTAATATTAGGAGAACGGAAATTGCGATTGCGGTTTTTGTGACGCAGGTCTTCAGTGGGATTTATTTGGTCGGTTATGCGGCCTATTTCTTCCAACGTAAGTCTTCTTTCTTCCGGTGCTATGTGCTGATTCTCTCTTGGGAATATTTGAGGACTTGCCAGGACGCACATCCGTCCTTGCTACTTGAATGCTCTGTGCGGAACTAAACGATGGTTTACTAACTTCCCGTTCCAGTTGCCGGTCTTGCGGGATCCAAAGCATTTGATATGAGTGTAGGATTTCTAGCTGTTGGCTTCGTAGGAACCCTTCTGTCGTGGATTTTGATATCAAAATACGGACGACGACGCATCTACAACATCGGACTCGCGGTACTCACGACCATTATGTTTATCATCGGGATTCTGGATTGCGTACCAAATTATGAGAATCGTCCCGGTGTCATCTGGGCACAATCGACCCTCATGATCGTTTGGAATGGTATCTTTGATCTTACCATTGGACCCGTTTGCTATACGATTTTCTGCGAGGTCTCAGCGACTAAAGTTCGCTCGAAAACTATCGCTGTGGCTACGGCGATGCAAGCGCTTGTTGGGATAGTTATGACGGTTGCCATTCCTTATATGATTAATCCGGATCAAGCGAATTGGAGGGGAAAGATTGGGTTTTTCTATGGTGAGTAGAGTCTTTTGCTTTTATCATTTTTCACAACAGAGAAGTAAGCCGAGCCATGGAGGTATCGGTCATAATTATTCACAAGTATAAATATCGAAAAGAGTACAGTGACTGATAACTGAATAGGTGGCTGTTCGGTATTTTGTCTTATCTGGTGTTGGCTGAGAGTGCCAGAAACCAAAGGAAGGACGTACGAAGAATTGGATCTGATGTTCGCAAGAGGTGTCAAGACGAGAGATTTCAAGCATTACAAAATAGTGTAATGCATGTCCACTCCAGTTTGACTCGTTGATGGAATGCAAAATAGTGTTCTTACTTACAGATCGTTATACTGGTGTCGTCTTCTATTTCGTTTTCATGTTCACCACCCTACCTTATAGTGGGACATCTTGTGCATGGTAATGACGATGAAGTTATTTTAATTATGTCTGTCGTCCGTCAATGAGCGCAGTGCATTAAAGACCTGCTTGCATTAACCCTACTTATGAGTCGTTCCAATTTCTGGAGAAGCCTAGTTTTATGATCTTCACAATCCCAAGATAGAATGAGTTGATTTTGAAATGAACAATGAAAGTTGAAACGCCAGAATTCGGCACAGAAGGGTTGAGCGATTTAATGCAAAATCAATCAAATTAGCTAGCTCATCATCGACAAGACATGACATGACACGACACGACACGACAATCGGAATTGACATCATTGGTGCCCATCAACCAGTTTGTCGGTGTTCTTGTCAATCCTGTCAATCCTGTCATTCTCGTGGATCGTCATATGTTCCAGAGTCCGGGGAGTCCGGAGGATTGATGAGCGATGGATAGATGAGATTCCAAGTTTTTCCAGTTTTTTTTTTTTTTTTTTTCGATTTGCCTACACCCAGGTCGAGTACCTACGCACTACGTAGATGGAAACGGTAAAGGCAGAGGAAAAGATGAAGAAAGCAAAGTTATTCCGAGTTTCGTCCACCAATCTTTGTGCAAATGTGACGATTGACTATCTGGCACTATGAGTTGTAATCCGGACCTAGCACGCTTGGGTACAAGAGAAGAAAGTAAGTTTCAACGGCAGATGGAGAAAAAGGAAAAGATGACCAAGGCCGTTGCAACCCGCGATCTGGAGAAGTGGGAGCCTCAGGTGTTTATGTGTGAGATTAATAAGCAGTCACGACTATCACAACCATGCGTTCTTCTCAAGGGCCACCATTGGTCATGAATCCTTACAATACACGTTTGTGAAAGTTCGTGCTTGACTTTTATGTGTATACTCTATAGATAGATATACACGTTTTTCCAAATGGGGGCAAGCCTCCAAGCCCCCAGTCCTCGCGCCGCTCGAAATAAACTCTTCCACAGGTAGATTTCATGAAAAAAGGTTTTCGTCGTGTTTTCTAGCGCGTCATATCATTTCTAATCTAACGTCTTCAAATGAATATCTTATGCTGCCTCGCTGCTCACGAGAAGCTAGCAATGCCTTGGTAAGGCTTACCAAGGCATTGTCCCATGAAATTTTATACCACAACACTAAGGAAAAAGTATAATTTATACGAAGCTTTCTTTCAGACGACTATCCCGGATGGAAACACACGCGCTTTGCCTCAATGGTCTCCTCCCCCCCTTGATCACGCATCGACTTCGATTCCGATGATTCTCCAAAATGAGGGGGGGGATTACAATCTCTCGCGTTGCTGCGGATATCGCGTGAAGGCACCGAGGGGTTGGGAAAATGTGAGACCATTTTTATCTACCCTACCCCGTAGATAGATATGCTTATGTCTCAAAGATAGATGATCACATCTGTTTACCAATTCAGGATCCCGTCTCGGGTTTCTTATCTACGGAGTCTGGGAGTGCGAATACAGTGCGTGCTTGGTACCCTTTTATACTTTCGCCTCAGTCAATTGGGAGGGAAGGGTGGATACAAGACGGTGAATGGATGGAAAAATACGCCTTCACCCATTTAAGGTTACTTTCGTCTAAAGGCGGCCCGAAGAGGCTGCGGGAGTTGTCGAATAAAGCTACTGACTCGCATGATCTGCAACGTAAGGCGGAATCAGTCAGGTACAAGCTTGAAAATTTCAATCTGCTCGAATTTTTAGCATCACTTTACTCCAGATTTTGATGTTGGAGAAGAGAAGCGTCAACCACGTTGACTTTGGAACATCGTGTCGATTACTTGCAGCATTGATCAAGTCCAATCCAACTCAGATTGTTGGCAAGATTCATATCCTCGAGGTTTGGCATGCAATACCACGCACTACCCCAGATTCAATACCCTGAATTAGTCAAAACGTACATGGTCAATACCGAGATCACACTGGAAAATTGTCAAATTATGGCGATTTCATGGAGACCGTTGTTTACGTCGCCTCGCCAAAACATAATAGTTACTTTTTAGTGGAGTCATAGAGGAACAAACGGTCCACAGTCACTGATGAAACTCCATATAAAAGAATTTTACTTACGTCTTAGGAACCACCTTCCAACATGGTCTTACCATTCGCACTGACGTTCCCCTCATCGAACTTACTTGAATTCAATAGAAATCGATTGTCAATCTTTGGCTTATCTCGGTGTCGAGCGTGTCTAGCCCCGTCCAGAAACCCTACATATTTTCGTCTCGTGTCCACATCTTGATGTTATTTTTGCCATCTTTCAACTCTCTTTCAACACTTAGCTACTCCTTCCTCAACTGATAGCTTCAATCCTTCATTCTTGTTCCAACGTCAATCACTAGCATCGGAAATCGACAGACGACCTTGAGAAAAGGCTAAAGACAAAAGTTTGCGAACGAATCATAAAAATTTGCAAATATGGATCCCGAAAAGGCAACTTCGAATAAAGCCACCAAAGACGATATCACAGCCGCCAACAATGTTCGGGGTAACATCAGGGCGGACGATCAGTCCTCCGACATGAAGGTGGCAGAGGTACTCGATGCTTTTGGTAATGAGGAAGGCGCAGAGGTTCAATGTAAGCTTCTTTACTTTTGGTTGGTGATGGAATTCGCTGACAGTATCATCAGACAAAACCATGACTTGGTGGCAAGGAGCAATTGTTATGATTGCTGAAAATATCTCACTTGGTATCCTTTCTCTACCAGCAGTTTTGGCCAATGTTGGTCTCATTGGTGGTCTCATTTCCATTCTTGCCCTCGGTGTTTTCACCACGTACTCTGGTTACATCTTGTGGCAATTCAAAATGCGATATCCTCAGGTATGTTAAGTTCCAGGAGATGCAATTAAAAACGTTTCCAGTTTCTAACTCAACTTTCAGGTTACAACTTACGTAGACATTGGTGGAATCTTGTTGGGTAGCTGGGGAAGAGAAATCTTCGGTGCTGCTTACGTCATTTACTGCATATTCTGCATGGCATCGCATCTTTTGACTTTTACCATTGCCATGAATGTTCTCACGAACCATGCAACTTGTACTATTCTCTGGGGTGTCGTTGGATTGGTTGTCTTCAGCTTCCTCTCCTTGAACAGAACCCTCAAGAATGTTTCGTTCTTGTCCATTGTTTGTAAGTTTTGCCAAGCCCCCCCCTTTACCGAATACGCTAATAATTGTGATAGCATTCACCAGTATTCTTTCCGCCGTTGTCCTCACCATGGTCGCCTTGGGTGTTTCGCCAAAAGCAGACGCTGCAGGTATGAAGGGAACTTACAGCCCATCATTCCCAACCGCTTTCAACAGTATTTCCAACGTCGTTTTCGCATATGGTGGTCACGTTGCCTGGGTCAGCTTCATTGCTGAACTCCGCGATCCAAAGGACTTCCCAAAGTCTCTCGTTCTCCTTCAAACCGTCGACATCAGTCTTTACTTCGTCGCTGCTCTTGTCATCTACAGATATGCAGGTGAAGATGTCGCAAGTCCAGCTCTTAACAGCAACAGTCCTCTTGTTCGCAAGATCGCATGGGGAATTGCTCTACCAACAATCATTATCGCAGGAGTCATCTTCGCTCACGTCACTGTCAAATACATTTACATTCGACTTTTCTCCGGAACCAAACACTTGAACAGCCGAGGATTTGTTGCCACCGGAACTTGGATCGCTCTCGCTTTCGGAACATGGGCTATCGCGTGGATCATTGCCGAATCCATTCCCGTCTTTTCCGATCTCCTCGGTTTCATTTCTGCTCTTTTCGCATCTTGGTTTTCCTACGGTCTCCCTGGTATCTGTTGGTTTTACATCAACTGGGGATCTTGCACTCAAGGCGCCAAGAAAATCTTCTTGAGTTTCGTTAACATTGTCTTGATTATTTTGGCGTGTATTATGTGTTTTGCGGGTTTATACGCGAGCGGTTATTCTATGAAATTGGACACCGCTAGTTCTCACGGTGCTTGGTCTTGCGCGGATAACCAACACTAATTGGTTATCTTGGGGTTACATTATAACATTTGCGTTGCATTGCGTTGCGAGGGCTCTTTTTTTCTATTATTCGGAAAAGCAAGCGAAAGGCAAAAAGCATAAAAGCATGTTACGCACTAGGGGGTTTTTATATTGGTGGAGGCATTTTTTATTACGATATCGATATTCGGTTTATATGATATGGGCAAATGGGTGTCTTGGGCGCGTATGTATGTACTTTGGGAGTACTACTTTTGGGCTAGGGGGCATTCTCACTTTTGAATGAGCGCGCGGGGTCGAGCAGGAAATGACCTTTTTTGTATATTAACGGGTAATGGTGTGATGAGAATTATGGTGTGATGATTAAATTACATAAGAGAATGAAGATTGGTTCATTTGAATGACTTTTGAGCGAATTAGATGTGGTGAAAAATAGTGAATTTGTAATGTCAGGATTGTATGTGAGGATATAATGATCAGGCTCGAGAGCGGGAAATACACTCTACTAGGTGGGATGAGATGAAAATCAGATTGCTTGGTTAGCGGGACCTCGCTCACAGCAGCAGCAGCAGCAGCAGCGTCTTCCCTCGTCCTACAGACTCGAAGGAAAGAAGGAAGCAGAGTAAAAAGAATAGACAACAATCACAGAGAGAATGAATATGAATATGCAAAATCGCACGCGCGGAAACCAGCCGTTCGGATATCCACGGAGTGACTTTGAGGAACTTCATGCGTGCGACGCTAAGAAGAAAACCCGGAATCTTCATTTGCTATGTATGCTATGTACCTGGGGCGGTAGGTAGGTAGGTAGGTAGGTAGATATGTAGGATTCCTTCGTATCGTTCTCCTTCCTGCCTTCGTCCCGGACTGGTATGTCCTGCATTGTATTGTTTGGTAGTATGGTAGTATAGTATAGTATAGTATTACATTATACCCCGCCAGATCACACCATACCATACTTACCTAACACTTCATCTACATGGTCAACTCCATACCATACCATACCACATATATGCACTCCACGAAGTATACGCAACACATGACCGATCCCCTCATCTCCTAATGCACCGTGTACATAATAGAATGGTTCTAGCGTGTTCTTCCCCTCATTTCGTCTCTTCGCTCCTCTTGCTTGTGGTGATGTTGATTGTCATTAGGGTGGTGCGCATCCCACTCTGTGCCGCTGTCATTTGTGCATATGTGTGTGTAATATGTATGGATTTCTCCGAGCAAGCAGCCGGGTTTTCTCGTAGGGTAGGCCCGGAGGGTGGGCTAGCGTGGAGATGGTCATCCTTGTTTTCGGGATGTGTTTGGGGGTTCATTACTTGTCTCCTTGTTTGGCCTGTTGGCTCCACTTGGGCGGGGATGTGTGTGGAGAATGGGGGTGTGCGTGTGGAATTCTGTATATGATGGGGAATAAGGATGGGGGCTTTCAATAAAAACTATCGAGGTCGCTTAGCTCAGTTGGTTAGAGCGTGGTGCTAATATCTGGTCTGTTCTTTCAGATGGGTTTGGCACGCCAAGGTCGGCGGTTCGAAACCGCCAGTGATCAGAATTTTGTTGTGTTTTCTTTTTTGTTTTTTTTTTGTTTTTTGTTTTGGAATGTGGGCTGGCTTCATTTGGGTTTATCGGTCAGGACGATGATGGATAGATAATGTAGAGAAAGAGAGAGTTGTGGTGGGTTTGATAAGTTTGGATGTATTGGGTTGTGAGATGGATGATGGATGGGTGGGAATAGAATTTTGTAAGTTTGTAAGAGGAAAAGGGGAACTTTGGTGGTGACTGATTAAGTTGGTTGGTTGGTCGGTTGGATGGATGTGTAAGTGGTGTTTGTGTAGATGGTAGCTAGATATTTTGAATCGGATGATAGCTTTTCTTTTGGAACTTGACGTCTTTTAGACATGAAGATGAAGATGAGAGAGGGAGTTGGCTGTGCTCTGTCTGTAGTGATATAATAAATTTTGGTGTTAAGGGAAGTTTGCTACCCAAGCCACCCTCGATGACTTACCTACCTTGTCTTAGTATGAATCATTACAATTCTGACAACCATGCAATACCTCGTGAACCATCCGAGTCCTTTACACACTCTCTGAATCAAATTCATTGTAGAACTGATTTTTTCTCCCATTCATACATCGTACGGGTTTGCTTTGGTCATTCATTAACAGTCCTTGTTTTTTTATTACTGAAATTTCGTAAAGGTGACTGTGAACAGAGAAGCATATCAGTTGCGTGCCTGAGTTGAGAATTTCGGATAAATTAATTATACAGTTACTCATTGTTATAACTGTGTGATATTCGAACATGTCAGATATACTATCTACTTCTATGTAGTCTTGAGAGAGTATTGGAACTCATATCGATAGGTTGATATTATACACTGGGTATTCATCAACTTATTGATGAATACTCATATAATGTGTGATAGTAAATTGTAGTAAGTAGAATGTAGAGAGAAGTAGTTTTGTCAAATGTATAGATCTGTAGCAACAGAGTTGCTTACTCCTTTAATGTTAGCTCCTCATCCCTTCACGACATAAAGGATAGTTATTGTGGATATCAGATATTAAATCCCATGCTTTCATTACACAATGTGCATTGGAGATGGTATGGAGTTTAGAGAAGTTGGGTAATGTGTAGGTTGCCGGATTGGAAGGAGTTGAAGACGATGAGAACAGATCAGAGCGCAGGTGGGTGGTAGTGGGAGTTGGGAAATGTATGGAGTGCGAGGAGAATCAGATGGATTTCGATGGGTTTGTCCCGGAAAGATGGGTTGGAAATGCGATTTGCTTAAGTCTTTTATGTGGATGACCTGCTTCTGGTTTATTTATTTCTCAAGAGGATCTATTGACTATACTGACAGCAAGGTGATAGATCATCATGGATCAAATCAATTTGCAGCTTTGATCGTGGAAGATATCAGTCGAGGACATCAATAGGAACCGCACTCGCATGTGCAGAATCTTGTTTCACACCGTTGTCAAAAAACTTGCATGAAAATTGGATGCATATTCTCATTTGTTTTTACTTGGAATGGAATTATTGGCATGTGATAAGCTAGTCATTTGAGAATACATCCTTTACAAATTTCCAAGCAAATTTCGAACAAGAACGCATGCCTTTTCGATGGCTTCGAAAAAAATCTTTGATTGTTTAGGAGGAGCCTTGATAACAAAGTCACATCTATATTCCAAAGACGAGTCAGCTCACGGATGAATTCTATGGAAGAAAGAAAAAAGCTGGGGAGCGCTACGTACTTGTGATCATCTAGTTCATAATGCAAAAGGACATTTTCGGGATCGGGCATTGTGAACGCCATTTCGCGAATCACTTCTCTTCGATTTGCATTATCCGTCATGAGTTTTCCGGGGCGAATTCTTGAGTACAAAGGAAGATTGAACAGTGCCGGAGGCTCCTCTCCGTCTTTCAATACCTCACGAAGAGCATAAAGATGTGTTGCAAAGCCACGACCACGGGAAATTCTGGTCGTGGTAGCCGCGTGAGTCTTTGCTGCCTTTATGAAAAGCTCGCGACGTTCTTGTATGGACACGTCTTCATTGAATGCTGATTTGGTGAAGGCTAAGATTTCAGGCAGCACAGACTGTATAAGCTCAACACGACCTTTGTTGAATAAGGCCATGGAGATAGTCTGAAAAGAGGGAGGATGGTAACCGAAATACATCAAAGATGCAAGTTGTATGATAACTTGGTAGGCAGATTTTGGGGACACATTATGGCCGCGTAAGTATAAGCTACCAAATTGATTTCCGGTGAAACTGTAGGTTTCACTTGGTGAATAAGATTTCGAGTATCTCTCTTCGAGACTTGCAATATGCAATTCTATTTCGGTAGTTGTAGTATATTGGTACTCCTTCAGCCATTCTTCATCGTCCGTATACTTAATTCCGTTTGTACCATTTTCGCTGCACTTGCTTTTGATAAAGCTTGCACCATTAATGTGGCTACTGCCATTAATGCCGTTTTGCCCCTTGCTTAGGTCTGACGAACTCTCACCGTAAGAAAGAATGGCTTTTCGGATTGATTCATCAAACCTGGAGACAGCTAGAGCATCAATCATTGAATGTTCAAATATGTGCCCTGACTCTCCATTCGTACAGATAACTAGCTGTAATGTTTTATCGCACCATCTGTTGCAGATGTCACCTAGCAGAAACTGGTTGCTTCGTTCTGTTGTGGTATTCGGATTGCCATCATCGAGACAAACTACAAAAGCGGATTTTTCTATCATATCAATAATAGCGGAGTTCTCCAAACACTGATTTCGAACAGTTTGATATACCTAGACTCGTTAAAATGTGTTTCATCAACAGTGGTGCGAGCACGATAGACACTCACCTGAGACCAACTATCCCTCCGGTCGGCTGTCAAGCCAGCTATTGATTTACGAGTCGATTCTGCCTTACCAAATTCAATAATCAGTTCAAATATATCTCTCAGTTCATCAATTTCTATCTTGTGGCCGCTAGCATCGTGGAGAGTAATTTTGTAGATGCAGCCTCTTCTCAAGACAGCAACATAATCTTGACTGGGAAACTTCTGCATTTGATCGACCGTTGAATATGGTGCTCGAACTGCATTGAATAGCCATTCAAGTGCGTTCATGCAGATCGGCTGGTCATTTAGTAGCACTGGTAAGACTTTCTGAGCTTCAAGATCTTCCTTGAATTGTACCGCCGCCAAAGTGACAATTGCAGCTCGTTCTGCTTGTCCATGCTGAATGATTGATTCGGCATGCACCGTCATAAAATTTCCGTATGGTGATATAGAGAATCTGTTCCGTAAATAAACATGTGGACAGTACAGATCAGCTAACCAGCACTCAAGATTAGGATTACTCTGTCGTTCACGCAGACGATCTTGTAATTTCACGCCAATGGACCCTGTCTCCTGGAATTCCTTGATTGCGATGCGTAGTTGCTGAATCTCTTCTTCAGAGCACAAAGCTTGGACAGATGTTTCGTAGAATTGGAGAGTACTTGCTAATTCTGGCAATGGTAGTCGGGGAAGACTACTGGCCCCGCCTTGGATCTTGATCTTGGGACCACTGACATTCCCGTTACTGGTCTCATCCTCCGTGATTCTTGAGTGAGGATGTTTCGTGACTAACTCGGATTTCTCACACGCGGTTGAGCTCATGAACCTGATGTTTGGTGCGTCAAGAATGTCTGAGGTTTGTAGTGTTGCCTGGAGCGAACGGTTGATCCAGTTTTTCAGCTCAATGGCGATTAAAGAATCTAGACCCAGATTCTCGATAGGAGCATCAATATCCAATTCGCTAGCATCGGACGCAGTAAGTGCAGATAGCTTTGTAGCAATTGCTGTGGTAACGATGGATTTGATCTGATTAATGCTCCGGGCGGCGGATAGCTCCTCCCCGATAGTCTTTGTTATTGTTACAGCTGCAGAATCGAGATCAATCGTACGATCTGGAAGATGATTGAAGACGGATTGCAGCTTGATGTCTTTCCTGTTGCTTATCGACTCCCTGTCCAAACCTATCGCAATCTGGACAAAGTGATGTTCACGGGCTTCCGGCCGCATTGAAAATTCCAGAAGCGAGAGAAATTCCTCCATCTTGATGGGCACACAACCCTGTCGCAACAATTCAATGGCATTGTCGGAGACATCTTCTAGAGATTCTGATCCTTCAATCATACCGAGATTCAATGACGTAATTCTTGGATCGGAGTATGTCTGGCTATGTAATTGAGCGACTGCGTCTTGGAAGCTGCATGCCGCTGAATAATTTGCCTGTGATGCATTTCCAGCAATTGTAGAGCACGATGAAAGAATTATAAAGAATTTCAATTGGTCAAAGTCCAAAGAAGACAGAAGATTCTGGGTGCCCAAAACCTTAGGATCTGTGGCCACCTTATAATCTTCAGCTGTCATCTTTTCGAGTGTTCGATCCTGGAAGTCTCAGTCTCATGGAAATACGTAGAAATTGGAGCGACTTACTTGAAGAACCATTGCAGCCTGGATAACTCCATGGATATTAGGCATAGTTCGCTGAGCATTAGCAATCGCCTGTATGCAGTCTTCCTTGTTAGAGATATCGCAGGTGATAATCTTACAATGTGCACCGTTTGACTCAATCTCCGTCATGAGAGGCTTTGATTTCTCTTCATGGGCTCTTCTAGATAATATGAGGACATGCTTCGCTCCATGAGAGACAAGAAACTTAATGATGACTCTTCCAAGACCTCCCAAACCACCGACTACCAAGTACGTGCCATGGCTATCAAGGCGCACAGATGTGCTAATAGGAGAAGACACAGTCACAGGACTAGAATCATCAGCATCTAAGACTATCTTACCCATGTGCTTTCGAGCTTGTATAAGTCTAAATGCCTGTTCAACATGGCTGATCGGCATATCCATAAGAGGATAGACAGGGCGAAGCTCTTCGTCGTTGAACATTTTCATTACGATCTCAAATATAGGTTGAAGCTTCTCTGATTGGTGTTTAACCACAAGGGTCATGTCGACAGATGCGAAGGTAATGTTTCTTTCGAAAGGTTCTAAACTTAAATTCCCTCGGCGGTATATGTCATTTTTCCCAATCTCAACAAATGTACCCTAACGCTGTTAGTTATCCTGTGCATCATATGCTCTGTTATCTGAACTCACCATTGGGGCGATACATTGCCATGATTCTTGCATTGCCTCCCCAGCGAGAGAATTCAGCACAACGTCTACTCCCCTACCGTTCGTGAGTCGGCGGATACCTGAACTAAAGTTCAGTGACCGACTAGAGAATATATGACTCTTGTCAATATTGTATCTTTCCATAATCATTTCCGCCTTAGAGAGACTTCCGACGGTGGCAATTATTTCAGCCCCAATGCTCTTTGCTATCATAAGTGCTGCTTGACCAACTCCACCAGATGCAGCATGAATTAAGACAGTCTGTCCCTTTTTTAATTGTGCAACATTGACAAGACTATAATAAGCAGTAGTAAAAACTACGGGAATAGACGCCGCAGTCAGAAATGACATAGAGTCTGGGATCTTATAGACAGTGCATCCAAGAGATCTTGCAAAATTGGCATATGGTGTAGCAACAAGTGACCAAACTCTATCTCCAACTCGAAACCTGTGACTCAAATTTGCACCGACTGACGAAATAATACCCGAGCACTCGCCCACCATCTGATCAGTTGATCTCATCTGGCCAAGCGCGATAAATACGTCTTTGAAATTGACACCGCATGCTTTCACCTCAATTTCCACTTCATCGTCTTCGAGTGGAGTTTCTTGTGACTTGTCATCTTGGAAGATCATAGAATCAAGAAGTCCAGGTACTTCAACATGAAGTTTCAAAGCGCGTTGTGACTGTTGAAATCTAACAGGCTCGGGTCGCGTGATTTCCAAGGTTGATGTAACTATGCTATTCAAATAAGCGTTGGGAATTAGACGTGGTATAAAGACACGATCATCACGAAATATATACTCGGATTCTTGAGAGGTACTTCTGTCAGTAGCTTCCAGGCTTTTTATGATGTCAGAAATAAGTGTTAAAATCTCTTTTTTCTGGGATGAGTAAACCTGCTGAATATCGAGTGTTGTGAATTTCAGTCCTTCGTTCTCTGTTCTTGCAACGCGGGCAAATCCATTGATCAAAGAGGTCTCAGCATTGACTGAGAAATTTCCTGTATCTTTAGGAACGGTAATCCAAACAATGCGGGTCCCTCGAGTTGCAAGCTGGGTGATGTTTTGAAACATCTCTTGAGTCGGGTGTGCCAAGACTGGATTGTTACTACAATCCAAAATCAAATATAGACACGAACCATCAATCCTCTTCTTGGACCATGAGGAAAATGATGTTTTGAATCCTTGCTCTTGGAGGCGAAAATATATATCCCAGGCAAACGATTGGATGTCATGGCTGGGGTTATTCACTTTTCCTAGTGTTTCCCCTACAAGAATCTCGACCTCGAGTTCTGGTTCAACTGATATTGGGGTATATGTTGATACCAAGAGGTCGCATAAGCCAGCAGGGCCATCGAAGTCACTCGCCGACACTTCGACGCCGTTAAATGAGGATCGAAGTAATGCGTCATTTCATTGTGCTACCGACAGGATCGGCGTATCTTGTCGCCCATCATCAATCCCTGTTGTCGTATCAGTCAGCTCATGTACGATTTCAGTAATAGAGAGAATACTTACCTGCCCACCATCCAGGTAGAAGGCCAAAAGTCATATTATGCATTGGCGAGAATCGTGTAATTTCAACGAATGCCAATTTTCCTCCTGGCTTTAGAAGCCTTCGCACATTTTCCAGAGTTTGAGTGATATTTTTTGTGGCATGTAATACATTTGAGGCAATCACCACATCATACGAAGCCTCTTCGAAACCTTGTTCCAGGGGATCCATTTCTATGTTGAGAGTCTTGTATTCGAGTAAATTCGACCAGTTTTGGAACTTTGATCGAGCTCCTTCGAAGAAACCAGAAGAAATATCCGTGTAGTCATATCTCTTGAAAATTGAGTTATTCCTGTTTCCTAGCTGTTGCAAGACAGGAAAGGTAGCGCCCCCAGTGCCGGCACCTATCTCCAATACGACCAAGTTTGGACGCTTGAAGGACAATAATTCGAGATATTTAACCAAATGAGATGATGCTTTGGAGAGCCACTCGTTTGCGTAATATCGCCCAAGACGATCCTCCTCCAGCATTAAAGAAAGCGCATCGGATGATCCAGACATAATTGATACTAGTCTCTCGCCTAAATGTCGTAGAAAATCCCCCTCAATCCCAGTTCGTGCTTCAGATAATATCATATCCACATTCTTTACAGAGTTATCCGAGATAAGCTTATAGTATTGTTTTGTCTTCGAATATTTTTGCATCCATTGCAGTAGCAGCGAGAAGTGTTTCGGTAATTGGACATTTGTATCTTTGGCATCGTGAAGAAAATCGTGAATATAAAGGGCGGCTACTTTATCGATTGCTGCTTGGCGTTTTGCTATCTCTACGTCGTTCACAGCAGGTGAGAGGTACTGTCTAAATATTCTAGTTGTCATGAAATTAACATCAACATTCCATTGTATCGTATGTGTAAAGCTTCGTGGCAATGCCTTTTCAAAATTCCCATTGGGATGAGCGTCGCCAAGTCCTTTCAGCTCGCCATTTGACAACGTCAAGACGCAATTCAGCCCATTATCTAAGCCTCTTTGAAATGCCAAACTGGTTGTCATTGCTGACCTTGGGCCGGTTGGATTGAGTTTAGTTGCCACACAAAATTCTTGACCGGGAGCTGCCGACACATTGGAGTTGACAGTGAGCTGATCAATATAGACTGGCATCACTGGTCCGTTAATACAATGAGTGAGGTAAAGGGGCAGTGCAGCCTGAAATATAGCGTCCATTGTAGCTGGGTGAATAACATGTGGTTGCATGAAGTTTGAAGGCATACATTCGCTTATCGTTGGAGTTGATATCGTAGCAGTAGAATGGAAGTCTCCAACCATCAGTTTCTGTATAGTGGCGAATTTTGACCCATAATCGTTACCCAGTGCCCTGATATTGGCATAAAACTCAGAAGCTTCGTAAGGCTCAGCGGCATCATCAGAACACTCTTGCAGTATCTCTTTTTCGGAGGCAGCTATAAAAGTGGCCTCCCTGAGCTCTTCGACTTCATCTACTGGCATGTGAAACTCCACTTTGATATTGCCAGAACAATGTTGTTTCCAGCTATTGTTCTGAAAGGAACTGACATCAAAGCCAATCCAATTCACTAACGTTCTGTCATTCTGATTCTTGCTTAAATCAAAACCAAGTTGGATCTCCACGTTATTTGACGAGGAAGGAATCGTCAGAGATTTTGAGAACGAGATGTTTCGGAGAACATATCGAAGAATTGTGTCATGATGGCGTCCTTGCTCCCTCAAAAGCCCTCTAATTGCCTCAATTGCCATACATAAATAACCAGCTCCTGGAAATATGATTGAGCCATCGATAACATGATCAGCCAGCCATGGTAATTTTTCAATACTAACTAAGTGCCTCCAATGAGGAGTGTACGGCGTACCACCTACAATGCAAACTCCTAGAAGATCGTGATATGGGCTTTTACGCAAGCGATGCTCTAGGCTTAGACGCGACTCATGCCAGTACGGTGTACTATGGTCCCATGAGTAGCTGGGTAGGTCAGCCACCACTTCAGGCTGAATACCGCTTTTAGAAATATCATTGAGTGGAGTTAGGTTGATAGTATAGCTACAGTCGTGGAGTCTTCTGACTGAGTCTAGAATACAACGTGTTGAATCTTGATGACGTATCAAGCTGGGAAGATATCGAATAGTGCTTTGATAGCTAAGCTGTGCTGTTACTTGACGGATGGGTGCGGAAAGAGTAGAATGTGGACCAATCTCCAAAATTATATATTTTGAGGATTTACCGGTCACTAAAGCCTGCGATTGGCACAAATATTCCAGTGCATCAGAAAACCGAACCTTTGAAACTAAATTTTCGACCCAGTAAGCAGGCCCAAATCCCGTGGTCTTCTTTCCAGCAGTGACCGATGATATGAACAAAACTTTTGGGTCCGGATCTTTGTGGTTAAGCCCTGTCAGCATGTTAAAATATTGACCCGCCACAAGCTCCATATGGTGTGAATGGTAAGCAGTGTCAACTTTGAGCTTTCTCGTGAAAATAAAGCGACTCTCAAGTGCATGTTGCAACTCCATGATTGCAGTTTCATCTCCAGATATTGTGGTACTCGTGGAACTATTGCTGCATGCAATTGCCACTTTTCCGGTTCGCAAGCTTTGTATAAATGGAGTTACTTCGGCCTCACCGAGACCGACAGCAAGCATAGCGCCCTTGACGGAAAAAGTCTTTTTTCCAATCCCAGAAAGAAGACTGCGATAGTATGAGATCGCGATGGCTACGGCGTGACTCAAAGCTCCTGCTGCATATGCCGCTCCGATCTCACCACTGGAATGCCCTAATACTGCTGATGCGGTAAGACGAAGAGAACTAAACAGGTCTACAAGTGCGATTTGCAATGCTGTAGTTGCAGGGTGAGCAATAATGCTCTGATCTACACAAGAAAACGCTTGATCAGTTCCAAAAAGCTCTTTAATCAAGCTCCAGGAACATCCAAGATCTCGCAAAATCTGATCTGAAGTTTGCATGCTTTTTCTGAACGTAGAATTGCTGAGAAACAGTTCTAGTCCCATTGACGCCCATTGAGCTCCTTGTCCTGTGAACACAAAGGCAACACTGACATTGGCCGAAGCTTTAGTTACTTCAGAAATTGCTTTGTCTGAGTTTTGAATAAGCTCTTCAAACGTTGAAGCTACAATACTGGAACGCCATTGAAAGATAGATCGTCGTTGGTTCAATGTGTAGGAAAGATTTTCCAATTGATTGTTCGAAGCCGTAGCCTTGAATTCCGAAGCCCAAATTCGAAGCTTTTTGATATTCTCAATCAAAGAAGCTTTGGATTTCGCAGATAGAGAAAATAGTTTAGCTGACGTCATAGAGCCTTGACTACCAAGCTTGCTTATTTGTTCGGATAAAGTTTCGAGTGGCAACAGTGAGTTGGTAAGTGAAAAGCGACCTACAAAGTCACTCGAAGTGCTCACCAGAGGGGCAGTCTCAAGTATCACATGGGCATTGGTACCCCCGTAACCAAAGCTGTTTATCGCTATGCGAGCTTTTCCGTCCTCATCAACAGAGAGCTTCTCGATTTTTGAAGGAACGACAATGTTTGACTGTTCCAGATTGAGACCTTTCTTATGATTGCTCAGATTGACATGGGGAGGAATGAGGCCCTTTTCGAGTACTAGGATAGCTTTCAAGAGTCCGGCAGCACCACTAGCACTCTCAAGATGACCAATGTTAGACTTGATAGACCCAACATAAAGAGTTCTCTTTCTTTCCGTGCAAAATACGTTCGCAATAGACTTCGTTTCTGCTAAATCCCCGGCGATTGTTCCAGTACCGTGTGCTTCTACGTAACTGATCTTACATGGATCGAGCCCCACTTGCTTGAAAACATGATTTGCTAAAGCCTGTTGCGCAACTTGACTGGGTAGAGCTATGCCTGAAGTTTTTCCATCCTGGTTTATGCCTGTATTCCGGATGACAGCTCGAACATGGTCTCCAGAATTCAAAGCATCTTTCAATCTTTTCAGAACGATGGTAGTGACTCCTTCTCCACGTCCATAGCCAACTCCTCTATCATCGAAGACGAAAGATTTACCACTAGGATCAAGAACACTGCGTTGATCAGATTAGTTAATGGATTGAAATTCTAAACGTGCACTTACTTCATACGGCTCATGGGAACCATGGTGTCTGGACTCAAGATCAAACTCGTTCCTCCCACCAAAGCCATATCTGTATCTCCAGAACGGAGTCCCTGGCATGCTTGATGTAAAGCTACCAGACTTCCAGAACAGCCCGTATCCACTGTCATTGATGGACCCTTGAGATCAAATGTGTACGAGATACGGTTTGATGCAATAGCTTCGCCGGAACCAAGTAGATGATATTTCGCGATGTCATTGGTATCTTTGAACATCATTCGATCATAGTCCCTGTTAAATATGGCAACATATACTGATGTCGAGGAGCCTCGAACTTTTTCGAGTGAGATACCAGCATTCTCTAGCGCTTCGTACGCCGTTTCGAGTTGAAGGCGATGTTGGGGATCCATTGCATTGGCTTCTGCTGGCGGTATCCCAAAAAAGCCGGCATCAAAAGTGCGAATGTCTTGGTCAATGAAATGACCACCGCGGGAGTTAATCGTACCCACAACGTCGGAAGATGGGTGTAGAAAGGACTTCCAGTTGAAGCGATCCTCGGGGACATCTGACCAAGCACTCTTTCCTTGAGAAATAAGAGACCAAAGCTCTTCAGGGCTGTTAGCGCCAGCTGGAAATCGACAGCTGATACCGACGATAGCAATAGGCTCGAAGTCATTTTGAGTCATTTTTCTGGTTTTTCAATATAGATCTCGTACACAATGGGTGCCGTAGTTGTAATGGTGGTCCTTTGGATAGCTCAAGGTATGAAAATATTTGGTAAGATAGAATATCAGACTCGAGCAGTCTTGAGCAGCTTTCAATTGAATATGTAACTATTACTAGAAGTTGGTAGCTACTTAATAATTCTTATAGAAAGTTCACCCCAATATGGATTCGAATTTTCAGATGAAGTGGGTGCTACCATTCATGAGGGGCTTGCCTGACTGTGCGTCTCTCATTAATCATTCCAGTCTCCTGCTAAACTCATTCTTTGGACTAATACGAGGAGAGTGAATGGAAATCTATCGTTTGAGGCGGAATGAATACTTCCATAATAGCGAGGGAGCAATTGTCCTATCACTAGGCAGGACTATCGTCCGGCTCATTCATGTGTAATTACTGCGCCGTTCCCTTGACTCGAAAATATCGATGTGCCGACTTCCCCGATCTTACTTTCGTCGGCCAGGCCAAGCCCACTTGGTAGCACAGTGGATGACATTCTGCTCGATGAAAACTTCTTCACCGGATATGAGGATGCAGGTACATGGCAAACTAAGATGCGGCGTAGTTGCTAATAAATTCAAACATCAAAATAGTCTCCCCCCAAAGCTGTGAGCGGTGCTACTGAAGAAGAGGAGGAGTGAATAATCTTAGGAGTGAGATTTGAGGTTCCAATTCATCCAAGCAAACCATTCGAGCACAGAATGCAGTAGTTAAAAGTGGAGAACTGTCACATTTAGATCTATTCTTCCTACTCGCCATCAAAAGATGGCAGGCTACAAATGCCTCGCTGCTTTACAGCAACTGCATGAATGTGCCGCACATCGACTTCTTCAGCAAACGACATAAGTGTATTTAGTCGCTCTGTTGCCCGTTTATGCTGTGTAATATTGATGTTTTGGATAAATATCCTATAGGTGTAACACATCTTCCAGCCGTTCAACGCGTTATCTCAACACCTCCGCAGTACAGAATTTTGATACGCCTTCTTGGCACACAACCTCGATCATCATTTTGCTGGGATACTGGTGAATGATCCTCACATATACTGGTCTCTAATCCAACATCTATGTATATTTTTGTGTTTATTGTCATTTTTTCTACTGCAATTTCAGCAAATCCATCATCAACCTGGGTCTTGACAATGGAAACCCAATCAGCATCTGGGGCCGCACCTTCAGCTCAGCGGACGCACTTGCCTGATACGGTCACGGCCGCTCTGAACTATGAAAAAGATAGTTGGTCAAATGGCTCGATCAAGACCGACGCATTCTACAAAGTTCCTGACGGCACAGCAAATCATTCTGCGGGTACACTCATCAAGGTTGAAGAGGATGCCAATTCCTCCTTGTACACTCTGCCTCCTAATACCGCATTATCCCGTTTTATTTACCAGTCCAAGAGCCTCAATGGCAATCTGGTACCTGTCTCGGCATATGTACTGTGGCCCATGTCTCCAAGAAATCAATCGGATGGCTATCAAGTAGTTGCGTGGGCACATGGTACTATTGGGCTGTCTGAAGAATGCGCACCATCTCATTTCCGCAATCTATGGCAGCATTTCCTGGCCCCTTTTCAATTGGCTCTTCAAGGCTATGTTGTTGTAGCCACCGACTACGCAGGTTTGGGCGTGGAAAAAGATGCTACGGGGAATCACATCACCCACGAATATATGGCAAGTCCTGCTGCAGCAAATGACGTTGTTTATTCCGTTCAAGCTGCAAGACAAGCCTTTCCACAGCTCTCTCAAAGCTTTGTGGTGGTCGGTCACTCACAAGGAGGCGGTGCAGCATGGGCCACTGCGGAGAAAAATGCATTATCTCCAATTACTGGTTACCTCGGTGCTGTGGCAGTTTCCCCTGCCACCAATGTTCTTGAAAATCCCGACCCCATAGTAACAATACTGGGTGCAGCTATGGCTCCAGGTACTGCTTCCGCGTTCCCAGATTTTAGACTTGAAGACATCTTCACACCCGAAGGATTACAAACCATGCAAACCCTCCTACGAATTGAAGGATGCAGCGCAGTTGGGAACAATTTGCTCATCAGACCAGCTCTTACGGGAAATCTTCTACAGCCGAACTGGAAAGCTAACCCTTGGGTCAAGAAGTACAACTTGATCACCAAAAATGGAGGACGAAGAATCTTAGGACCCCTTTTGATTGTGCATGGAGAAGACGACCCACTCCTTAAGTTTGAACTCACTGTAAATGCAGTGAATGCTACTGTTTCTCTTTATCCTTCATCCCAGCTTGAGTTTTTGCGCCTCCCAAATACTTCGCATGTTCCGGCTCTTACTGGTTCGCAAAGAGTGTGGATGGACTGGATAGCTGATCGTTTTTCTGGACTAGAAGTGCAGTCATTCAACGAGAACTCGACATCTACTGCAGTTCTTGCTAGGCCCGCATCTGCCTATGCACCAGAACTGAATTGGTTTGTTGGGCTTGCCACTGAGTCTTACCAAACTCCTTAATCTGACACTTCCTAAACTACTCGTCTAGTTTCTGATACGAGGTTCTCATTTCAATATAGTGGAGGTGGAATTTCTTTAACAGTCAGAAGGAAGCGGTGCGGTCAGCAATGTGGTTGCACAGTCAATTTATAGCAGTAATATATGTTTAACGGCTCGTTTAATGCATTCTTATTTTGCTTGATTGATGATTGACATGTTGCTTATTGATAAATTTAGCTACAACTAGAAACAAAAACAAATCTAATGATGAGACTTGTGTTGTATTGGAAAAATATTTGGTGACTCTGCAGGAACGTGCCTCTTGGATGTATACAGACATTTTGGAAACCCCAAATCAATGAAGAAACTCTGCCCAGTTGCGTTATTCTCTGCTGATCTTACTTGTAATGGTGTGGTGTCTTAACATAAAATCGTTCTTACACGCTGCACAACAAGCATCATGCTCCCACCATGCAAACTCGGTGTCAAAGTTCGTGTTCTAGAACTCATAATCAATATATCCTCTTTATACCGAGCCTTTTTCCGCCTCCATTGGTTATCATCAGCTTCCATTTTGTGGTTTTTAATGTGAGGGATTTGCTGACTTACCAAGCTTGCCCATTATTTACAAACCAGGAGTTGATTGAACAGTCTTGCATCTTGCGTTACTTGATATCCCCCCCTTTCTCTTCTTCTGGCAGCCTTTCAATTACAGCCTAAAATCCCATGAAGTGGTGAATGGACTCAGGATACTTATAGCACATCAAGATTGTCAAGACTATCAAACGGTATCGCGGATCTACTACTTTCGTTGCTTCAACTTTCCCATTAACATTGGATTTGTGTGTTTAGGGGAAGCTCTGCTACTGCTCAAATTGACAATTATGTCTTCACAGAATTTGACTATCCTTCTATCTGATCCGGCTTATATTAATGCCAATCACAATGCACCCATACTTAATAACGTGATCATTTGGTCAATATTGTCTACCATTGCGCTTGCCCTTAGATTGACTGCGAAAATAGTTCGACAGTCTGGTCTTGGAATAGATGATGCTTTGCTTGTTATATCTTATGTTAGTATCCTCTGTAATCTCAAGAAAGATTATACTTTACTGACAAGTAGAATTTCCACAGATTTTTTGCATAGGTCAAAGTGCTATGGTGGCAGCAGGTAAGCATCCGACTTTTGCCAGCAAGATAATGATATTCTGACGCTCTACATTCCAACAGCACTAAATTTCGGATTGGGTCGTCATTTTATCACGGTATCTCTTGAAGACAATATCAGCTTTGCAAAGGTAATTTCAAGTTCACTTATTCTATCACTTCCAATAGCTCACTGGATGTCTCAAATTACAGGCATATTTCGCAGGAACACTTCTACAACCTATTACCCTGACCGCAGCCAAGCTATCAGTACTTGTTTTGTTGCATAAGATATTCATCATTAGAGGCTTTCAGATCACCGCGCGCATTCTAGGTCTTATACTGCTTTTATGGTTTGTTGCAAATCAACTATGCGAACTTCTTATTTGCCGCCCAATCTCTTCCCAGTGGAATCCTCAGACCCCCGGACATTGTGGAAACCAGCACATATTGTTGATAGTAGCCCCTATACCATGGGTACTCACAGACTTTGCCATTCTGATCGCTCCAATACCTGTGCTGAAAAGCCTTCGGCTGCCACCCTCTCAAAGATATGGATTAATTTTACTCTTCTTACTCGGTGGAATGTGAGTGAACTTCCCAACCTGCCCGTTAGATCGAAACTCTTAACTGAATCAAAATATAGCACATGCATTATTAGCGTTCTCAGATATGTTCAGTTGTACAAGACTATCAAAGATGTTACTTGTAAGAACAGTTCTTTCAGCAGAGTACAGCCGTACCTAGTGTGCAGTTCGTGCTGACAGTTTCTAGATGATAGTCCAGGTATTGCAATCTGGCAGATTGTAGAGGCTAATGTCACATTGATCTGCGCCTGTATGATTGCTGCTAGGCCAGCAATGTCGTATCTGTATCCTCAAAAGCTCATATCTCGAACCTGGTTAGCTTGGTCTCAATATGGCAGCCTTAAGATAGACACAAAGACAAATTCACGACAGGAGCAAAAGCCTGACTCAAACAATCCATTCGGTAGTGTCACCAACCTTCGGCAACGAGGAGATAGTGCTTCAAATCATGCGGATTCTTCCCGCGAAAATGGCCATTTCGAGCTTCGACCTGTTAAAAACGATTTGGAGGCATCAATCCAGTATGTCAGCAGGAACGAAGTTGCGCCGACTAACAGCGGTTTATTGAAGTAAGGTTGCTCATATCTGGATTGTAACTTTGCGTAATCAACCAGGCAAATTTTTGAGGAGCCAATTGGAATTCAACCAGCAATTTATCAAGTAATCACAGGCCATAATTGCCTATAAATCAGTTACTCGGTGAATGGAGGGAGTGACGTGGAGGCGCAACGGTGCTTATTATAGGGTGCCGGTATTAGATACGATCTTTCATCAATCAAAGCCATGATTTTGTGATACTGCCTCGCCCTGAGATCCTGTAACGCATGTGCATGACACCACTCGGATGCGACGCTACTAGAGTACCTACCGGGTTCGCTTAGATTCACTAATAAAGTACCGTGAACATAATAATATCCGTTATCTCAGGTCACACAATGATGATGACCTACACCCAGCCATCATCCTGTTGTTTTGTTTTTAAAAAAGAACAAATAGTAATTTGAGGCATTTATGTACGTCGGTTGCTACGCCGCAAGCTCATGTTACACCATGTGTTGAAACTTGGCTGGTTGGTAAGGCCAAGCCAGAGTCATATAGCAGCAACAGAAATAAACACGCCACTCCAAGGAAATTTTGTTTGTATCGTGCATGTTCCCAAACTTTTGATCTTTTGAGGCTCCGCGATTTCCCTTTTTTCTAATCAATCTATGCCTATAATTTCTAGCTGTCGCTTAATTTCTGTACAGTAGCTTTTGTCATATTTCTCTTTCAGTTGCTACAGACTCAACAAGATTTATATCAACTATCTTTGTAATGAATTTCAAACAAGATTCAGAGTTGAAAGACGACACTTCTTCGTCTGATAAAAACAATGCAAACGAAAAAGAAGCTTCGGAAAGGTTGTCATCAGATCAACCAACAAGACAGTCTAGGCCAATCCCACCAGACGCTTATGAAGATGAGGCTCAGTATCCCAGCCTACTCGTCCTTGTTCCGTTAACATTTGCACTCATGATTTCCATATTCATGATTGCTTTGGATACTAACATTATAGGTAACTCTATACCTCCAAGTGCTTTGCCATTGCTAATGCTTGTTTTCATCATAACATAGGGACAGCGATTCCTAAGATAGTCACTCAGTTCCATAGCCTCAATGATGTTGGCTGGTATGGATCGGCTTACCTTCTAACTCTGATGTCCTTTCAACCCACGTATGGAAGATTCTATACCATTTTTAATATAAAGTGGTTATTCATTTCAGCTCTTGTGATATTTGAGGTTGGCTCTACAATCTGTGCAACGGCAACCAGCTCCAAACTTCTGATTACAGGACGAGCCATCTCAGGTATGGGTGCTTCTGGCATCTTTTCCGGGGGTTTAACTATCAGTCATGGATTGGTCAGACCTAAGATACGCCCGTTGTACATTTCAATCGTCACAAGTGTTTACGGCATCGCAGCAATTGCGGGACCCCTTCTTGGTGGTGTATTCACAGATTCCGAGCGTCTTACCTGGCGTTTCTGTTTCTTTCTGAATCTGCGTGAGTCTCAAAACCTCCTCTATGATTAGCCTTCAGAGACACTGACACTATATATCATAGCATTCGGTGGTCTAGCAATCCTTATAGTTGCATTACAATACAAAGTACCACCACGCCAACAACCAGAACTATCGATACGACAGAAGCTGAAACACATGGATTTTCTAGGCGCTGTGTTACTTCTCGGTGCAATGACTTGTCTTTTACTGGCATTGAAAGACGGCGGCATAAATTCACCTTGGTCGAACTCAAAGAACTGGGGATGTCTTCTCGGATTCGGAATCCTGATACTCTGTTTCCTTACCGTCGAGTTCAAACTGAAAGATGGGCAAGTCTTAGCTAAATCTTAGGTCTACCCTAGTTATACGATGCTAACACACTGCACTAGAGCTATGATTCCGTTTCGAATCGCATCTCAGCGTACCGTCGCAGCCAGTTGTTTATTTACAGTTTTTGTCAATATGGCTATAGACACACATATCTACTACCTACCTATATATTTCCAAGCGGTACGTGGGACAACCGCAGAGCAATCAGGTATCAGAATGTTACCATATCTAGGTTCCAACATTCTTGCCACTATCGTGAGTGGGGCGAGCGTTTCGCGCTTTGGTTACTACGTGCCGTTTATGTGGATGTGTGGAATCATCTTCACTGCCGGCTGCGGAGTTCTCCATACACTTGGAAGATTCAGCACAACCGCGCAATGGGTTGGGTATGAGGTGCTCACTGGATTCGGATTTGGCATCGGATTTCAGGTTCCATATACTGCCGTTCAAATAGTGCTTCCTACCGAAGACGTGCCTATTGGAAACTCACTGCCAGTCTTTTCCCAAGCTTTGGGTGGTGCGTTAGCAATTAGCATTGCTCAAAATATACTGACTAACACGCTTTCCCAAGAACTGAAAATGATACCTGGCTTGGATAGCTCCGAAATTATAGCGCTAGGCGCTAAGAATTTGGCAAGTACCGTGCCATCAGAGTACCTGGATGGAGTTCTTGATGCATATACTTATGCATTGTCTCGAACTCTTATTCTTCCTATTGCGGCTGCTGGTATGGCTTTTGTATGTAGCCTTGGAATGGAATGGAGAAAAGTGGAGAAAAATAAGGATTACAGATCAACCACGAGTCATCTATGTAGCTTGTAACCGAGCAGGCTTTTCTACTTCTTCTTGTATTTAATTCTAATAACCAAAACAAATTCAAATTTTGAAACATTTCAGAAGCTTTCAAAAACATTGTCAATGATCAACTCAAGTAGGACTCAATTTTCCAGTCTCGAGGTCTATCCAAACAACCATTTAAGTATAAATCGTCGCGGTCAAAGCATTGAAACTCAAACCCTCCTTCGCGAAATCGACTCCGTCCATAAACAATAGCGGCATCTCAACAAGCATGCCCCTAACCCTGCTCAACTCCTCTTTGACCTCCTCCACACCACCTGGAAATTCTTCTTTTACCACATGTCCATAAAGATACTTCGCAGGCTCCTTATCTTCTTCCTTCGTGTCCTTATCACTAGGCGATACAAAATACTGTTCATAAAACTCATGATAATCATCCCAATTCCTCACATTATCTGCCGGAATTGCGTGGAAAACTTTTGAATAGACTTCTGTGTTGGTTCTCGCACGACCGTTCCATAGATCCGTAAATTCGGGGGAAAACACATCTTGGACAGCAATATCATAGTCAGAGCCCCAGTCATAATCATTGGGATCTTTGTTGATGGGCATATAGTTTGCATCTGGTCTGGTCCAATCTTGTGGTGCGACCATACCGAGATGTTTTCGGAAGAGTTGTCTGCGGAGTGAGGTAGCGTATTTGGCGGCTTGGAACTCGCGGCCGTTCATGTATGAATCAACAGTTTCGGTGTCTTCAATTATGATTGCAATTTCGGAATCATGAGTGCCGAGTTGAGAGCGATCATTGAGGTTAGCTGAACCACAAATTACAACGCGATCGTCAGCGATGAGAAGCTTAGTATGGATGTAAAGTTCCTCGCTGACGAAGGCATCGAGCTCGGCTTCGGGAGTACCATTCCAAGGAATGGACGTAATAGATGGGCCATCTTCCATATAGCATGCTGCTACTGTGTCGTATTCCTGAGAACGAGGGGCGGCTCTTTGGTATTGATCATACTCGTAATTCTCTTGGCCCCGACGAGCACCAGTTTCTTCACCGTAGCCGCCATAGCCAGCGCCAACGATATCGTCGTGCTCTTTTCTAGCATTTTCATAACTGACACCACTTTCTTGTTCGGTTTGAGCCATCGTGCCGTTGTCGTTAAGTCTATCGTAGTTTCTTAAATTGTAAAATCGGATGTAATCCTTTGGATCAGGTACTCCGGCTTTAGCAACTGTTTCCATAATTGAGTTACCACCACGACAGATTGAACTATATTGATACTCCATAATTGCACGAGTTCCCAAAGCATCATCTCCATGAAGATCGCCTGCAAAAGCTGGGACTGATGGCATGCAAACAATAACTTTATATTGCTCGCCATTTTGATAAGCGCGAATGATCCTTTCCGCGATCGCTGCTCCGATCTTATTTTCAACAGGATGTTGCTCATCGGAACAGGCGGTGATGAAGAATTGATTTTCGATGTAGACGAAATGTTGACTTCGTCGGATAACCTCAATGTAGGCATTGGCAATCGAGTGCTATCCGGATTAGTAACCTTTGACATGATTTTTGGAATGATAGAATTACCTCAGTGGCTACACCATTGCTCCACTCAGTACAACTTCTTACGAGTTGGATAGAAACGCCATTTTGATCATCCCCATACCCTGAATTTCCTCCTGAGCGTCCAAAGAATGTACCTGCTCTACGGAATGTGTCGGAAATTGTACCCTCGGTAGATGAACCGACATTTGTACCATCTTCGTTATAATACCCGTCAGGAATATCATTGGGAATCAAGGACAATGCTGTGTATCTTGTATCTTGAGTGTCGTATTTCTCTCGGAAAATGAAATTCCACCTTTGGACAAAATGAGCTCGAAGATCCTCGACTACGAAGTGTTAGTCATTGAAACCTGGGAGTGGAATAGTGTTAATATCTCTGATTAACTTACCAACTGGTCCTGTTAACGACATTGATAGATCCTACAACAGCAGTTAGAGTTCGTCGTCCGACTATTAGTTGGATATCCACAAAAAACATACCGACCATCCCATTCTAGAGTACTTCGTCCGATCAAGCTTATTCTCTTGCCAATCTGTAACATTCTCAAAATCATACACTCTTGCATTATTGAAATCTTGACCTGGAAAAACAATATTGTCTAGGTTACTTGGGTGTGCATCAGCAATTGGATGCTGATTCACATCCCATCTACCAAAGCACAGGTCCAGACCACCCATGAAAGCTACTTTGCTATCAACAAGACAGAGCTTTTCGTGATGTGCCCAGTAAAGAATAACATCATTGCGGGCTCCATATAAAGCTTCAATGCCCTCTTTAGGAAGTTGTGCAAGATCAAAATCTTTCAAGCTGAAGTTCTTCAAGTCGGTAATAAGTTCCGATTCGACGTGAATACCACTTGGAACGTGATCCGGATGTCGAAATACAGAAATATTAGGATGAACCTCAAGAGCCTTCTTGGTGTGCTCAGAGCATACTGGGCGTTGGGGTTAGTCCACGTGATATGTGGCCAGAAATTAGGATAAAACATACATGTCAAGACTTTAGTAACCTCTTTGTAAATGATGATGTTGACTTTTACACCTCTCTCGGCAGCAGCCAAAAGCATGCGGTCGATTCTATATTCCTCGTTTGCTGATGGCGGTCTTCTCAGATAGAGCTCAGGGGTAAGCCACCAATCCAGAATCCAGATGCTTTCCTGTGCCTCTTCCAAGGCAACAGATACAGCCCACATATATGCACATCCGTCGATATGCCATTTGATATCGTGGCCAGTTCTTTGAGGAGCGAAACTGCCAAACCTGTTCTCATTTCCATTGATGTGAAGTGTATGGCATGCCTCTCCAAGATGAGTGTGGCTGTGTTTCTCGCCGTCTGAGATTCCTGCAACCTTCGAAACCTCTGCCTCGACTTCATGTACAAAGTCGCCAATGGCAGCTTTGGCATCATGGAAAAAATGAGACATATTGAGAGATATTTTGGAATAAATTTTGATTTGAAAAGATCTTTGAGGGAGAGCTTTGTTTATGTATCTAGATACGAGTGTATTCGTAGCTATAGTGGGGGGCTGGTGGAGTGGTTTTGGTGGGGTAAATCAGAGGCTGTAACTCATGGGATTGGTGAATGTTCACCGTTAATATCGCCGACAATGCTGCGAGTGAATTGGATCGCAGTAAATCTGTATTAATGCTCATCAAATTATTGAGTGGTGTTATCTAATTGTTAAGAAAGCCTGGAGACAGTGGAGAGAATCTGTGTTTTGACCGGTACTCTTCATGTTTCATGTGTAACTTTCGGCTGATGTGAGACGTTACGGTGTAGACCCTGCAGCTGGGATATGTCCATAACTATGCATTCATTGGCATGGTATGATATAAGGCTCAAGAAGCTTTCTGACTTGTCCGTATGGTTGGTCTGGGTGGAACGTTATCCGAGAAAATTATATTCGTGGCTGCTGCATGACAGCTCAGCTGAGGAATCGTTGGATGGATTTTCTCAAACTCCCCTTACATGTCAATCGAATCGATCTGTCATTGATCAAACGACTTTCATCTGGTAGAGATGACAGACAAGTCTAGCAAGGTCCGGATGGGTCCAGCCCCACAGGCTTGCATACGAGCAACGGCAATACAGCGTTTATACGAAGAATCAACCCACGCCGCGATATTCCAGTTCTGTACCAGTACACCTAGGTTTGTGTATGAAGAGTTCTCGTCTGTAGAATCGACGGTTAGTAGAACCCCGGACATAGATCTATCGTTAACAGGGTTTGCGTTCTCTGAATACCATATTTTCAATCTCGGAAGTTTATTGGCCTTCGATGAAGGCAAAGTAATCTGACCTTCATAACTAAGTAAACCCGAGCAAACAACTCGTGCTCAAACGGGCTCTGGACGCAGATCGAGAAGTTTGAGCCCAACGGAGAAATTCAGAATGCCGAAATCGATGTGGAATGCAATTGGATGGAGTGTTGAATGGAAGAAAAGGAAAGCCCAGCTTTGGGTCGCTTATAGGCACGCACCTGTATGTCGGAGAACATGCTAGCGTGTTTTTTTGCAACCACACCTCAGAAGTAACAATTGCCAAACCCATAATAGCGAATTGTTTGTTCAATAAAGTCTTATCAATACAATTGGATGAGACTATCGAATCTTTGCCGAGACTGGAGACAACGATACATATCCTTAAGTTGTGGACATGTAGTGGTAATGACAGTGATGGTGATTACGATGATGAATGTGAAAACAAGATAGCATTATATTTGTAAAAATCTATAATTAAATAACAACAACGCTAACCACAAAGAAAAAATGGCAAATGCCCAAATACACATCGTCTCATTTCCCTCTCAGATCTGGTGTTGATATTCTTAGTTTCTTTGCCTAGCCATGAGACTAAAATTTGAAGAACGTTTTTGAAAGAATCTTAACGAATGATTCCTTAGAAGTTACCGTACTTTTTCCCTGCCACTATTGCTTAATCGACTGGATCTCGGCGGAAAGTTGTTTAATGTATCTTAGGAAAAGCCTGGAATACTCAGATCAAAGGAACTGATCCCTACCGGATCAAAGTTGTATCCAGAAATAAGCATGATCTGCATCTCAAAAAGACTGGGGCATCGAAGTAGAAGTGAGTATTTGGAAGTGATAGCAAAAAGTTTCGATGATAGAGAGCAAGCTCTTGCCGAGATGATAGGGATTAAGAAGTGAAAACAATTATTATTTTGTAAAATTAAACGGCATTAATCAGATGCTGACCGTTGATACTCAAAGTTCATCTACCACCTTGTACACTTCCCTGTGCGTTTTCTGTTAGATGTCGCTCTGTGCTCTTCCTCATGTTCATTTCACACTAATCCTGATTCGTTGCATGTTTGGATGCTCTCAAGTCCATAGGGATGAAGGGAACGTGTAATTACATGTATCTCCTATATTTCCCCTCTGGCGAAGGAATGAAGAGATGAGCTTGCGGTGCTTCAATAACTGGGAAGATGCGATGCTTGTAGGCGAATTTAGAATTTAGCGAATATAAAAGCCCGAATTGACGAGAGCTAGAATCTGTATCGCAGCAAGATGTCCACCGAGCAGTGGATGAAGTAAGACTGGGTGAGAGAAAAGGAAGAAGTGGCATCTCTGAGTCGATGGAAGTTTAATAGTTGTCTATACGGTAAATATTGAAGGCAAATTCTATTTTTGTTGTTGGGCCTTTCCGCCAATGATAAAAAAAAATGAAATAGACAGCGAAATATACAGATTTTCGTCGCAAAATCCAACGACAATGGAGCCCAAATTTCGATAGTGAAATCATTCAGCCACCGTAATGACAAATACAAATAAAAGATCTTCAACTGATCTGACAGATCCAGTGGGGAATTTCGCACCTCCTAGAGAATATTAGTGTTGATCTAGGGGGGAAGCTAAAATCATGAGAACACCAGCACAAGCTAAGCGAGTAAAGTTATGTACTCTTGGCTGGATTGACTTTGAGTTAGGGGAGACAGGTTACAGTAGTGAGTATGGGGCGTCATTGATGAGCTTAATCCATGAATGATTCACACACTATGGATGATAGTGCGAATTATTCACCAATGATTTTGGACAATACACTTGTGTCATTTGCTTGTTTCTAGAGAGGTCGCACTTGCACTAACTCTGTGAATCATTCACCATGTCCATGATTAGTGGCAGATGCGATTTAGCTTTATTGGATACAAAAATATTCTTTCAGAGGGTATAAAGTCTTGACTTTTTTCCTCCCATTACCTTCAAACAATTGTTCCATACACTCAAAGAACAAACAAAAACTTCATCACAACTCTTCTCATTCAGTATTATATAGTAGATCTTCCCAACATGTCTTTGTCTCTTATAGGACTCAAGCCTGAGGAGTTCCAGATTCTGGAGCAAGAAAAAATCATCGGCGCTCCCATTAACGGGAAGAGAAAGGTTTCCACGGGACTGTTGAGTAAGTTTTCTTCGCAGTATCTTTCATATTGATATCATCCAGCTCGAATATACATATACCAGCTACTGACACCAAGCTTTTAGGTCCAGATAATAGCGATGGAAGTGCCACATCTTCTTTGAGTTCTGGATCCACAGCTTCAATCCGAGTCCTTCACAAAAATGTAGCATGTATTGAGACTTTCGAACTTCCGGAAAGCCTCGAGTGTGTGGCACTTGTCGAGTATCTTGGATACACAAGAACCAAGGCGGCAGAGATCTTTACAAGATGGAGTTCTCGATCAGACCCAGACTCTAACCCGTATTCCCTCATGGAGTAAGTAGTAATACTGCTTTTCACTTGCGCTACTAATAGCCATATATTCTTTTTATTCGATAGTGTAGAACATTACTGACTTTAATCCTTTCCAGTTACGCACTTGTCGAGCTTAACAACATTGAGAGAGCACCTCTCCGAGACTTTCTTGATCGACCAGCCGAAGCAATGAGACGTCTTGGTATTTCAGAAGAAATGATGAACTGCATGATGACTCCAGAGCATAAAGATGTGTTCGAGACCGAAACACTTGCGGTTTGGTTGGACATTGCCATGCGCTCCAGATATGGAACTGCGATGCGGTATCTCGACATTCTGAAGGCTCAAGCCATCCGAACTATACGCACGAAGAAGGGCAAGAAGAGGGGAAAGACTGACGGTGTTTTCCAGGCTGCTGCTTCCACGTCCAACATAGATATCAATTCATCCACGAGCTCTGTAACCATGAGCTTGGAGTCCGAGTTCGCTGGTGAGATGTTCCCGCTCGAGTGTGTAACAATTGTTCAAACTCCCCCACAGGATCGCCCGGGATTTGTCAACTTGTACAAGGGAAAGAGCACGGGATACGTCTATCAGACGCCAACGAGACTCATCAAGGAAAATGGCAATCTCGACATGGAATTCCTAACGTCATACAAGGGTGGGGACTTCAGCGGGCAAGATGTAGCATGGTATTGGACCCAGGAAAAGGAGACTGCGGAGAAGTACCGCAAATGGGCAGCAAGATATGACATCCACGGCGAAACATGGATCATTCAGATACAAGTTCCGGAAAAATTCTTGCAGAGTGTCAAGATCGAGAGATTATGGTATGGGTATGATTGGAAGCAGTATCTTTGGTACTGCAAGAAGATGACTCGCAATTCCGACTTGCCTGAGAACTTGCGCAAGTACGCCACTGCCGATGTCATGGAGGGACACATCTGCAAACGCCATACCTCAATTGTGCCAAAGATCTTGAAACAAGATGTCCAACAAAAACTTACAGAAAATGATTGCTTGCTTCTTGATAATGGAGAAAAATCAGTACAAATGGTTTTCATGAACTGGGAGGTAGCCGATAAACTTGAGCCTTTGATTAGAGGAAATGTGTATATAGAAGTTCATCTCGATTCGGTCAAACAAGTATAGATAGTGGGCACAGTGTAAGATAGCAGGTTTTAGCATGGGGGTTTTTACATCGTAGAATATGGAAAAAGTTCATTCCAAACAATTGCTCCTACTTCTATCCAACGATCATAGTCTTCTTTCGTAGCAAGATCAAAAGTCATCTTGTTCAAACAAGAACCACCGCCTACAACTTTACCGAATGGTATGGCAATTGATCTATTGTTTGTAGCTGGCTGGGCAGGATAAGCCAGATTCCAATCATACTGCGTACCTACCACACCATTCCCAATTCATGCGAAAAGTGAAATGTATATGAAGTCTTCTCCCTGATCACTATATACCATTAGATGGTTACGTCAACATGTACTCATACACTCACAGTTCACCGGCCTCAATAATAAGAACAGTTCTCGCTAATGATGGTAAGCTTCTAATAAAAGCATCAAAATGAGTGTATCTCGCCCTGGATTTTCTGATAGTCTGTTTCCTACGACAAGTCCACTCGTTCCACCACCCATAACAATGAAATGATATACAGTATTATGCATTAAGTTTACGCGAATCGCCTTTTTACACCAAAACTCATCTTATTTAAAATATAACTAAAAACAAACCTAATGTTTTAATAATAAGAATACTTCAAAATTAAGAAATTTCATTAAAATATAAATAAAAAACAATTAATTTTAATTAATTTCAATTTTACAAATATAAAATTTATTAGAAAATATTTAATATATAAAGATTAATATTATACAACCACTGTCCTACCAGGCTACTACTCTCTTTTTAATATATACTTTATTTAATCAATCTACAAAAATGAAGTATTAATACCTATAGCCATTCATTAATTAATAAATACAACTTTTTTTATTCTTTCAGCTATCCATAGCTGCGGGTACCTATAGCTAGTCATACTACCCAAGCCACCCATTGCAACCACTGGTTACACTGCCAAGTCAAACCCATATGCATGCCGTCCCTTGCTGCGACTTGATCCGGACGGCAGTAAGCTCAACATCTAATTCTGACTGGAAGAACAGACTTCTCAAAGGGTTTTCAAAGTTGCACAAGAGTTATTCGGCGAGTAGCTGAACCAAAATTCCCAGAATGGGTTGTGAAATATATCCCGTTACATCCACACTTACTTTTTTCACCACGTGACTGTACTTCGATCTGTTCAATGCTTCATATCAGATAAACTAAAGTCATCACTACCGAAAAGAATCTACCTAAAGACCAATAAGTGGTATCATAAGATTACCATATTGATGAATACACCTCCAAATTACAGATCTTGCAGCTTAACCAATATTTTCTTTCCCGCAATCTCATTCTTCGTCGAGAGATCAACGCCAAAACTTACCCCTCCAAACCCAGTCGCGACTACTTCTCCTTCATTTGGCTCCAATAATCCTTTCCAGAGCAAGCTTTCAAGTCTTGGAATTAGTTTTTCTACACTGCTGTTTGTTGCATCGCCTAGTGGCTCTCCGAAATTGC
This sequence comes from Botrytis pseudocinerea, assembly GCA_019395245.1. Classification (NCBI taxonomy): domain Eukaryota; kingdom Fungi; phylum Ascomycota; class Leotiomycetes; order Helotiales; family Sclerotiniaceae; genus Botrytis; species Botrytis pseudocinerea. The sequence goes on along the minus strand of JAHXJK010000133.1, from coordinate 21,787 downwards.
CCATTTGTCCAAGGTGGACATGATAAATTTTGATGTCTTTTTGTTCGTCGATTTCGTCCCTATTTATCCAGTTGTAGTTCTTTCTCAAGGTGCGGAGAGATTCGAAGATTTTACATACCAGTCATTTGTTGTGGAGAATGTTTTTTGTGTTTTGGCTGTTGATTTAGTGTTCAGAGCAGCTAGGCCTACTGCGGAACTGGCAGCCGATGCATCGAATATACCGGCGAACTCTCCCGATGTAATTTTCTCAATCTCAGACAATTGGGTTTCAATAGGTTGTTTGTAATCAAATGTTGCATCTGCACCAATAGATGTGACAAGCTATAGTGGAAGATAGGTTAGCTACTTTACGAATATCATTTTGACTTCATTCCGTATCTGCCAAACTCACCTCAGCATTAGCTTGCGAGCATGAAGCAAGGACCTGGTATCCGCATAATTTTGCAAGCTGGATGCTTGTCAATGCCAATATGTTCAGATTGCAGTATGGATACACCGACCTTGATCCCATATTGTCCAACGTTCGACGTACCTCCCAAAACAATAAACCATTCTGGTTGATTTTCGCGAGTGGCAGGATACATGATATCGTTTCCCTCATCTAGACATATTGCTGCCGTCTATGGTTATTGCAGTCAGTATTGCTTATCCACGAACTCCATAGCATGATAACTGAGAAGGAAGATCTGCTCACCAAGAGTCCCACTCCAATCGTCGCAGCTTCTTCAACTGAAACTCTTTCTGGTCTCTTAAACGCCAGTTTCTCGTCCATTAAATGCTATTGTAAAAAGATAATAGTTAGCCTCTCTCGTTTCAAGTCACCATTCTCCATTCCTCATTTCAACTCAACTTCATTTCTCGGACTAACCGTCTCACCCACCATTCAGATCATCCTGTTCGAAAGTAAAAGAAACCTCAAACATACAAACTCCTGAAAAGTGCCATAGCCCTCCTCCCCAACTCTCGTCGCACAGCCAAAAATGCCATCTCCAACTCTGAATTTCTCTACGCCAGGACCCAATTCAACAACCACTCCTGAGGCATCACAACCGAGTACTATTGGGTAGGAAGGGATAAGGGAACCGGTCTGTCGCATTATGTTGTCCCTTTATTTTTGGGTTAGTGGTATGCTCGTGAGGAGAATTGGTAAGATGGGAGATTTGCGAAGAAGAGAAAAGGGTATGAGAAATAGAAGACTTACAAAGGATTGATACCCGCAATGAGCGATTTCACCAAAACCTGATGTTTTCCCGGAACAGGTCTCTCTAGATCATTGGAGATTTCCCAGGAGGAATTACGGTCCTTGATTACTACGCCTCTCATTTTCTGGCAATGGTTTAATTGAATTTTTCACAATCGAGATTTATTAAGGCTTTGGAGTTGTGATGAATAGAAGTGAGAGCTATTTCGATTGTGTAGAGAGCTTCAGCAACATTTATTGAATTTTATGGTCTGATGTTGCTTACCCCTCCTTTGTTACATTCCCGCTAAATTTACCCCTCATTTGAGCTCGCACAGACGAGGCTTGGGGGTTTATTGGCGGGAATCTTTGTGGCCAATGGAATGTGAGAGTTTCAGCCTTTAAAGAATTGAATGTGTTACATTGAGAGAATATCAATGTTGTTAGATTGGTTAAGTTTTGAGGGGCATGAACATGCTTTTATACTTTTGGTAGTTGAGACCGCCAATTGGATGATTGCGTTTTGTTTAACCTTGTGTATATCCAGAGGGGTTCGTGCATTGGCTTGTTGTAAATCATTTGAAGATTCGATATTCACAATGTGACTTGTAGCTCCTGAAGCTTCTTGCTCTTGTCTCTCTCTATCTTGGGCCTTTTCTTGCCCAGATAATTCCTACGCGACATCAATTGGGGAGACCAGCATCTCAGCGCTGGAAAGGAAAAAAGAGATAAATATACTTTCAGTAACATTTTCAACGGGAAGTGGCGTACTGTCTTGTACATCGCTTAGCTACAGACTAATAATAAGTCTTCTTGCTATTCATATCACGATTAAGGATATTCGTGAATGCTAGCGAGTAGAAGGTGAATTTGACGTACATCAAATGAATAGTTCACAAACTACTTCGAATTTGATATAGGACTAAGAACAGAGAAAGTAGCAAATGGCACGAATGCTTAGAAAATATGAGTGCAAGACAATATGAATACTTGAGCTATATGAGTGGGCTTAAGAAGCGCTGACAATTGTTCTGTGGGTGCAATATAAATGTGTGACTGAACCCGCGAAACGAAAATGAGGATAGAAGTGAAGATGATATTGATAGCAAATGGATGTTTTACAGGTAATAAATGAACAAGTAGCTGAGAGCATAGAGAAAGCAAGATTCAGTGGCCATGTAGTTTTGCGAGAAGTTGAACAAGACGATTCAGTTCCAAACGTTTTCAGGTATCCAGTTCCTCGCTTCAAGTCATCAATATAGCAATACACTGATTATTATCTGTCAATAAACGAGTCGAAGTGAAGAAGATCGTACTTTTGGGAATAGATCTCTTAATTCTCATTTATAGATTATGCAAAAATCGGTTGTGAATATAAACAACTGAAGACTGTTTGAAAGAGTTAGTGGCGGAGTCATATTTTCAAAACCACAATCGACGAGTACTCGAATTTTCGAAGGCCGTTGCATGAATATATAACACAGTGGCCCAGCAAAAATACAAATTGCAGGAAATTCGACTGGACAGAGACCAGCTTCGTCCAAGTTTTTTTTCTGGAACTGTTAAGAGAGATCCCATCTTGTAATGAAGAAGATTAACTAGCGTAGAGTGTTTATTGCTTGGCTTTATTATGGGCCTTTCGAAGCATCTGTCTGAGATACGAAAGTAATTACTAAACTACATCGATAAAGAAACGTTCGATAAATTTATATGGTAGAACTCTCATTTGTTCTTTTGATATCAGAAAAATCAGCATCCTAGTGGACATAGCTTCGAACATGAAGTTGACGATTGAAACTTTTTCCTCTATTTTTATCTACTTTAAAGTAAAAAGCTCCAGTAAGTGAAATGGAACTAGAATGTGTATTAAACGAAAATATTCGAGCACCCCCGTGGACTAGCTAAATACGTGGCTAGCTTCCAAGAAGTGAACCGAAGCATTTGTGCCAAGCAGAATAGTGTTCTCCAGGGTGAAAATGTACCTAGGGTCTCGAAGACCTCTCTCACTTGGCACGGTTCTTTCGATACACGCTGGCGGGCTCTCGAAAGTCAATCATGTCACCAACATGGAAACTACTCCTCATGACAAGCTCCGAATGAAGCTCTTGTGATTTCAAGAGAATTAGGGGCCCGAATTAACCTCAGAAAGTACCCATAAACAAAGGGATTTGATTAAATTTCTATGTACCATTAACATTTCTCTAATGTGTTTGGAAATCCTACAACTTCATTATGTATTTTAACTCATATTTCCCATCATTTTCATCTCTAATTGCATTCGTGCGTCTCGCTTGTCCATCAACACATAACTATAAATTTGGTTCGACTTCCCTCCTATTTTTAATCCGCGGCTCTTTCATCTCATGAGAATCGCGCGTCTTTCTCCCCAATTGGAGCTCTGAAGTCGTCATTCTTCTTCTTTCCATCACCGTCTCCATACATCCAGAATTGCAAACCCAAGAACAAATCGCAGCACATCTGGAACATTCCGCAGAGTTTGAAAGCCCACGGTATAGCACTTGTGGCAGTAAAAAACCAAAACATCTTCATTACATCACCGGCAATCCAGCTGGCCATGACTGAAAAACGGAAACCTTTGCAGGATCGAGATTTGTAGTTTGCAATGATTTGAGGAATTGGGAGGGTTGCCTCTACGCCAAGTCCAATGTAGCCGATTGCGTCAGAGTAGACGGAATAGAACCATGGAGCTGGAGAGAGAATGAGCTCGCAAGCGATAAGAGTTATGAATAGGTAAAGGAGGAATTGCCAGTAACTGCGGGTTTTTCATTAGCATCATGTAACCATCTGGCAAGCAACACAGTGGGTCATGGCGTACGGTTTTGGGGAACGCCATTGCCAGAAGTTATATGGTCTTGACGCTCCATCCCCTTCTCTGTGCCCGGCAAATGGTATAGCCGCATCTCCCCCTTTCGACGATGGTGATGGCCGATGATCGAGCGCAACCTTCAATAACATGGTTTGCATCGCAATCATAATGAACGACTGTATCAATAAGGAGGTATCGAAATGTGCTCCAGGGTAATAGAAAACTCTACAGTGAGGATTAGCATCAGTCTTCCAACGCTCATTATAGGACAGCGTACCTCAAAAACGATGCTACGAGCATGATCAAAGGAATATCCAAAGAAAATCCTGCACTAGATTTATTCCTATGTATCGAGTATGTCTGATCCGCATACGACGTTATGGGAGATATTATGATAAACATAGGGGCTACATAGCCAGTGATGAATGAAACGAGGCCCATTTTGGCAGTGGTAGTTATGGCAATTCGAAGCCAGCAATGGCAGATGTGAAAATATTTTATAATACAAAGTCCATAGAAACAGAAAAGAAGTTTCACAATGACAGTTGGAAAGAATTGAATTAGACGCGCAAAGTTCAAATAAACAGATTCAACAATAATTAATTTGGAGATAACTAACGAAGCCCATAATTGATGACATAATAGCCTTATTTCAGACGTCGGCACTTGACTTTATCCGGAATCCGATATTCATCAATGCAGTTTCTAGATCGAGTTCTCCGATAAGATAACGGATAAAGTTATTCGTCCCTCCAATGGTTGCGATGGTGACCATGTCAACAAGAGGGGGAGTGTTTCACCACTACCACTTCTTGAAATGAAGATGATACTTTGAACGCCTTGCTACATCTGATTCCATACCACACTAATAAACAATGTACAGTGTATTCAACACACCTCAAAAGCGCAATGGCGCGGGATCATCCAAAGCATCACCATCCAAAGCGACACCATCTAACGCACCACGATTTAAAACAACACCGTCAAGAGCACCATCCAGACCATCACCATCCAAAGCAACACCAACAAAGGTTGCTCTGAATGGACTCTTTTCCGATGGCAACTGGCAGTGCAAGTTACCTCGAAGTGACATGGCCATTTATCATCAAGCTAATATAGCGACAGGTAATTGCAACCCCAGACTACCGGCCGTAAGATTCCAAGTCAAGAAAGACGGAGCAAATAAAGGTCGATGGTTCTACACATGTCAAGAACCGAAAGAGTCTAGCTGCGGATTCTTTCTATGGGACGATAAAGCTAAAGTAAGAGAGATGGGTGCAGTCCTGGACAATACAAGAACGGAGCCTCATACGCCTGAATCGCGCTCACCAGTGACTCCATCGAAGGATAAAAGGACGTTAGAAGGGCATGCGATCGCTAGTAATAAATGGCTTGAAGATATTGCGAAGAAGGAAGATGATGAGTTTGGGGCATGGCCTTTAACTCGAGAGGATGAGGAGAAAGTGGTTAAGACTGTTGAGAGAACGGATCCTGGAAGCTTTCCAGAGACTCCAAGAAAGGGGGCGATGGATGCTAAGACAGTGACACCCGGAAGCAAAAGAAAGCGGGGAGAAGGAGAAATTAATGGTGCCAATATGTATCCTACGCCTACGACAAAAGATACACGGGATGAAGACATTTTTGGCACTCCTTCTACAAGCCGCAAGAGAATAAATGGTGCGATGTGGGATGGGAATGAACGATCCGTTTTATTTAGTCCCGCGGAAACGCCTTCTCCCATGAGATTCAAGGATGCTTCGACGGGTCCACCTCCCAAATTCATGGCTTCACCATCAAAAAGTGGCACAGGGGATTCGCCGCAAAATCACGACATGACGGAGGACATTATGAATCTCCTCAAGAATCAAAATATCGACGATGATGTCTCCGCTCAACTACGTCAAGTGTTAGCCAGGCATGCACTTAAAATATCGGGTATTGTGAAAGGTCGGGACATCACACGCGTAGCTCTTAAAACCAAAGATACAAAGATAGCAGAGCTTCAACAAAAGATTGCTCACCTCGAACATCAACATAATATGGATGAGTCAATTATCAAGCGTCTTAGAGCTCAAAATGCTGGCTAGGATTCTTTTGACTTTCGCACGAGGGGGAATTTGTACTCCAGGGATTATCGAGCGAATCAACCCTCCAAATCCCCGATACGACTATCATTTGCATCGAGAGTCAGCATTTAGGTCTCCACAACAGCCTCCTTAACACGTCTAATATCTCACACAGCACCATTATATACGACTCTAGATCTCAAGATCTTAGCGGCTGAGCCTCCCCAATTACCGCCAAAGACAAAACCCACGAAGGGAAATTTCAGACCCCTCACTCACAGAACCCTCTCACGAATCTAATGCTCTAATAAACAAATCACACCATCTTCTTTTTATGTATATCCCTCGTAGCTCTCAGCTCTATAATCAGCAAATAGCCCGCCCTTTAAGGTTGTCAACATGGCTGGAAAATAATACAATTCACAATAAGCCTTAGCAAAGCGAGCATAGCAATTACTAGAACGCCAGATAATTGTTGGCAAGAAGGCGCAGTGCCGTGGCCATTCTCGCCCCTAAATCACGCCACAGTATGTACTCACGTATGATTCGAATACCAGGCATAGGAATTGTATTCTCACTCCAATCTAGGGTATTAAAAGAGAAGATATGGCAATGTGATGCATTCGAATAAAGGCAAAGGGCGTCGGATTATGGTTCCCTCGTCCAGAAAGTCCTGGAATAGGCTGTTCTCGGCAAATAATTGCAATTATCTTAGACATACTTCAGATCTCACGTCTAATTTCGATACATCAAAAATGTGCAAAAAGAGAACCCAATTTTTTCAATATTCGCGTGATAGCCATCTATTTATTTCAAGATCCACCCCTAAACTCCATCGACACTAATAATGCACGCATGCATGCAATGATATCTTAACCCAATTCTAGCCATTTTTTCTCCATATATCCCATTCATATCATCTCATATCGCAACAATCCAATCAGCCCACCCATCTTCTAGCACTCTTGAACATTCTAACCCAAGGACCGAATTCTCCCCACTCCTCTGCACTCTCCTTTGGCACGTAACTACCGACATCTGCCATGATAGTTCTCTCTGGATGAGGCATCATAGCCAAAACTCTTCCATCCAAACTTCTCACGGCTGCAATACCCTCAGGACTTCCGTTTGGATTGTATGGGTATCTCATTGTTGGCTTGCCAAAGTTATCTGTGTATCTGATTGGGATGAGATTATCAGAGTTCAAGGCTCCCAAGTCTGTATCATTCTTAAACGAAGCCCGACCTTCACCGTGTGAAACGACGATAGGTAAGGAACTACCATTCATACCGTGGAGGAATACGGATGGTTTCTTGGCATTGTCTTGGATCTTTACCATGCTGACTCTGCCTTCGAATTGTTGAGATTGGTTATCGGTGAAGACAGGCCAATGAGAAGTACCAGGAATAAGTTCAGATATACGACTAAGCATTTGGCATCCATTGCAGACACCCAATGCAAAGGTATCAGGGCGCTTGAAGAAATTCTCAAACTCTGGTCGAGCTTTTTGTTCATGCATAAGGATGGAATTTGCCCATCCACGACCAGCACCCATGACGTCACCATAAGAGAAACCACCACATGCAGCAATACCAACAAAGTTGGTGAGAGAATAGTGTCCAGAAATGATGTCAGTCATGTGTACATCAATAGCATCAAATCCTGCAGCTTTGAAAGCAAATGCCATTTCGGCATGACCGTTAACTCCTTGTTCACGGAGAATAGCTACGCGAGGTGCCTTAGCGAAGGTGGATGTGATTGATGCTGTCAATGGGAGAATGTTCTCCTTAGGTTCATAGGTAAGAGTGTAGTGGAGACCAGGATCGCGATCATCCTTAATGTTTTCAAACTCAACGTCAGCACAATCAACATTATCTCTGATACGTTGCATCTGGTAGGATGTCTTGGCCCATTGTTGTTGAAGCTCAGATCTTGCCATATGCAAGATTGGCTTCTGTCCGTAGCGAATGGCGAGTTGCTGTTTCGATGCAGCTGGTACTCGTCCGATCTTTCTGATGAGTCCTGGGGGAGGACCACAGGTAGCAAAACATCTCATAAAGTTGACCTCATCCGATTTTCGAACTTGGAAAACGGCACCAAGTTCTTCATTAAACAAAGCTTCGATGACGTGTGATGGGGATGCACTCTTAGAAACTCCATCAAGCATGATTTCAGCGCCACATCGTCCAGCAAACATCATCTCGGCGATGGTAGTCAATAAACCACCATCTGAGATGTCATGATAGGCCAACACAACTCCTGACTCGTGTAATTGTTGCAAAGCATCAAAGTAGTCAATAATGAGATCTGCATCTCTGACATCTGGTGCTTCATTTCCAACTTGACCAAAAGATTGCGCAAGAGCTGATCCACCCATAGCCTTGTGACCTTGAGCAAGATCAACATACATCAATGTAGTCTCTCCAACATCTTCAAGTCTTCGGAGTGCAGGTGTCCAGGTGCTACGGACGTTTGCGACCGGTGCAAAGGCTGAGATAACCACAGTCATAGGAGCTGTGACTGTTTTAGAATCTCCACTCTTCTGATCCTTCCATGAGGCTTTCATCGATGTTGAGTCTTTGCCGACAGGGATACTGACTCCCAACTTAGGGCAGAGATCCATTCCGATTGCTTGAACTGCCTCATACAAAGCTGCACCTTCACCAGGTTGGTTTACTGCAGCCATCCAGTTTGCGGACAAACGAATGCGAGGTAAGTTGCCGAGAAGATGTGCTGCACCAATGTTCATTAAACTCTCGGCAACAGCCATTCTAGCCGAAGCTGCAGCCGAGATCAAAGCCAATGTAGGCTTTTCACCCATAGCCATAGCCTCACCAGTCTTCAATTTGCCGCCAATGTTAAGAGCACTAGCTGTAACAGCTACATCTGCGACAGGGGTTTGCCATGGTCCGACCATTTGATCACGAACGGTCAAACCTCCAACGGAACGATCACCGATAGTAATGAGGAAAGATTTGGAGCCAACAGATGGAAGAGAAAGGACACGCTCGATAGCCATTCTTAAGAGATCGTGGTCGGGAATTTGGGGGTATGCTTCTTTGAGAGATTTCTCTGCATTGAATGGGAGAAGCTGTGGCTTCCTGGACTGCACGATTCTTTCCAATTTTCTGTCCTTGGGGAACAAGGTAGACATAGGGAGATCGATGGGTGTAGGGTGCTCTGTAGAGTCCCGATCAGTTACCACAAGTTTGACAACTCCGTCTTTGTCCTTGGGAACAACGGTTCCGACATTGGAGAAGCCACATCGTTCACGTTCTGTAAATGATTAGTATAAATTTTACCACCGATTGAGACGAAACTTACTGGCAATGCTGGTGAATCTACCAAGGTCTTCCTTGTTGACAATCAAGACGTAACGCTCTTGAGCTTCGCAACACCAGATTTGTAAAGGACTCATACTTCCATCCGCACTCTCGACATTTCTAAGTTCGAATTTACCACCATATCCGGCATCGTTGACAAGCTCCGGTAAAGCATTGGATAATCCACCGGCTCCAACATCGTGGATAAACGCGATAGGATTCTCATCCTTCAAGGCTCTGCAGTGATCAATAACCATCTGAGCTCTTCTTTCCATTTCGGGATTTCCTCGTTGAACACTGTCAAAGTCAAGCTCAACTGAGCTTTCTCCAGCAGATGTGTTACTTGAGGCTGCACCTCCACCAAGGCCAATCAGCATTGCTGGGCCACCAAGAACAATTACATGAGCTTCTGGTTTGACATCATTGCCATTCTTGATGGCGTGTCCTGGTCTGACAGTACCGAGTCCACCAGCGATCATGATAGGCTTATGGTATCCACGGACCTCGTCTGTTGAGGCATCTGCATCTGTAAGGAGAGTACGGAAGGTTCCGGCAAGACATGGTCTACCAAACTCGTTGTTGAATCTGGCACTACCAATTGGTGCCTCTAACATAATGTCCAAACTACTAGCATAATGTGCTGGCTTGCCAACATCCATTTCCCATGGTTGCTTGTGTCCTGGAATCAAAAGGTCTGAAACCCAGAATCCACAAAGACCAGCTTTGGGGCTGGATCCTCTACCCACGGCACCTTCATCTCTGATTTCTCCACCCGAACCAGTCGCTGCTCCTGGGAAAGGTGAGATTGCTGGTGGGTGGTTATGAGTCTCCACCTTCGCTAGGATATGCACAACCTCAGGGGTCTGTTTCCAACTACCAGTAGAGTATTCGGGGGCCCAGTGACTGGCCATCTCTCCTTGTAAAACGGCAGCATTGTCACTATAAGCTGACACGGTGAACTTTGGATTTTTCTTGTGGGTGTTTCGAATCATTCCAAACAGACTCATATCCATACCCATGCCATCGATTGTCCAGTTCGCATTGAATTGCTTATGTCTACAATGCTCAGAGTTGACCTGCGCAAACATGAACAGTTCGACATCGGTGGGTGATCTGCCATGTTGGGTGTATTTTTCGACAAGGTATTCCATTTCTGGGGTGTCTAGAGCGAGACCACGCTTCACGTTGTATGCTTTCAAGACTTCGATTGGTGTTGAACCCTCTACCCAAAGATCAATGACTTCCAAGGGAATTGGCTCTCCTTCTTCGAAGATCTTGTGCACATCTGGTTCCTCGGCACTCATGTTCTCGGTCATGCGATCGTAAAGGATGTCTTTGAATGGCAAATCCTCCCTCTTGAGAATCAGGCAGTCAGTAATTGGTTTGAGCATCCAGATAGAATTGAATCTCCAAATAAATCTCCACATCAGGGAATGTGTCCTGAGATGAAATGACTGGTGCTCACCTCTGCCTCAGATGGATCCGCGAATTTTATCAATATAGCCCGGCCTCTTTCAATTCTTTGAACTTGTGATTCGAGACCGCAGACATGTGCGATGTTTGTAGCCTTGGAACTCCATGGGGAAAGATTTCTTGGAGTAACGTCTGGTAGATTGAGGAGTTAGTACTGTCTACACTGCACTGCAGTATGTCCAAGGTAGCGAAGGGCCATTGCGTGCGCGCATTGAAACCCTCGACAACCACTTTTCAATGCCCAGAATTGTGTCGGACAATGAATAAGTGAAGACTTACAATAAATCTTGCTTCCCAATTTAGCCTCCAAATCCACTCCTGAGACTGGAAGTAATTGCGTAATCTTGGCTTCGGTTTCTGGATCCGCATGTCTCAAATGTGCATAGTGAATCCAAACACCCGTAAGTTCTACCTTCACTTGATGGAGATCATTGATTCTGGCCGCGAGCTTCGTCGCCTCAGCTGGAGTGAAGCAAGAATCTCCAGGCAACTTAAGGTATTCCATCCTGTCTCTGCCTGTTGTGCGATAAAGCACAACTCGAGAATTGTTCGAATTTTCGATGTATAATTGGAGGGGATGGCGGGGTTGGAGATGAAAGAGGAAACAAAAAAATTATTTCAATTTCCCCGCGCCGTTGAAATGAGTGCGACTCATACACGGGTGAAGGTCGGATGATCTACAATGCTCCAACCTCTTTTGGAGAATGTGGAATCATGTTAATACACACCACCACGCTAGCGGCTTATTGGTATTCACGCTCTTATTGTATTTAGCTCTTGCACATAGATCGCAAAATATTGCTAGCGTTGTTGAAGATATGGCTAGTTCGAGGTGAGTGTGGTTATTAATAGTTGAAGTCCGATAAAATCAAAATCATTGACCAAGAGTACCCGTTGGTAGTGGTAGTAGGTAAGGTCATGCCCGTTCTCGGGCATTATCTTATCAACACGTGACATGTATCATTGGACCATACCCAAAAATACCCCACCACCAACCATCTCCCCCAAAAACGAAGAATGCTGTAACAACACTATCCAAATCCAAAACAAAAAAAACGCAAAAAGAAAGTCTCTCAGGCGTGAGTCGAACACGCGACATCCAGATTACAATGAACAATTACAGTCTGACGTCATAAACCAACTAGACGACCGAGAGTGATAATCGAGTGAACTCGATCAGGTCGGGGTACCACTGAACCATGAATGATTGGGTGATTGTTGTGAATTCTGTCAAGATTAAATTGTATATACTCTTAAACTTGCACTCATAATATTCAAATTCCATTCCTTTCCAACACACCTGGGAAAACTTCCTTATGCATTTCGACGCTTTTTATCTCTTTCCTTTTTCCTTTTGGTGTCACTGCACAATATTTATATTTTCGTTCTGTTATTGTGCGGAGGTTCTTCTTTGGTTCGTTCCATATTGAAAGTATCTCAAATGTTCAAGCTATGCGTCCTGAAAAGCAACAGTCAAGTGGCATCCAGATAGCAACCGATTCTCAGTATTTGATAAGTATCACAATATTATACCTATCTCTCATTCTCTCTTTCTATGCAACATTTCATAATAGTCGAAGTTGCTGCCATCTCATTCAATTCATCAATATATAAGTGTATTTCACAGTCACCACATGCCTGCATGTCATAAATCCCCTCATCCAACCCTCCCAAATCTCTTCACCAATTCTCCCCTCCCCAAACCCAGCAACCCCAACCTCCTCAATCCCCTCCCCTCCTCAAGATAATCCCTCCCCGCCACCATCCCCGCCAACTCCACCACCGCTCTAACCTTCTCCGCCTTGACCCCCAGCCCCTCCGCCAGCACCAACCACGGCACCAGCAAATCCGGCACGTCCTCCGCAATGAACCTATTCTCCATTTCGCTCGGCGCTTGCAGTCCATTATGCGGTTCTGATTCCCTCGCCAGCTCAACTAAATCTGTAAAATGCTGATCATAGCATTTATTCGAAACGTCCAGGACAGAATCGAGTTTAAATCCCAACTCACTCCCAATCTGAAGACGCACAGCATCGATTGCTTGAATAACATTGGATACTGAGCGTGTGAGTCCTTCTTTATAAAGAAAGAAGGATCCAGGACTTTCAATGCTAGATAGTTTTAGTTCTTTTTTCTAGCTTCCTCACATCCATCCTACACAAAAGCATGTTAGAAAAGAACGACAAACTCACCGACCAGCATTCATCAACATCATAACCGGATGAAACACGCCATTAATATTCCCCAAACAAACCTCCACCACATTCTCACACCAACACAACTCCATCGGGAAAATCCCCCTAATCTCCTCCCTCAACCCCCCATCTATTCTTCCCAACGCCGCAATAGAAAATCGACTCTTCCTTCCCGACACAGACAACTTCCCTTCACTCATCCTACACGAATAAGGCGATAGATTCGTCTCCAACACACACCTCACCTTCATATCCCCAATCGCCTCCCGAAAAACAAGCGAGAACAAATTCCCCGGAATAGCAATAATCGTATGAGCCTCCAACTCAAAAGTGCGCAATTCGTCAACGATTGTTTCCTGGCCCGTAGAAGGAACCGTCAGAATTAGAAACTTCGAAAACGAAACCGCATCGTGGATATCGTATGTGAGTTTGGGATTTGCAGAATCAATAGATGTGTGAGAATAGAGCTCGAGTTTGCCATTGCAGAGGATGGAAGATGAGTGTGAGCTATGCAACGGATGAGAGTATATCAGGACATTTGTGCCGTGGTGGGAGAGATCGGCTGCGAGTGCGAGGCCGGCGGGACCGGCGCCGAGAATGGAAACTCGCTGTTGCATGGTGTCATATGATCGGGATGTAATGTGATGGAATATAATGTGATGCTGAGATAGAATTTCAGATCTCACAAGAGTATGTATCTAAGCAAGATATCTAATCCAGACAATTGAACCGACAAATCCAAAATCCCGCACGAGAAAAACAAAAACCCAAACCCATATATACGCAACCCTTCTTTCCATACATCATCCATCTCCCCATACGTCTCTCACAACCAAAATCCCTTCTCCACATGAGCGCATTTGATCTATTTACTAACATCAGGGGCATGCTCACCTGCAGCTCGGCTCGTCGGTTAAACAGCATCAATTTTGCTGAAGACTTGGCAATTACTCTTCCTTCAAAAGTTTCTGTAATATCGATGATTATCTGCCGGTCGAAGATTATATGCTCCAAACGGCTCTATTCCCTGTAAGTACCAAAGCCACGCATGGAAGTTGCTACGACGTATGCAGCATGGTACATGTTGCGTTAGGGGTATACGTACGTGTTTATTCTATTTTATGGGGATTGGAAAATCTGAGAGGAAAGATTCTGCTTTCGAGAAAGTTTGCGGAAGTTTCAAGTTTGGGATGCTCTTTTCTGCTAAGCGAAAGTTACGCGTGCGAATCTGTTTAAAAGAATCATTTTGACTTGATGAAGTGGTTTTGGGGATACATTAGATCGATTCATGAGTATATTTTACAGGTCTCTGATGCTGAATCGTAGAACACCTATACTCGTGCGCACGTTATATGATAAATATCACATCACATGTAAATCTTGAAGCAAATATCTAAAACAAACCCTAGAATCCGCAAATCCCACGATCAAGAAGCGACAAACCCTTCTCTTGGCTCCCCCTTAACAGCAACCGTAACCAACAACTCCATCTCCATCCTAATCCCATGCACCCCTGTAACCCCCTCCCACTCCTTCAACATTTCCCTCCTCGCACTCTCCCTCATTTCCTCCGGAATCCCACCATAAGTCTTCCCAGACGAACTAGCATCCAACCACCTCAGCATCTCCTCCCCATCCCTCGCCTCCTTAACAATCTTATTCACCCCCACATCCCAACTCTCAAACCCCGCATTCTCCAGCATCTCCTCCATCTCAATCCTCTTCACAAACCTCGGCGTACTCTCCCTCTCCCCCACAAACTTCACATAGGGTTCCCTCCCCAAAACCTCCCTCTTAATCCTCTCATGAACCGCCTCGAAATCCCCCGAGCCCCCCGAAACCCCCAACTTCCCCCCTCTCTTCAACACCCGAAAGCATTCCTTCAGCGCCTCCTGCTGCTCCTCAACCCAATGAAACGTACTATTCATATACACCGCATCGAAACTCTCGTTTCCGAATCGTGCGAGATCTTCCGCGATGCCTTCGTAGAAAGAGAGACTCGGATGATTTTTGTAAGTCGAGAGAGCGATCCCGATACGGGAAGAACTGGGATCGATACCGATTACTTTTGCCGAGGGGAGCAGCGAGGATATATGCGCGGTGAGATTGCCGGGTCCGCAGCCGATATCTAGGATTTGTGTGTTGGGGGTATCAGTGAGGGCGAGTTTTTGGAGGAGATATGAACCTGTTTTAAATTGGGTGTCGTTGACGAGGGTGTAGCCCTTTGCTAATTCGGAGGTGTCGGTCATGATTGGTATGTTTGGCTTTCTTTTTATTTTTCCGTCGGTTCTCTGCAATATTTATGTATTATCTACAAGATTATATATTTAGTTGAAATCTCATAATTCCAATTTGCATACGATAATCAACTAGCATGTAGGTATTTGAATAAAATGCAGGAGCCCAAATTAAACATGAGCTATTACGAGCGTTTTTGAGCACATTATAGCAAGATAACCGAATGTGGAAGGAAGCCAAGAAGCAGGTTCAGGGGTCTGCAGCACGACTTCGCTTCTGAAATGATGCGGAAAAGGAACGAGAAAAGTTTTGAAAAATGCGAGGACTTGATGATCAAAGATTAGTCTGTTTAATTCGGGCAATTCGGGCCGTGTTTATCATCGGACTAGATTACGCTTGAAGATAGTCGAGGGTTTCAGCAAAACATAATCCAAGTCATCATCACATCCACTAACCCTTTTAAACTCAATCTCGCCATACAATTCCTCTCCAAACATTAAAGTACTCTAAGGAAGTAAGAAAACCCCTCCATCATCTAATCCCACAACCTTCAAAAAAAAAAAAAAAAAAGAACCCCAACCCCTACCCCTACCAAACAAACGAACAAACTTCTCCTCCAGAAAACCAACCCCAAACCCGCTCGCCACACACCCCACAACCCCCCTACTCGCCTCATCCACCATACCACCAGGTCCACCAGGTCCAGACACCAGCACAGCCGTCCGCTGTCCTTTTTCTACCACATCCCCTATCACACCTGCTATATCCATGTTCCCCATTTCCACTCCCGATATATCTGACCTCGAAATCTCCTTTGCTATCTCCTCTACACCAATCAACTCCCCATTCTGTCTCAATCCCGTACACCAAAAACGTAATTCCACAACACCCAAGACGCCATTAACACCACCCCCCCCCCCCCCCCCCGAAACTTCTCCTTAACATGCTCAATAAGAGCCATCTCTCGAGCAGACCAAACGAGTATGAAACATTTCACCTTCCTCACAATCCCACTCCTCGATCTCTCTAAACTCTCGCTTCCTTCTCTTCCATTCCCAAAGTTCCCGTAACTATATTCTTGAATAAAGCCAAAAGCATTAGTAATACCGATTCCACCTACGATACAAAGAACCGTATCCGCAACCAACAACAGATGAAGAGTTGCTCGATGACCCGCATAAGAACATTCGCTATAGATGGACGTTTTCATACCCGCATTAGATTGCGAGGTTAATAAACGTTTGCGAAGAGCAGACGTCATGCCTTCATGTGGACGAACGAGGAATTGAATAGACGCGCGAGTTTGCGAGTAGTCTTGTGATTGATCTGCTACATCTTGTTCTCCCGATTCCGTCACAATTGATACCCTTCCATTAACTCCTTTTCCTCCTGGAAAAAACATCAGAAGATGAGAGATTAGGAGAGACATACGATTGCCATATCCCCTCTTTCCTCCACCCCGCAATACTAGAAGGATGACTTCCCAAAGCCCTCTCCAAATTCAGTGATATAGAGAAAAATACGTTGTCCCTTTCCGAATTCCCACTCCACCCCTGGAAAAACAGTGATTCGCATGATATCACCACGTGGGATCTTTTCTACAATCCCCATTGAATTACCCAAGCGATTAGAATAAACCACGCGAAATAATCTAGCGAAATGATCTGCATACCAAAAAGCAAAATACACATAAAGCCATACTTGGTATTGTGCGCGGAAAACGTGATCTGGGTGTCATGTAACATCTTTAGCCTATATTAATAGTTCCTCTTTCTGTAAACTTGAGAAAGGAACCGATATTCTACTCTTCAACTTGATCCTCTACGTTTGTATACTTTGCCCAAATATGTTATCTCACCTCCTTACCACTATACAATGATTCATTCCATTTACCATACATAGCTTTTTAGATTGACTATAACTATAATATATTCGAAGGCTTTTCTTGCGTGACCTCTACCACCTTCTACACTTTTACAGTATCCGAGGATATATCCGAAATGGAGCACTATATGATACCAACATCCAACCAGGCGCGAGAATGACGAGAGCGATATGGGCTAGAAGAAAGATTTCACAGAACTTGATGCGGAAGGGAAGAATGGAGAAGGCGATTACTAAAGAAAGTGCTATTGTTGCAATGAGTCCACGCCAGTATCCAAGATATTGGTAAACCCAAGTCTAAATCGATAATTTTCCCGTTTTTCTTTTTCCTTTTGAGATGTGTCTTGTTATCCAGCAAAAGCACAGAACGAAACCAAACATAAAACGACAACACAACGAACATACATAAAAAGGTTCTGCCACACTTACAGCATAAGCCGCTTCTCCACCACTCCCCGGTTCAAAAAACTCCACAGTATAACAAATCGAATAAATCACAGCTTGCAAAACCGCCAGTCTCGCCGTCCAACGATGCAACTTCAAAAAAGTCATTCGACTCTATCCCGTCAAAGCGATCAAGATGTTATTCCTCCCCGCGAACAAGACAGAAATGCTGATGTTGGTGAAACTTGAGGTACCCGTGTGATTTCCCACATATTCGCAGAGTTCGAATCGAGGGGATGCGAAGAAGGTATTAAGCGAGAAAGAACGAAAGGAAATGGAAGAGAACCGCGTTCAAGATAACGTACGTAGATTCCGATGAAGATGAAAATGCTGAGTGTTCTGCTTGGCAAGTAACCGACATTGCCAGGTAGAGGACCGAGATGTCGAGAACCAAGTAGAGCAGGGAGGGATACACATTGTTGAAGTTTGGACAGGAAACCGAGCTATTCATTCATTTCTGAAATGTAGGAAATAAACTTCCAGTCTGTGCCAAGATTCCACTTCCGATGCAGATGTCAATAATTTTGAGATAAATGATCACTCTACATTAATTGATAAGTACACAGTCTCAAAAAAGATATGAACTAATGGAAGTAAAGGGTAAAAAAAACATACGAGTGTCTCGTATGAATAGATGTCCATCTCGCGATTTTTTTCTCCGTACCATGAGTTGCATAATACGTATTCTTATTCACCAAACTAGTGGCATTTAACCACATCGCATCTTCCACCAATTCAACTATCGGAGCTATAGCAGGTAGACTATCGTGAAAAGTTGGACTTGAAGCAACCGCAACTGCTTGTGTGCTAAAACGTTTGGCTTGCTTCTCTGTGCTATATTCATCGACATCACAATTCTGTTGAATACAGCATGCCATTGTTTGTAACCATGGTGTATCTGTAGCGTGGCACTCGTCACTAGACATTAACTCCACAACCGTAATTTTAGGCATTGACACATCCATGGATGAAATATCATCGTTTCCAAAGGTGGTACAACTTAGATGAAGTGTAGATAAAGGATCCTGACATGCTTGACAACAAAGGTCTCGGAACATAGTGAGACCAAAGCCAATCATGCCGTTGCCAGCGACGGTGACATGGCAGATACCGAGAACAAGCAGAAAGATAAACACAATAGTGCTATCCATAATATAACTCCTCGCTCTTCAATTGGATGAGCGATTAACACTTCAACTTTCTTCAGAAGTTCAGATATCAATACTGTGTGAACGCGGTGAATGACTTCAATCCAATGGCTACTCCAGTAAAACTCCAAGCGAATGCGAAAGAGATTAGCTCTTTCAGTAGGTCTCTATAAGACCTACTACTTCCTGTACATAGCTAGCTCTTTATACAAAACACAATATAGACAATCAGGACCTGCAATACGTGGGTGCTACGTCTTTCGTATGCGTCTCCTCAAACCAACAAATACTGACGAAAGCGAAAGCAAGATAAGCACCGCCAATTCCAAGTATTCTATGAAGTACAACCTGAACACCACAAGCTGCTTCCCAAAGCCGAGCATACATACCAGAGAGCGTCATACAACAGAGGGCGAGCTACCTTGAACAACAACCACCTCAAAAAAACACCAATCCCATGAATTAATCCGAAGTAGGTACAATCATTAGCAATAGCCCAACAATAGTCCATCGCAAGCCACTCCCACCTACACCAAGAAACACATCCCAAACGATTAATTCAAAAGAAAAAAAAATAAAAAAATGCTATTATCATTCTCCCAGAATATGATTTACGATGGATCCATTTCCGGCAATTTCGAAGTGGCAGGTAACAACGGGACGGGGCGAGATTGACATGGAAGCGAATACAAGAGAAGGATGACCTAGTGCTCTATAATAAGCGAGTGATTGAATGTCTTGAATGGTAGATAGATGTGTCGATAGACGACAAACGAGGCAACACTTAATGCCTCAGAAACACACACCTAGTAGTTTTTAGAGCTTATAACTACTTAATCAAGATCAATTCAAAGTTCTCGCACAGCGCACTGCACAACTTTTGAAATCACTTGTGTCATGGAGAATCATATTTATATTGCATATCGACTATTCATAATATCGTCTAGCAAGCTAAAATATCTCTTCTCATCTCATCTCTCGTTTCCCAACTCAAGACACGCTCTATCTCATCCCTCCATTCATTTACCAACCTCACCGAATAATCAGACGCTCGTTTTCGGATATTCGCAGAACACAAACCACCCCATATGGATCAAAATGACGCAAGGCTCAAAATGTCATATACGGACTGAATAACTTAATACTCAGCCTCACCCTCTTCAGCATCAAAGCTGTCAGCAGCAACCTCTTCGTAATCCTTCTCCAATGCAGCCAAATCTTCTCTTGCTTCACTAAATTCTCCTTCTTCCATACCCTCACCAACGTACCAATGCACGAAAGCACGCTTGCTGTACATAAGATCGAACTTGTGATCCAATCTTGACCAAGCCTCGGCAATAGCAGTAGTGTTGGACAACATACTGACGGAACGATCGACTGAAGCAAGGGCACCATCGTTGGGTGCGGTAGATGGAACGGACATAGGCTTTTGGTAGTTGATTCCGAGCTTGAAACCAGTTGGACACCATTCGACGAGGTTGAAGGATGTCTTGGCCTTGAGGGAAGCGACAGCGGCGTTACAGTCACGGGGAACGACATCACCACGGTAGAGGAGGGCAACAGCCATGTATTTTCCGTTGCGGGGATCGCAGACAACCATTTGGTTGTTTGGCTCGAAACACCTACGTGAAGTTAGTATAATATATCAATACTAAAGTAGAAAAACTTACTGGAGGGTCAATTCTTGAGTCTTGAAGCTCTCGTGGGAACTTCTAGCAGCAGAAATAACTGGAGCGTAACTGATCAATGGGTAATGAATTCTTGGGTAAGGAACCAAGTTAGTTTGGAACTCATTGAGATCGACGTTCAAAGCACCATCGAAACGAAGTGACGAGGTAATGGAGCTGACAACTTGAGCAATCAATCTGTTGAGATGCTCGAAAGAAGGACGAGGAATGTCCAAGTTGCGACGGCAGATATCGTAAACAGCCTCGTTATCGACCAAGAAGGTACAGTCGGAGTTTTCGATGGTGCTGTGGGTGCTGAGAACAGCGTTATATGGCTCAACAACAGCGGTAGAAACTCTAGGGGCTGGGTAAACTGCGAATTCGAGCTTGGATTTCTTGCCGTAATCGGTGGAGAGACGCTCAAGCAAGAGAGATCCGAAACCAGAACCGGTTCCACCACCGAAAGAGTGGAAGATCAAGAAACCTTGGAGGGAAGAGCAGTTATCCTGGGGGCAGAAAATTAGCAACGCCCATGAAACATCACGTAGAGTATTCCCGCACCAGAACGCGACGAATTTTGTCCAAAGTACCATCCAAGATCTCCTTTCCAATTGTGTAGTGACCACGAGCGTAGTTGTTGGCAGCATCCTCCTTTCCACTGATCAAAAGTTCGGGGTGGAAGAGGGATCTGTAATCACCAGTTCGGATTTCGTCGATTGGAGATGGGTCGAGATCGACGAAGATGGATCGAGGTACGTATTTACCATTGCCGGTTTCAGTGAAGACTGTATCGAGTTCACCAGATTCGTGGACGGCCTTTGCCTCGGGGTCAGGACGACCATCTTGTAAAAGGCCATGCTCAAGAAGATATCTGAAGAAGAAGGAGATTAGTATACAATCGAGTATACTCGAGTCGAGGTATCTAAATCACTTACAACTCCCAAGCACTGTTACCAAGCTGAGTACCAGCTTGACCGATATGAAGGTGAAGAATCTCTAAGGAATGCATTGTCAATTACCAATCATATCATTGCGACGCGAATACATTGACTCAATAGACAGAGACGAGATATACTACTCGAGGGAAGTAGTGAAGCAATTGGTGAGGGAGGCAGTGTAGTGCGTTGTTCAAGTAAGAATTGAATTGTTTATTTACCTCTCCGCGAGTCATCTTGAATTATCCTTTTCTCGAGTAAATGGGAATGGGCAATGGCAGAGAATGAGGGAAGAGAATTAAGTTGAAGGTGTCGTCGTCGTTGAGCTATGGCAAAAGATGTTCCCTTTGCGCGATCTCTCAGCAATGCTGGTATTATTTGGGTGAAAGAGTGGATTTGCTGGCAAG